>VZTA01019638.1:231046-300318 GCA_013398855.1 Mohoua ochrocephala
GCCGACCGTGCCGGGGCAGCCCTTCCCCCGGGCGCTCCTCGGGGCTGCGCTGGCGAGCGGAGCGGGGCCGCCCCGGGGCGGGCGAGCTCAGCGGCCGAGGGGAGAGGGAGCTGCCGGGAGAACAGACTCCGATAAGGTCGGAGTCCTTCTTCGTTGTCTCTGGGGCTGTCGGGAGCGGGGGTCTTCCCCCGGAGCGGGGCCGGTCGCGGCTGTCCCGGAGCTGCGGCTGCGGTGCCGCAGCTGGCGGTGCTGCTGCCGGCCTTGGGTTCCAGGTGGGCGGGCGGGGCTCGGAGCCCCCGCGGGGCGCCGAGACCGCCTGCTCGCACGCATTCCTCCGGGGATTCCTGGCATTCCTGGGCAGAGGGCACTCTTGACTTCTTCATCTCCCTTTTATTCCGCGAATTAGCGTGTTTTTTGCGAAAGGGTGTGTCCGCATTGTGTGTGTTCTTTTTCATGGGAAAAGTTTCGAATGGCAGTTCTGCCATTTGTTCTTCTTCCAATTAACTGTGCATCTGATATAATTTATATCCTTCCAATTTGATGACAACTTTATGGGGAGATCAGTGCTGCGATAAAACTTCTGTGGTGTGTTTGCGTTACATTTGCAGCTAACAGAAGAGTTGTTGCAGCTTTTATCTTTCCCTTTTTTTTAGCATGCAAATATTTTAAAAAAACTGTTGCAGTGCAAGTTGAATGATTATCAAAATAGAAATAGTGGAAAACTCTTGTTCTATTTTTCTGGAAGTCTACAGTGTGTTTATCTTGTGCGGACTCCTAGAAGTGAATCCTGTAGGTGAATCAGAAATCCCCTAAGTGTATCCTGACTTGTGGAACACCCATGGGAACTTGATAGATTCAGTGTCTGACGCCTATGCTGACAACTGTCACATGTCTCGTAGTTATTGATCTCTTTATAGAGCTGGTTTTAACAGATTTTTAAAACTTTTATAAAATATAATTAAAATGACAAAACCAAGCTACTGCTTACTTTTTAAAGGTGCTTTGTAAGAACTTGTTTGACTGGCAATTATAACTTCTAGAAGTGTCATAGTCATTGAATTGTCTCGGGATTTTTTCTCGTGTTAGACCCAGGAGAAATCTGCTTATGCTCATAGTGTGTTCTAAGCCAGATGTGGTTACTGATGATTAATGTAAAAGTGTAACAAGTTGCTATAAGCTTTTTTTTTTTTTTTTTAAATGGAGTGTTAGTTTGAACTTCGGTCTTTTCTTTTGGAAAAAGATAAATTGAAATGAAAACTTTCATACATTATTGAAGCCTACGATTAGCAGTGTAGTAAGCGTTATGTTGTAGAAGTTTGTTATGTTGTGGAAGGCAATTATACTGAGACAGCTACACTTTTAAAACAGAAAACTCTGTAAAATAGGAAAGCAATGCTTCTAATTTTTGTTAAAATTCTGTTTGGATATTAAGATAATCTTTTACGTAAGAGAAAATGATTGTTTTTAGCAGACAGTTTGTTGTTTAATATTAATGAGTTTTAAAAAAATTAATCTGAGATAAAAAATGCAGTGCTTCAGATGAAGTATCTTATAAAGGTACTGATATTTTTGCATGCCTGTGTTTACAGCTTAGAGTTGTTTCTGAGATATGTTAATCATAGGAAAAGTATTCGTAGCTGGTTTACACACACCTTGAGTTGCCACTGACATTAACTGTTTCTGAATGCCACCTAAGTGCAAGCACACACTACAGAGGTAACTAATGCAGTGACAGTCCAAAAAGGGCCTTATATTGTTAACCCCTTGATTACTGAATTTGTGGTGATATTTGGAAGAGCCTGTCTACTCCATGAGTGTATCACACAACTCTTTGGTGTTTTTCTGTTTTAGTCTCATTATCTGACTTAGTTGCATTTTGCTTTTAAATCTAATGAATCTAGACTGCTTAGGCTGCCTGAATTGCCTCCAAGCAAACCAGCTTATTTTAATTTCTGTTAATTGCATTAGTAGATCTCACTGTCATTACTAAAATTTCTGAGAACGCACTTAGGTTCCCCTGGCAGGGTTTATATGGGAGATGTGGAATTTCATTCACTGCAGAAATAGTCTATGGTACGTCCTGTATGAGGAATTTTACCTCAATAAAAGGATGACAAAGCCGAAGAAAAGAATTGGTGACAGTTTCTTCTTCTGGTCTACATTGTGTAATAGGAAGTTGATCTTTCTGGGAGTATTGGTGAAACTGGTTTGTCTGGGTTCTGCACTGTCATCTGAAATGTGCAGGTGAAATGGCATGACCCCAAATGTGAGTTTTTAAATCTTTTGTCGTGGAGCGATGCAAGGTGAACATATGTGCTATGAGTTTATTCAGCCTGGATCGTAGTGGGCAGGTTGTTATTTAAAAATAGCTACTGAAGTGTTTTGAGGCCAAATAATTCCGCAGATGTAAAAATTTAAACAAAAGTAGACCGTCGCAGTTTCATTCTGTAGTCTGCTGTTTTACCATTTCTGCCTTTTGAAGTCATAGTGATGATGATGATGTCATTATTACTATAGCCTTTTTACTGTGGAGGTAACCTGAAATCTGTATATTAATATTGAGCACACAAGCACAAAACAACGTTCAGCCTATGGCAGCATCTACCTATGTTGGTGGAAAAGAACTGGCAAGAATCTGGTCAAGATCACTGGTAATAATAGATTTCTGAGAAATGGCAATGAAAACTAAAATAATGGGGCATTTCTTTCACTTGTGCACCCTCTCTATGCAACTCTGAATGGCAGCAGAAATGTTGTAGCTACCTACTGCCCATGTGTTCAGATAAAGCAGGCTTAAGAAATTTGTGTTTCTTTTATCTGCCCCACTTCTCCTTTTTTTAGGGGTAGGAGGAGGCTATCTTCTACTTGATCAGTTCAGTGATACCGTTCAAGGACAGGCTTTGCAAAGGATTACATCTTTACAATATTGAGATTAACAAATGTTTTGAATGGCCAGGATAAGATGAAGGTGTTAGAATTTCTCTGGTTTTGTTGCTAGGTCTCAGCAAACCGTGTACGGAGGGAGGTGGTACAGAGTTGATGCAGCCTGAACTTAGGTGTGGTAATTCTGTTTTTAATGCATCTTGACTGCTGTGTTGGAAGGATGTGCAAAAACACAACAAATAGGTTAGTTTTGCTATTTCTGTTCTTATTTGGCAGAAGAGTGGAGAATCCGCTCACCGAGAATGCTACATTACCAGGTTATTGTATGAGGGAAAGTGTTTCACGTGTTCATGGGGTGTTTATTCCAGGCATGCTTATCTGGAAACATGAATGCATTTCAGACACTGCTTTGACCTTGACTCTGAATGGTGTTAAATCAAAATGGTGATATTTTTCAGTATAGCCAAGTATGAAAATTTAATCTTAAACCCCCAAAAATTAACATGTTAAGAATGCATGTGCTAAAGATTTAGTGGTGTGGTAGTCATGGAGTTGCCACTGTTTGGGATTAGAGCTCACTGTATTTGTTCTGATCTTGTACCATCTCTGCCAACAGAGCTGGCAGCCTCCTTGGAGGATTTTATTCAAATGTAGGCTTATAACCTTTCATTTTATGTGAAATAAAGTGGATGACAAAATCCATAACCAGACATTTTAAGAATATAGTTTCATTTTTCCAAGAATGCCTCTAAATTTTTAGCCAAATGAAATGTTTTAATTTCTGTTGGTCCATCTTTTGTATTTATGAGTTTCATTAACCAGGCTGACAGTATGAGATTTAAAATTAATGGTCTGTAATAGCTTTTCACATTCTTCTTGATTTTGGTAAAAACAGAGAGCGATGAGGAATAAATGTAATTGGAGAAATGTCTCAGAAAGCACTTAGGCTGCAAAAAACCACCAGGGAGATTGGTAAGAGTGGAAGATGCTTCAGTGATTACCACAGTGTCCCCTTTCTGTGAGGGTCCCCAGGCAAGCCAGGAGTCATCACCACTCAGATATGACTCTCAGTAGTCTGAGCATGACCATATTTTGACTCCGGGCATTTGCAGCAGTTCATAATATTTTAGTTGCATGTGCATTGCTACTTGTAAAAGTAGCTAAAGTGAACACTAAACACAGTGTGAAGAGGAGGTGTATTGTCTAGGCTGCCCGTGCTTACACATTCATACCGACATGTGTTTATGTGTTTCTGCCTGTGTATATATAAACTCTCACACTCACTTGCAGAAGCCTGGTAAGTAATTACCAGCCATTAGGAATATTTTAACCCTATTTTAAATTCTATTGAAAGATATCTCTAAGACCTGTTGGAGTTTATTAGAATGGAAGATGTATTTCATGTACATAAAGATACACAAAAGGGGGTAGTTATTTGCATTTCATTTCAGCATAAGCATAATGCAGAAGTAGGGTAAAATTTAAACTTTTATATAGAGATGGGGGAGCGTTTTCAGTGATGTAAATCAAGCTCAGAATATTTTGTAGGCCTCGTTGAGATTGGTTGGGGTATGCCTTCACGCATTTGTTTGCACACCATTAGCTGTTATATGCAGGGAGCAAACGTTCAGCAGTAGCAGCCTTTATTTACAAGAACAATTGGCATCTAATGTTGCATTATAATTCCACAAGCACTTCAAGCTTCATAAAGAAGCAGCCCTACCTCTCTCATTTCCCCCAGCAATTATGCTATCCCAGTGTGAAGGTGAGAAGTGTGGCAGCTTATGGGAGCTGGTTAAACCTGTGCTCTCAGGGCCCACACCAGGTCACTCTGACTGTATAGGCTTTGTAAACCCTTTTAAGTGATTCAGTCCAGCACACTATGAAGCTTCTTTCCTCTGTGGGGTTTTCTAACCTCTCTCTTCTATACTCAGCTTATGTCTCTCAGACAGAGTGTGGTGATATCATCTTGTTGTCTGGTGGGGCCTGGGCTCAGGGCCTGCAGTTCTGACTGCATATTTAAATTTGAAAACGCATGGCTGAGTTAGTTGAAAGAAACTAGATGGGTGTGAAGCCAAGTGTTTAAAGAATACAATGTAATTAAGACAAAGTTTAACAGTTGAAAAATGGGAGGCATAACTAGCTTGAATACACATGAAGCTGTGGCCTTATGTTGGCTGTGTAAATATGACTCCTACAGCCTATTTTACATGTAGTTTTTGTACTTAAATACTTGCATCTCCATAGAGATTAACCCTGCTCTGTGTGTCTTTATATAGGTGAGACCTTGGTCTTTGCAAGCAGCTGTACTCTTAGTTCATCATTAATTCTGTTCAGGAATAAGTTAGGCATATATAATCAAGGTTACGCAAGTTGCATCTGTTGGGTTGCTGTAACTCTTGCAGACAAGATTATAGTTTTTGTGTGGGAATAATGAGAGGAAGGTCCAGCGAAATGTCACATTTAAAGTGAAGGAAGAATGTTTGGAGTATAGGAACCTTTTATTATTTAGTTATGTTAGATGATTTTATAAATAAGTGTGTTCCTGAAGCACTTGTAAAACTTTTTAACAAAGGTTGCCCTAGCTGTGTCCATTCCTTTGAGAAGGGCTTTCTGACAGACTTTTAACAAACCTGAGATTTTTTTGCTCAAGCCTCTAAAAATATGAACAGGATACTCTCTTCTATGTAAACAATAATGATATCATTGGGATGTACTAAGATAATTTCCTTTGGAACAAAATACAGTTTCTAACACTGACAATTGGAGGAAAATGTGGTGAAACAACACAGAATCTCTTGTGGAGTGAGTGTAATCGTGTCAGATGTTTGGATGAAAACCAGCTATTGTATTTGAAATCACAAACCTCTTTTAGAGTCTGTAAGTATCCTTGTGTCCTCAGCCGTCATTTCTGTCAGTACTTAACAGATATGAACATTAAGCATTTGATAAAGTAGAAGAGAGTATATATAATAACATTTCCTCTTGATGACTTTATTACTTTTTTTTTCTTATTTTTAACCTTCTTTGCCAGTTCGTAAGAAAAATGAGGGAAAATTGAGTAGGGTTGTATCGTGTGTATATAGTCAACTCTGAAATAAGTGTTTATAAGGTTTTGTTGTTTGCTTGCCTTTTGTATTTGAAGTTTATAAATATTAATTGTAGTGCAGTAGTGTCAGGATACTCACAAGATAACTCCAGTTATTGGATCCTGTTAGTGGCAAAACCCAGCTTGTACAGGAGCTTGTATCTGAGCCTGTCTGGGAGATGAAACAGTAGCATGGCACAAATACACTCAGGCAGGTGTTGGTGCCCACACAGAGCTTGTACCGCAGTAACCGTGAATAAACAAGGGCAGCTCTCCATCTCCCTCCAGTAACTCAACTATCACAGTCTGCAGGACCTGCGACTACTCACTGCAGATCACCTGAATTAGTTTCTTGGAACTGTATTTCAGATACAGGTAGACTTCTGTTTTAGAATGCTTTTAATGTGTTAGGTTTTGTTTCTGATTCCCTTTTGTTTATGATTTGGGAAAATCTAAAACATTACTTCAGTAAAGAAAAAGAGAGCTTTTAAATAATGACACAAAGTGTATAATGCGCTGGTAATAGTTTAGAATATTACATGAGAAATTTAGGGGTTTTTTAGCATTTTCATCATAAAATTAAGCCTTTACTTTGCACTCAGTAAGCAAAGTTATTAGGTCATGTGTTATTTCCTCTGGGGATAAATCCTGTAAAATTATGACTACATGAAATTATGCATAGCAGGTAAAGAAAATTGGGTATATATATTATGTCCTTGTTTTCAATAAAACTCTGAAAATTTATGAGACCTGAGGATCTGCCAAAATGTGTTGTTGTTGACTTACAGCCATTGAAGCAGATTTTCATTTGGAAAAAAACCCCAAAACTAACCAACAAATAAGCCAACAAAACCTGCTAGTTGTCACACAGCTCAAGCATTTGGCTGATCTGTCACATACTTTCATAGGACTAACAAGATGTTTTACATTTCAGACATGGAGACTTCCTCACACACAACATTTTTCAGCCAGAGGGAGTATGAACCAAGTTTTAAGCAAGTGAACAGTATCTATTACTCTAACTGCTTTTAATTGTTTCTTCTACTGACAGTCTTTATTAAATACAGCCTCTTCCTGTCCTTGGAAAGGTGACTACTAATACTCTGTTCTATTGGCTGACTATCTGAATAAGCTTGTTTAATACTTGGAGAGAACTGAAACTGAAATTCTCCTTTCTAAGGCAGCAAACCCGAAGATCATCCACTTTGCTCTACTGCATTTTGGGAGAAATTGATAAAATAATATCTGTAATGCAAAGTAACTGAAGCATGGCTGTCGGCTTTCACTAACAGCTATGGAAGAAAAGAATTATTTGGAATCTTCATCCTGCAGGAAGTTCTAACTTGTCATCTATAGTCTGCCCTCTGAAATCAAAATAGAGGGTGGTATTTTTCACAGAATAAAAATGAAAGCAATTAATTCAGAAATGTTGAAATACTTCCTATAAAAAGGTATTTCTCTGGGTCAGTGTTCCTGGCTGGACTTCATTTTTCATTATGCACCCAAAGCTATATGACTACCGTATTTAATCACAGCTTGGTCAAAGGGGAAAAAAACCAACTCATGTTGCATTTATGGAAGGCACAGCCCTACACGGCTTCTGGTGTGGAGGCTGGAATTACTGCTTTTGGAGGGAGGCTTGCGTGGCCCACTTGCAGTGTGGGTGTGTGGTCCTGCAGCATTTACTTTTCTCTGTGGGCGCTGTGCACAGCTTGGACTGGCAGTGGGTGTGGATCTCACTGCAGGGAGCAGTGCAGTGTTGGATGTACAGCCCTGGAACCACGGTGGGATGCAGCAGGTCACACCTGGTCCTTTCCTCTTGGCACTGCACCAGTTGCTGGTACAGGTGCATGGGGGGGGCTGGAGCTAAGGTGGTGCATGGCATCTGGTACTAAGTGCATTTAGATGGAGTGTGTTTTGAAGAATATAAATTGCTAACTTTTTATGAAGTATGTAAGGCTGATTCTGCCTATAGTGATAGGTCAGCTCTGTCTTGAATGCTGAAGAGATGCCTTGATTTGGTCTTGTGTCTGTGTGATACCAAGCATAAGTCCTTGCAGTCTAACACTGGTATATGGAGTTTTGAAAAATACGTGCCCTGTGGCTTAGGCTCACAGGAACTCCTGATTGTTTTCAAGTATAGAACTTGTCACAGTGTCTTTCCTTCCAACAAGTAGGAAGAGGAGGTGGAACATGAAGCTTTTGGGCTGGTTTAAATGGGAATGAATATTTGAAAACTCAGTGGTTTGTTTTCCAGTTCTTCATTATAGAAATTTTAGGTAGGTCTTTGATCTTGAAATCAAAAAAGCTGACCAATAATAAAATAAATCTCTGAGTAGTTTTTTTTTCCTCACTGATGCCTGCAGAGATAGTATAACATGATATATTGTAGAAAATCCTTTGTTATAGGCCTTTTGAAAGTTTTGAATTTTGACCACTAGACAGGGAGTGGCAGTTTACAGACAGTGCTGGGGAAAAGCAAATGGTGACAGTTTCATTGTATACTGTAACTATCATCATTTTCTTTCTAATAATTGGGGGGAGTAACTGCCAGATGTGCTATAAATATAATTTTATATAGACAAAAAAACCTCAAGTAGGAAAAAGTCTTAAATGGGGATCAGGAATCTGTTGGAAAGATAGCAAACTTGTTTCAGATGTCTTGCTGTTGCTGGATATTGTCGGTTTGCTCTTAAATGAGTTTTACTGTCTTTTTTTACAGTCCCATGTCTAGAATTTTACAATTGCACTTTTCTCCCTTCTGTTCTCTGTAAGCAGTAGATCAAATAAACTTATCCTACCCTGGAGCTATCTTCCACACGGACTAAAAGGGACAGCAACCCAGGCCCGTTTTTCTTCTGCAGAAGCAAATTGTAGGTAGGATTGACAATGATGGCGTTTCCCCTCATACTTGCAGGGCATGTTTGTGAGAATGTTTTCCATCAAGTGTAAAAACATTACAGTTTTGGTCTTTCCATGAATTCTCCTGCCTGCTTCCTTTTCTTTACCCTCACAGAATGTAAGTTTTCCTTCCTCTTCTCTCCTAAACTTATTTCCCGTCCTTTTTCCATAACACTGTCATTTATTATTGACCTAACACCCACTTTGTCTTTGTGTGATATTGCTGGTACTTTCTGAATAGTCAGCACAGAGAATCCATTATCTAGCTTGGAGAGCAAGCTCAATGTTATGTAAGGCTGGAGAACAAATTTTATAGTTCCTTCCTGGCATTTTGCTGTGCATGTGAAATATCTGGAGTAAACATCCATAAACCGTTACATCCCGCTTTTTCAAAAAAGACACTGATTAAATAATATGGGCCATGAGGATATTTTTTTTTCTTATGGTAATAAAATTTGGAAATAAATTACATGGAACCAAAAGTCATTTGGCAATTTAGCCTTAAATAGTTTAAAATTTTCAGAATTCTAAAATATTCAGAAGATAACGAGGTATGCCCTCATCTTCCTTTAATGAAAAATCTTCAGGTGATCCAGTCTGAGGAGACTCAGGATTGTGATATTGGATGTGGGGGAGTTTCTGTTTTTTTGATGTTAAGGGAGCCAGGGAGGAGTCCTAGTGCCATAGAAGAGTCAGATCTCTTTTATTCTTCCATATTCCCTCACTAGACGTATGGAAAAGGAGCATATGTGTAATGTGAAGCAATACCCTTGAAGGATGTGCGGCCCTTGCAGGAGGCCAGGGAACATATCCATTGGTGGGATAGTGTGTCCCCCACGCTGGTCACCATCTCTGCCTGGACTGTGTGTCCCGGCAGCCCTGTCTGTCTGTCTGTCCAAGGCAGGTGGTTGGCTCAAAGGCTAGAGCACAAAGCAGGAAGTGCTTTGTAATGAGGGTGTGTGGGCAGGATACAGGAGAGCAAGCTTCTCATGCAGAGTTTGGCATTTAACAGGATCAAGAAAACAATTTTTCTGAATAAATCGGTCTTGTAGATTTGGCTAAAGAAGAACTGAAATGGGTGGTGGAGACAATTCCATGCCTTTGTAATGCTGTAATGTTAGGAAGGGAAGAGACATGTCTGGCACAGGGGTATGTTTCTCAAAGGCACTCTCTTCTGCTCACCTTGTCAGGGAGAGCAGCCAGGGTTCCACATGACAGAGGTTTTCTTTTTTGTAAGGCAGGTCTCACATAGCTCCTGTTAGCTAGCTACAAAATAGCTGTGAAAGGAAATGTTTTTAAGGAATTTAAACAAAAAGTTTTTGACCTGTTAAACCTTCAGTGTTTGTCTCCTGTGGTTCTTTGTAGAGTATCATATCACCACCAAACAACAAACTGCTACAGAAGAACATGCAGAGTATTGGATTTTCAGATATGAAAACCTCTGCTGACAAGTTCTCTTTGTAAACAAAAATGTCATAGTTTCTATTTTTGGCAAAAAGAAGTTGTTCAGAAAAATGAAACCATTTCTGAGTAATGATAAAATATGGGACTTCCGTACCCACTGAAGTCAGTCGTTAAAATGAGTGTTTAAACACCTTTATGAAGTCATAGTTTAGAAAGAACTCTCAAAAGTGAAGGGCTTGAGCAGCTTCGAGTGCCAATTTTGTTTGTTTGTTCACAGAAGTTTTTAAAGGTTGCTATCCCTGACAATGAAGTTAAAACACAAATCCAGTTTGAAATTTTCTGCTCATCTCAAGCAGTCCAAGGCCACGTTGCTGACATAATAGGTGATCCCATCATTCCGTGGTGCCTTACTGCTGACCTGATTGCAAGATGCTGATGGTTGTGTGTCCTTGGCTATATTATCTGTTTTAGCAAGTAGAATATTTTCAAAAGAAAATAATTTCTTGAAGTAGTCTTTTCTTACGTCCTGATTAATTTGTATATGGTGTTGTAATGATACTTGTTTCACAGATAGGAACTGATTTTATAATAGAATGATAGTCTTTCACCTAATTAAAACTTTAAATAGAGTCATTGCTTCTGTTTTCTGAAAATTGTATTTTTAGACTCTGAGACAGCAGTTAAAATTACTAGCAAGACCATATTGTTTAAAATTTAAAGTAGTAGTTTGGTAGAAAACCTGGAATTAGGATTTATATCACTCTCTATTTAAAAAAAAGCTTCCTTGTGTGTAACAAGGAGCCGCACAAACAGGGAAATTGCCTTCCCAGCTGCCGTTTAAATATCTAACCTCTTCATAAGCTGAAGAGTAAACAGACTGTTTTGTCATAACATTTGAGGGCTTCAGCAGACTTACAGAAGATTAAAACCGGACAGTTGTAGCTGTCAGGAACCCCAGCTGTCAGCTCCTGCACTGGATCAGATGTCAGGATTTCAGTCGGTCACAGCATGGAGCACAAGGCTGATTTCATTTACCTGAGCATGCCAATCTGCGTTTTTCATGACTGAGGTGTGTACTCAGCCATCAGAGTTTTCAGATGTTTTCATTTTTGACATGGTGACATCTGTCAGAGGAATGGGGCAAACAGATGGGAGAGGAAGAGCTTCAGTCCTCTTATCCTCCTCTGTTGCTGTAACCCTGCCAGAGCCTGAGATATGACTGTGCAATGTGTGTGCAGGAGAATGACTGTAACTGTAATTAATCAATTAACATAGTTTCAGGATTTCCTCAGAAAGGCTGTGTGCAATGAAAGCCAGTAATGCTTTTTCTTTAATTTAAAAATGCTTACAAAATTGCAAAACCACTTTTTTTGTGTATTGTAAAAGAGCTATTTGATATTATGTAGTTCATGTGAATATTACCCAATGCAGCTTGACATCCTATAAAATAGAAGCTCTAAGTAAAACCTTCAAATATTTGAATAGTAGAGTCATCTGTCTTGTTTTCTTGTTGATGTCATGGGAAGTTATATGTGTAATCTCTTTTTCACAGTTCCAGAAAGATAAAATGTGTTATTTAAAAAACAGTTGGTTTAGCTCTTTTATTTCTACAAGGTTTTATCCTTTTGTACAATAAAATGAAGAGTTTTATTAGTACAATGCATGTGAAGAAGACACATGCCTGTACTTCTTTATGGTTTTAAAGACAAATTAAATGTATCATTTTAAGGCAGATTATTAACCTAAATATTGCTTCCCCTATATAGTAGGGGGGGTTGGTGTTTTGTGGTTATTTTTGAGGGCGTGGGGGTTGTTTGGTTGATTTTTTTCTGGTTATTTAATATTTTTAGCAACTTTGCAACAAGTTTGAAAGCTCTGCTTTTGCAGTCACCCCAAATAGACAGATCGTAATGTATTGCTTATCTGTTCCATATGCTGATTGATGTAATTTTTTTTTTTTTTAGCTTTTAGGTTTATTTTTATTGACTCTGTTTCATATTTTTTAGTTGATACCATTATTGACAAATTCAGATAAACTTTACTCTCTTTATAGGTCTGCTAATACAGCTTGAAAGGTATAGTGTAACGTTTCATATGCTGAACAGTTTGTCTTAGTGGCATCTGTAGTCTGGCTGGAATTGCCCAGTGGAGAGCCTTTCGTAATGATGTTCGCATATTCATCCACTGCAGAGGAGTGCTACCAGCTATGTGTAAATCATGGGCTTCCCTCACTGGCACAGTCACATGCAAATGTGCCATGTGTGACTTTGACTTACAAGCCTGCTGTTGCGGAGGAGCTGGAGTTGGTTTTTAGAGAGAGGAAGAGGTTTTTGAGGGGAGCTATCCTGCTAGAAGGAAGAATTGGATGGAAATTAGTATATGATGAATATTGAGCCAAACTTCTTCATTCACTGTCAGAAAAAAATGAGACCTCTGCTCTTGACTAGAGTATCTGAGGGAGGTGGTTCATGTCGAGATAGACAGGAGAGTGAAACTGGCTGCAGAGGTTTGTTTTTCCATGAGATATCCTGTTGTTTTGGTTTCTTCCTGCTGATTACCATCGTTTAGTGATCTTGGGTTTGTCAGGCCTCAGTGATGACTCAACTCCCCAGCTCAGTTCAAAAGTTTATTCCCTCCAGGTTTTGTATCAGTCTCACAGTCTTGTGTTCCATTCTTTTATAGACACAGCTCCTACTGTCACTGCACTGCCTCTGCCTTTAGACAGTTGGCTCATAATCTGCAACAGACAGTAAAGTAAAACTGCCTGCAAACCCAGCTGTTAGAGAGAGAAAGAATGGCATTTAACATTAAAAACACAGGTAGGGTTGAATTTATTGTTTTCTAGATTGAAACAGTTTTGGCACATATAGGCTGGAGTTAGCATTCCTATTGCTTCTGAAAAAGGCACTGTCAGCCTTGGAAATACTAGCAGTGTTTTTCCATTTTTGTTGCTCAGCAAAATATCTTGTTTTAAAATAGCAGCTAGAGTTTTTTGGAACAAGCTTGCATTTGGGAGACTGTTAAATTAATCTGTAGGAAAGTTTATTCTTAGGGGTGACAATGAGATAATAAATGAAAAAATTTATTTTCAGATGTCATTAGAAACAAATGTTGAAACCCAAGTGCATAAAAACCACAACTCAGAGGAATGAGGATATCGACCTTCCTTGCAGTGCTTTAGTTACTTGAAACTCATAAAACCTAAAACTGCCTGGTTGTGTTTTGCTCTCCTGGGCTTATGTTTAAATGTTAATATGGCTGGTCCTAAATGCTGGCTTTAAAATGATCATTGGTTTGTGAAGGGTACAGGCTTTCAGTGAATATAGTGGAAATACCCAAAAGTCATGCTTTGACTCAAAAAATTGTACCAGAGTTGCTTACATTTGAAGTTGTTTGATTCCAAAGCAATGAGCACCAACTCTGTGAAGGTAACATTCATAGAATAACATTACATTGATCCAGAATGTGTCAGTCTGACATTTGTCTTTGTATCACAGTGTATTTGCTTTGGGCTTGGTAGAGCTTGGATATTGATTTCCCTGCATATTGCCATTAGTCTTCATAGTCACATTGAATGGCAGAATAAAGTGATTAATGAAATAATCTGGCTTATTTAAAACAATGACGAGTTTGTAATTTTTCTCCTATTCAGATATAATCCTCTGATAGACATGGAGCCGTATTTTGCTGGTTTTAAGCACATGCAGCAGGACTATGAAGTCACTCTTGAACTCGCAAGTGAAGAGACTCAAAAAACTAAAAATGCGCAAAATTCTAGGGCGGGGTCTTATGGTGTCAGCATCAGAGTCCAAGGAATCGATGGACATCCTTACATAGTACTGAACAATACGGAAGGATGTTTGTCAGAAAATCCTCCTCCTCCTGGAAAAGAACAGCAGGTCATTCCTCAGCCTGTAAACAAGCCAGCCACGGACTCCAATAATGCTTTTAAGTTGGAGGACAAAATCAGCGAACATACAAAATTTGCTGGAACGCAGCACATGCAAGCCTCTATGCTTAAAAAACTGAAGATAACCAATGTGGATGAAAAGGAAAGTGGAATGCCAGATTTTAAAGATGAAACTATGAAATCCTCAAATTTGTTGAATTTTCAAAGACATCCTGAACTTCTGCAGCCTTATGATCCTGAAAAAAATAACTTGAACTTGGATAATTACCAGTCTTCTGTGTGCAGTAAATCTAAGTCTTTTGCAGATGAAAAAACTGAAGCAAAGCCTTGGATTTCCTCATCTAAAGTAGTGTCCCTACAGAAAACAAATACCTACCTTGCAGAGCCAACCAAAGCAAATTCAAAAAAAATACATCTGAACAGGTCAGTAGAAGATCCAAATAAGCAGCTACTGGATTGTCCCAGTAGCACGATCAGCCCCAGTGACGTGTGTGTTTCAGAGTCATTTTCACCTGCAGGAGGATCCCCGTGTGTTAGCCCCACTGCTTATCCTGAGACAAAAAAACCTAGACCCGATGTTCTTCCCTTCCGCAGGCAAGACTCAGCTGGGCCGGTGTTGAATGACTCACGGAGATCATCGTCCTCATCCGCTACTCCCACTTCTGCAAATTCCTTATACAGATTTTTACTGGATGACCAAGAGTATGCCATCTACGCAGACAATGTTAACCGGCATGAAAACAGGAGATACATTCCGTTCTTGCCGGGAACTGGTCGTGATATTGACACTGGTTCACTTCCAGGAGTAGATCAGCTAATTGAAAAGTTTGATAAGAAGGTTGATGCTCACAGAAGAGGCAGGTCAGGAAAAAGGAATAGAATCCATCCAGATGATCGTAAAAGATCAAGAAGCGTTGATAGTGCCTTGTCTTTAGGACTTGATGTAAATTCAGATTATTTAGGTGAATTCAGTAAAAGCTTGGGTAAGTCAACTGAGCACTTGCTGAGACCGTCTAAAGTTTGCCTTCGCAAGCAGTTATCCAGAGATCAAAAGTCACCTTCCAAAGAGATGAAGATTTCTGCTCGAAGTATTGGAAAACTGCAAATGCCCAATAAAGACGCTCAGAGTGACAGTTTCAGCTCTTTGCAGCACCACAAACAGAATGGGGCTGATACCGAGAGCTTGATGGGTAGGTCAGCTACACTCCCAGGACAGAGTAAGAGGGAGGAAGTTAAAACAGTAACATCTACTTTGTTGTTGCCAAAACGAATAACAAATACACCTGAATCAGGAGCCAAGAAGATTTCTGTAAAAACATTTCCATCCGTCCCTAATATACAGGTAATTTTGAATTTGTTCTTTAGGCTGTCCTTTGCACTCTAGCATATGAAAGCTGCCGTATTGTTAATTGTGTATTTTTCTGGTCTTCATTAGAACAAACTCCCATCATACAATACTTCCAAATGGGATTGTTCTGGAGAAATGTAAATATAAATTTCTTTTGTTGTTGTTATAAGTATAGAAAACCTGATTTGTAAAACAACTGATTTTTGTATGGGTCAAGGAAGATGGTGAGGCCAAACAGATTCTCGTAGATGATGTTATGGTGATTCTTAAACATAGATGCACAAAAGTAGAATATGGAAAGGTATGTATGCAAAATCAAGTTGTTTTCTTTTTTCTTTTGGTGTGGAGTATAGTTTCTTATTGCAGTAAGCCAAAACTCCAGTGGATCTTTCAGAACTTGAGGTCCATAGTACATAAAGGTTTTCATTAATAGGATAGAATGGAGAAGTCCAATTGTAGTGTTTGTATTTACAACTCTCACAGGATTGTTATCTTTTGACATTTTATCTTTATCTTTTAGGCAACTCCTGATCTCTTAAAAGGCCAGCAAGATCTTGCACAGCAGACAAATGAAGAGACTGCTAAGCAGATACTTTACAATTACCTTAAGGAAGGGTCAGTAACTTAACTTTTGGACAGGAGACTGTATTTTCTCAATATTTGTCTTCTATTACATTTAAAATGTGAAACAGTGAGGTGAAAGCTATAATTAAATGAAACATCTGTTTCACGATTCTGTATCTCAGCTGTGTCCTCTAAGGACTCATTCATTACAGGATCTCAAGATACCCGGGCTATCAGGACTTACATAAGGTATTGTACAGGATATAGTTAAATGCACTTGAAACTTGTGAATCAGAATATGGTTTGTCTTTTAAATACATCTGGAATTAAACTTTGTATAATATAGAGATTTTTGGAGAATCCAAATCATATCTCGTGGAAGTTTAAGCCTTTGGGTTTTTTAAACAACAACAACAACAAGAAAGTGTTATTTCCTAAGGTTTGACAGAAGCCCTCTTGTTGCTGTGCCTTTAATCCTTTGTGCACCTGTAACTCTTGGTATTTTCTACTGACAACGCATTGAAAGATAAAGGAAGGTTTCGTTGAAAATACATGATGATGCATTTAAATTTCTTTTCATTCCTGATAGAGCAGGTTCTGGGACCTGTTTAAGTGTTATTTTATGGTACAGTAGTCAGGACTTGTAAATCCTAGTACTAACTACTTATTTTGGTCTGTTTGAATAATATACATGCTGAATATCTGTCTTGCCACAGCCACAGTCTTACAGAAGAGATTTGCACTTCAAGAGTTCAGTGATCTTTTTTGTTTGGTTGGCTTTTTAGAAAACATTTGGAATACAAATTTTTAACTCCTCTCTTTAAAGATTTTAATGAATCGTAGTTAAGATAATTTCTGATTTGTTTGTATTATTTTGGGAGTTTTTGTGGAGATTTTAATTAGTTTGGACACTCTGAGTTTGATGTTAACAAAATAGTAACTTTGATCATATCGTTGCTTATTTGTACTGTCTGTTTTAGAAGTCCTGATAATGATGATGCAACAAAGAGGAAAGTGAATTTGGTTTTTGAGAAAATTCAGACTTTAAAGTCAAGAGCTGCTGGAAAGACACAGGTAAAGAATTTTTAATTTGCTTTGGCCTGTTTCAAAGTGGTGCAGTATTCAGACAGAGCTTTAAGAATCTGAATCCCCTTACTGACTTTAACTAGGCTATTCACATAGTTCCTCAGGAATATAGCTTAATTTTGATGGCATGAGAAGGATTAAGTGCTTATTGTTTATTATTTTATGCTAGGGGAATAATTAGTGAAAATGAAAATTTTTTTTCTTCATGTTGTTCTTAATCTAGATATACCTGTGCTTTTTCAGAAGATTTTAAGTGTAGTTGCTCACAGCACAGTTAACCTTTTTAAGAAATCTCTTAGTATTTGAGAAAGAGTTTGGAACAGTGGAGAAAAATGTTAGGCACATTCACATAAAATTTCTTGGGTAAAGATAAAATTTATTGGCAGAGATAAATGTTAATCTTCTGATTGCAGTGAGACAGACATGGAATGAGAGACTCATGAAGCTTTTGTTATTAATGACAGCATTATTTATTTGCAAAATACGTCCTAGGAAATTACCTAAAAAAAGTATTTGAATATCTGTCTTAACATACGGGCATGCTTTCCTTTGATGTCCATTTTGCATAATTAGTGATATCTCAGTACAGTTGGCCCCAAATACACATGATTTGATTAATATGTTGCCTAATTTGAATTTTTCTTTACATTTGTATATTTTCTGTTCTATTGTCAACCTGCCTTGAGTAATTACCAAGAAGTTTTATGAAAATCAAATAATGGTTCCTTTGAAAATCTTAGCTTGGCCTGACCCATATGAAAAATCCCTGGTGAGCTCAGGCAGTTGATGCTACGCTTTGTTAGTCTTGCTTGTAGCTTTGCTTTAGATTAAAAAAAAGAAACTATTCTCCAAGAACATCTTGGCTTTGTGGGAATAAATGTTTCTATTTAATTGTAGGTTTCGGATTCTTCGGCTGAAGTAAAAGCATTGGTGGAACAAAAAGCAGAGCTTGAAAGGAAAGTGGAAGAGTTAGAGAAAAAACTGGATCTGGAAATTAGGGTACAGCACTTTGTTGTTATAAAGCTTCTGACTATTTCAAATATACTTTTTAAAAGAAGTGACAACTGATCCTCGAGCTGAATCCCTTTTGCTTCGTGTTCTTCTTAATCCAGTTATACCTGGGCTTTTTCAGAAGACTTTTTATTTAAAGGGTGGTTGGTCATAGCATTGTTACCCTTTGTAACAAATCTCTTCTTAGTATCTGAGAAGGAGTTTGGAGCAGTAAATAAAATGTTAAGCACATGCACAAAGAATTTCTTAGATATCTGCAGAGGTAAATGTTAATCTGTTGATTGCAGCCAGACAGACGTGGACTGAGAGACAAACTGTATTACTCATGTAGCTGCTGTCTATTATTTTGCTTAACTTTTGGTGTACAAAATTCAGAATCAGCAAAATTCCAAAGAAGAGAGAGATGCTACACGAGCAAGCCTGAAAGATCTTCAGTTGCAGCTTGATCAAAGTATATGTGAAAAGGAAGCCTTAAAAAAGCAGCTGGAAGAGAACGAGAAGGAACTCAGGCAAAACCTGGAGGAGTGAGTTAATTCTAGAAAAGTTATCACTGAAATTTGTACCTTTTCTTAAACCTTTTAGATTAAAAGTACCTGTGTCTCCAGAATATGTTGATGGGACCAGATGAGTGACATTTGTTACTGTAGAAGTTTTTCTACCATTTGAAAGAGTCATGTCTTTAGACTATCTGGAAGGAAGAGAAAGATTGCTGAATTTATAGCCTTCCTCTTAGTGCAAATTGCTTTAATATTTCACAGTCAAAATATATAGTTCAAGTCTTTGAAATGTGGAAACACTTGAATGGCTAGAGTACGAGGTCTGAAATAGAATACAACTCCCCACTTAAATACCTACTTGGAAGATTTGTCATTTTTACCCCTCTGACATTTAATTTTTCTGCCTCATTATATCCCATTCTCTTGTGGGCATCATAGGAATGTGTGTCTTTTAGTTCTTGAATGAGCAAATTAGTATTTCTACAAATTAAAAAATCCTGTCTGATTTTTACTGATGAGGCTTTTTCAAGTGAAGATGGAGCAGGAAAAACACCAGACTGAGATCAGAGATCTTCAAGACCAGCTCTCTGAGATGCATGATGAACTGGATAACGCAAAACATACCGATGAAGGGGAGAAGGAGATTCTGATTGAGGTTAGTTACAAAGTACCAGGAAGAGGATCTGAAAATCAGAAAAATTGCTTTTAAAGAGGGGACTAAGATACTGGTGGAAGAAATGCATGCCTTTGCTTTTCCTATTCTCTTAATCCAAAACAATGTACCATTATAAGGTGACCTAAGAAAGCATGTTATGATAACTGCATTAACCCCAGAAGGAATACAAAGTGTAAGTACCCTTGTTTTATGGAGCAGGAGAACAGATATCCTAATGGTTGACACACAGGTGAATTATCCACTATTAATCAGATAATAACCTCAGTCGCTTTTAGCAATTAGGATTTGGGGTCAGAAGAGGGAAGATCAGTTTAAAGAAGATGTATATATTTTCAAGGCCAGATGAGATTCAACTAAGAAAATTAAAAGAACTCAACAAAGCAGTCTCTAAATTTTTGACTTTCTATTGGTGGGACCAGGGAGAGAAGAGAAGGGATGAGAGTCTGGAGAGGAACAAAAGAGTTAAAGGGTTTCTGTCACCCTGGGATGAAAGAGGAATTGGCTGCAGCCTTGGTTATACTAATAAACTGATGATGAAATAGAGAACACAGCTTATTACATTTGTTGATAAGGATGTGTAAGAGTATCAGTGCAGGAATATTAAAGATGTTTGCACGCAAGATCTGAGTAGAATAACTACCTTGTTTTGTATGGGTGAGATTTGATTACTGTTGAATTACTGTCTTAAATCTCAGGCACTGTAATTGAAAGTTGGACAGAAGTAGGGGAATATCACAAATGATGGTGATAGTACTGAAAAACATTACCTATGAAGAAGGACTTCAATCTGAATGGAGAAGTAAGGGAAGAGTCAAAACCACATCTTACAGAATGTTGCTGTGAAGGTGATAGGGATCAATTTTTCTATGTTGTGTGGAGATAGAGTGAGAAATGAGAGACTTGGCTCCAGAGATTTAAAGAAAGTGTTAGAAATCATGTTAATACTGATAATTAAACAGAGGAAGATGCTCTCTGGGATGGTGGTAGGATCCTTTCCATTCTAGGCTTTTAACGGCAGAGTAGATGATGTGTGTCAGGAATGGTTTAGATGTACTGATCCTCCTTCAGTGCAGGGGAAGCCTACGTTCTCCTTGAAAGTACAGTTATTCACAGCTTGAGAAATACCAAATTAGAGAATTCTTGAAGCGGTACATTTTTGATTGTTTCTGTTATTCTGTGTTTTGTATGCATGCGTGTCTTTAGTCTTCAGATTCTCCGAGTCTCCACTCCCTTCCCAGCAATGTGGAGAGGGGAAATGACTTCTAGCGTCACCCTGGTGGGAGGAGGAAGGGTGTGAAGACATGGGCTTGGTTGGGAAGCACTTGTTTTGTCTTCAGCACTTGAAGAAGCAACTTTATTTATTCTTTCCAGCAGAAAAGAAAGCAAAGAATTATCACTGAGTTTGTTTCTCTTGTAACTGGGGGGAAAATGCTTTGTCTTTGTTCTTATCTATCTCATTGCTACTGAAAGTAGAATGTAGGAGTGACTCCTGCATTATTTGCAGATGGCATAACATACACCATTAAAATCTTTTGATAGTTTTGCAGCATCAGACATGTTGACCTATTATATAAAACATAAGCTATACGTTATACTTCTAATAATATTAGGGTTTCGTAAATTTTTAGCTTACTGTAAAAGCTGTAAAAAATATGTTGGTCACATGAAAGGAAGTTGTCCTTGAGGAGCTTATGTGCTTTCTTTCTGTGAAACATAAACAGAACATCCACAGGGGCTATTTGACACACAGCTGTGTTTAATTTTGGGCTTTAGGAGCTGATGCAAATGAAGCAGGATCTGCAAGAAGTATTAATAGCAAAAGATCAACAAGAAGAGATTTTGAGAAAGAGAGAGAGAGAGCTCACAGCTTTGAAAGGAGCACTTAAAGAAGAGGTATCCAGCCATGACACAGAGATGGATAAACTTAAAGAGCAACACGATAAAGAATTGCTGGAGCTACGACAGAGCCTGGAGAAAGCAACAGAGGTGCGTAAGTGATAACAATTACTTCTACAGGGAAAGATCATACCTCTCTCAGATACTGTATGCCAGATGCTTTGAGATACTACTATTTTCTTGGCAAAATAGGCAAAGATGAGGCTGGGAGATTCTTGGCTGCTGAGAATGAGTTTTATTTCATACACATCTAATGTTTTGATTGTCACAGCTGAAGTTGTGGTCCTTTCTTCAAGCAGTTATTTACTGCATTTGCTTAACTGCAAACTTAGAGGGAGAATAGATGGGAGTATAGTGCAGAGGACCATTTACATGTCTTGAGTTAAAAAGAATCCCCAAAACCTTGAGGATGCCCTTGAAGAGCACCAGTGTGCTTTGCCAGTCGTTGAAATAACTTCTACCAGTTCTCTGCAGTTCTTTGCGGCCCACTGTTCCTACATTCAGCTTCTTGTGTCACATCCTGTTCCCTGGTTGCATTGTCCACCTTGTCCATTCAACTTCATAATATCAATGTGAGGTTTTGTGTTTTGTTTTGTGTCCTTTTCATTTATTGAACTTAGCTTGTTTACTGAATGGTCAAAGGAGCACAAGCACAAGGAAGCAGCAGGGGTTTGGGTGTTTTGAATCAGACAGGAAGTAGACGGAACTGAAGGAATTGCCTCTTCCAGCATCAGCAGGAAGTCTTTGTGAGAGGGAGAATAGGAGCAAGTTTCAGATGTGCATATTTGTTATTGTTTTCCAAAAGATGTCCTTTGTGAATTTTTCTTTGTAGAGGCAGCAGGTAGGAATATATTGTAAGATTTTTTTGATATGGGGACAATTCTCTTAAAGTTTTGAGCATTCTTTTTACAGTGACAGCTTTTTGTGTCTTTTCTGCATTCCCTCACTTTATTTCTCAATTGTTTGAGAAAATTTCTGCAGGCAAACCGTGCTTGATCAATGTCAGAACTGTAGGCCCAGTTCTATGCTTAAAAATACCCATGCTAATTTATGTTTGTTACCTACACTGGTCTTAGGTGAGTTGTAGTTATCCTGCTGGTCGTGACCTAAAACATGATATAGAACTGAGGGAAAATTAAGCTTGAAGCTTGAAAGAAGTTTCCCAAACTTTATATGCTCTGTTTGCAAAGTAGGAGCTCATGCAGAAGATGCTGGACAGATACTGTATGATTGAATTCTGACAAAAGATTATCCTTTTAAAGGATTGGTTTTAAATGTGCAATTTTCTTCAGAGGTTAGAAAATTTTATAAATGCTGGTTTGTTTATGCAGCCTGGGACTTGTACTTGAGATTGTTCGGCTTTGCTTAAATGCGTTGTTTCTCTTTGTTTTACATCATCATGAAGATATTTGACTTGTCTGAGTTGCATGAACTGAATTAATTTTTTTCTTTGAGAGAAAAGTAGAACATTTAAATTATCATTTTTTATTACACAGTAATTGTAGTGACAGCTCAACCTCAATGAAGCATCTTTCAAAGTTAGTGCATGGTAATTTACTGTATTTCAATTATGGAACTGTAATTACGACTGACAAGAAATGAAAGAGTAGTCTGTTTGGCATAACAATAACACAGTCTGGGAAATGGCTCTATGACTGGGTTGCTGTGGCTTAGAGATAGTTATAAATAGCATTTATTTACTTGCACGACATAGTCTATCTAATGGTAAATTTAATAAGATGTTCAAAAGTGAAATTTATTTGATTAATGTTGATCTAAGTACCAGCTCTCTTCCCATTTGAGTTGAAATTTTCATTTTTATTTGAAGTAAAACTTTTAACGTGTTTAATTGGAAGGTGGTGTTTTGTTTCGTTTTTGGGGGTTTTTTTGAATCTTGCTGGTATTTGTACTCAGTGATTTCTTGAAGCACAGCATTATTTTTATGCCTGCTGGCTGAGATTAGTTGTTGAGTTTGATATATCATTTATCAGGAAAGGATCAACGCTCTCTGCAGGAAGTTAGCTGACTGATCTGCTGTGATCTTATATATATTGTTAATTCTTTGGATTATAATTAACCTGAAATACTCAGGAAACATATACAATTGAAGCTACTTGGCCTGCTAATTTTTTTGGTTTTTATATTATTGCAAGCTGGAAAGATTAATACCGGATGGCAGGACACGAGATATCTACATCAAAGATTAGTGGAAAGGGCCATTCTGTTGTATTTGATGAGGAAAACAGGAGTGTAAATGCTGTAATAGTGGTTTGTCATACAGAAAATGTGGATACTGATGTTTGATAGATCAGATTGTATCAGGACCTCTATGTACAAGAGTGTTGGTACTTATGTTGCTTCTAAATCATCCGGGTTGGTACAATGAATAAAGGTGTTTTGTGGTATATTGTCTGTTAAGGAAGTTTCTGCAGGAGAGGGGAAGTAGTTTTTATGCCAGTGTTAAATCCACAGAATTTTCATCTGCTGGAGGCGTCAGATAGGTTGGCAAGTAATGTACAGTGCATTTAGTCTGTGTGATTAGAATGCCACATAGATCTGTTTGGAAATAAAGTTAGAAACGTACTCAAGGTTGTCTGACAGAAGAACAGAACAGGGTTGTTTGTCATTATGATTCTGTTCTCATGCTCGCTGATGTGGTGCTAGTTTGGGGGGTTTTTGTTGCGTTTTTATTGTTGTCATTATTTGGTTTCTGTTTTTTTAATAGAGATTTTTATATAAAGTCACAGATATCGTAATAGATATTATTCTTTTTTTGCTACTACTTACCTTTTTAACTTATTTTTGTGTTATGTCTTTTGCTTGTGGTGGTCTTGAGATGGCTGTGGCTATTCTTGACTTCATTGCTTGTTCATTGAAACTAAGACCAGACTATTTTCATTTAACAATAGAAAAAGTTCTACTCTTCCATAACATACCTCTGTGGGATAATAATTGCCCTTAATTTAATAAATTAAAAAATTAATGTCTTTCTGATTAAGAATAGATTTCTCCATAATTGCAAGATTAATATGAATTCCATTCCAGTTTTTAATGCCATAGAAGAATTTCTATTATTTAATCTGACTCTACAACACAATTCTAGTCCAGAATTGTACTACTTTAACCATGAGTGCTCCATCACTGTAGTGCCACTGAAGTGCCACTGTTTCAGTAAAATTTGGAAATAGCTTTTGGAATGTAATGCTGCAGGTAAAAGGTTGTAGCAGATTGCAACTAGTACTGTTCAAATTCCACTGAAATTGTATCAGCTCAGGAGTGCAGTTGCAAATTACGCAGCACTTCACATTCACGTCTGTATTTAGAGAGGCAGTCTGGACAAACGATGTTGTTCAGAAAAAGCTGTAATCATCACGTTAGGAAGAGGCTTATCTAATCCTGACCTTGACTGATTTATTTGGCGTGTCATATGTCTGACCTTGTTCTCAGAATGTTAAAACAGACACTCAGAGTTTAGAGCTGATTCATTTATCACCACATTTAAGAATGCAATGAAGCTGGTGATCGTGTTACCGTTAACTGACGTGTATGTGTTACGTATGATTATGTTATGATTAAAGAGAAGAAGGAATTTTACCAGAGCAAATGTAGGAACAGTAAAAGACAGTGGTTGCCTTCCTGCACGTGTTACGAACTAAAAGGGTACCCCTTCAAGATAAGAAAATAATGTAAAGCTTTGGATATTATACATGAGAAGAAGCTTTGGTTTTAGTTTTTCCCCATCTTGTTAATTTTGGTGAATCTAGCACAAACTGTAAAGATCTTTGAAATGAAAAGTAACTATTGAATCTTTTTCTACTTAACCTGACAATATGATGTTTCTTCCTCAAAGCTAATAAAAATCTCCCCCACAGAGCAGAAACTTAACAAAAACTAGCTTAAGCATTCCAAATGATACTGAGATATACTCCATACACCTGTTTTGTAGAAATGGCTTGGAATTCATAGTTGAAATGTAAAATGAAACACAACTAAATCTAGAATATTCTGAGAACCTAGTTTGGAATAATACTGTGCAGTGAACAGTGGTTACCCAAGCGACTCGGGGAGAAGTGAAGATGTAAGCGTGGAGCATTGCAGAGCCACTTTGGTAATTTTAAGTGATAGATTTAATGTATGTAACTGTAAAATTATATATATATATAAAAAATATGAAAAAACCCAGTAGGATCCTGCAACCTTGTTCTGCTCTAAGGTGAAATCTTGGGGTTATAATAAATCATGCTAAAAAATAGCAGCAAAAGAAACAAATTATATAATCAGAATTACTTGGCCATGGAAACATCGTTATGCTCTCTTATCCATACATCCATAACTCATCTGAATCTGCATTCTTAATGCTGTGTCTGAGGCTGGTGTGTTCACCTCAGGCAAGATACACAACAATTGGAAAAGATTTACAGAAGGTGATCTAGGATTTGAAATGCCATGGGTGGGTATTTCCTTTCCTCTGCCTGCCCGAGGCTGCTTTTGCCATGTTGAAATAACACTTTGTTTCAGTTACAGAAGCTGGTTGGTAACTGATCTAACCTGTGTACAGAGTCAAATAGTGGAGTGAGTGGTCCAAGTCTGTGTTTCATCTTTCATGACCTAGCCCCTCTCCCCCTTTCATTTTGTGCCCTCTTTTACCAGCCTTCTAAGCCTGGTAAGATTCCGATTGATTTTCAGTGTGGAACACAGATGGAGGGAGGGTACGCAGACAGAAGTGTAATGGTGGAAGGAAAGCTGCAGGCACTCCTTAAATAGGCATCCTTATTGGAAACACCTATTTTAGAACTGTATATGAAACATTTGGGGGACAGATTTGATTTGTTTTGCCCAACATGCCTGTTCTGTGTGTGGAAAGGAAGTTGGTAATAGCATCGTGCATGGTTTTAGGACCCATTACATGAAGTACCAAACAAATTATGGAATATTAGTGTTGTCAACAAGAATATAAAATGTGCCTCTAAAGCACTCCGAATATGTAACTTGGTGACTGTGTCTTGAAGTTCCTCCTCTAGTCTTTCATTTCCGTGCAATTTATTCCTCCATTTATTTGGTGGGTACATGTGTGTGTTTAGGTGCAGACAATACCATGAAACTACAACTTGAGCAGGTTTTATACTGTATGTAGAGTCAAGAAAACCTCTGAGCAAAACTGTCCTGCAAAGTTCTGTTTGAGTTGGATTGGACCACATGTATAGGATAATAAAAAAAAAATTCTGTTTATCTGTAATAGTCATTTAACTATTGTCAACCTTGCTCTGCTAGGACTATTTCAGTGAGTCTGCGTTGGGAAGAGGGGTTGTTAGTGTGAAGTTTTGCTTTTTTTGTTTCTGAAGCTCGGCAAGAGCTTGTAGAGCCAGGTACTTTTTTAATGCTGTCAGGAGGATCTCTAATCCTTATTAGCAGAAGCCAGTTTATGTGTTCAGGTGATTTGTCTCGTGAGAGTATATGTTTGTTTGTGTATGTATGGGAAGTGTTTGACTCTGTCAAACAGGAGGGAACAATGTGAACACAGAGTTAGTTAATATTTTACTCCAGTCTATCCAACAACTTCTGACCTTCAAAAGGCTGTTAGTATAAGCCAATCTGAGTATGTCATGATACATAGCCAGGGGGATAATATGACATTGATACAGGTACTGGTTAAGAGGTTAATACTTTCCTGGCCCTGGATTTTATAACTTATGTAAACGTTAGGTCATGCCTAAATTGGAAAATTTTGTTTAATGTGCTCTGTGTAAAAGAGGGCTGCATTCTGAGTCTTAAAATGTAGGTACTTTAATAGTTCCTTACATCTCACAAATGAAAACCTAAGTAGTTTTGGAAGTACTATTAAGGACATGGTACCATTTCAGTCAGTGAAAATGACCTTGTAAGAAAACAAATCTTTTCTCTAAACTGTCACCAGTGAATTTTTAATGAGTTAGTAGAATGGCTCTAGCTGAAATGAAATGAGAGACCAGCCCAACTTGCTTGTAAATTTGTGCACTTGCTTACTGAATAATCTCTTGAAGTACAGCAGAGAATTTAAGCTGGTTGCAGTGTACCTCGCTAAGAGAGGAAAAAAACACTGACCCTTTTAATAGGTAACTAATAATAGTTAACTTCCAAAGGCATAGCCATGTGTTAAAGTTGGCTGGGCCTCATTTTGAGATGATGGGAAGAATTACTGTAATCAGTGTCAGGAATGAAAACAGTTAAGTGCAGCCATTTAGGCTTTTTTCCAGAAGCTTTGTTATTGTTGTTGTTACCTTTATTTGGGCCATAGGGAGGATGGGATGGGTGGGTTGGTAGCCTAACACTCCATTTTTAAGGAGTTTTTGTACTCCTTTTGTAGACATACGAGATTTTATTATCCATGCTTTCCAATGTTACTCTGTTATTCATCCCAAGGCTTCCAACTGCTTTAAGAAATAGTGTCTGGGGTTAGAAGAATTGCCTAAAGGTACACAGTGGGTAAAAATGCCGGAACTACAAGCAGAGGTACAAACAGAAATAAAGACCTGTTATTTGCATTTATGAACTTTGAAAACTAGATGACTGTAGCTGAGTAATACTGATTTCAGAAGCTCTCTTTACAGAAGAGCCAATAATGATTGCATTTAAAGGGTTGTCCCTATGGGGAGACTCACTATGTTTGTCTTTTTTTTCCTCAGTGTCACTCTTTGGGTGTAGAATGGTTTGGGATTTTTTTTTTGTTTCTTTGGAAATCACCTTCATGTTACCTAAGGAAATCAGTGTCTAGTTGTTTTATTTAAACTGTTTTGTTTATATAAAAAAGAGGAAGAAAAGACAATAGCAAGATATTTGATATCTCTATCACTGCTACCCCCTCTGGATCATCTGAGGGAGCTGGGTAGATATGAATCCCTGACACCCATGAAACTTCTAGTTAAACTAGTCCAGCATCAGCCTAAAAAGGTGGCCCATGAGTCTTCAGAGCTTGTGTCAACAGCCACTATCTTAATACCTGAAGTATTCTACACCAGGATTAGAATGAAATGAGCAGCAACACCATTTCCTTTTTTCAGAAGATTTTGGAAGATTATTGTGTCATTTACTTAGATTCCACGATTATGAATATGAAAAAAAAATTTGAAAATCTGTTACTTCCATTAAATAGCTCCACTTTGTGCCCCAGCTCATTTTGAATGGAGGTTTACTCTTCAAGTATGGCTGTTAAAAAACAAACAGTTAATTGGTTGAAATAGTTTTCACAGAATAACAGAATCAATTAAGTTGGAAAAGACCTCTGAGATTATTGAGTCCAACCTATGACTGAGCACCGTGATGTCAGCTAGACCACGGCACTCAGTACCATGTCCAGTCTTCCCTTAAACACCTTCAGGGATGGTGACTTCAGCACCGCCCTGGACAAGCCCATTCCAGTGTCTGATCACGATTTCTGTGAAAAAATTCTTCTTAATGTCAAACCTAAACCTCCCCTGCTGCAGCTTGAGGCCACGTCCTCTCGTGTCACTGCTCCCTGGGAGAAGAGACCGACCCCCACGCGGCTACACCCTCCTGTCAGGGAGTTGTGGAGAGCGGTCAGGTCACCCCTGAGCCTCCTCCAGGCTGAGCCCTCCCAGCTCCCTCAGCTGCTTCTCGTCAGACTCATGCTCCAGACCCTTCCCCAGCTCCGCTGCCCTTCTCTGGACCTGCTCCAGCACCTCAGTGTCCTTCCTGGATTGGAGAGCCCAGAACTGGACATGCAATTCCTGATACTCAGTTGAACTGGATTCTGACAAGAAATGTAAAGGTTTTTAGAAAAATTTGCTGACTTTTGCCTGATAAACATTGGATTTAGCTAAAATTTAATGATTCTAATATGCGGTGAATGAGATACTTAACTTCCACACACCTCAGGTCTTCCTTTATTTTGTAAAAGTACTCTAAGGATCCTGTAGTGTGTAGTCACTGCCAAGGGGGAGTTTCACCAGTTAAAACACTGAAGTCAGCCAAAACTATTTTTTAATGATCAGTTACACAACCTCTCTCACGTCTTTGCCAGTGTTCAGGGTGTGGTAAAAAAAAAGGTGTGGAGCCACAGAATATTTTCTGCATTCCTATCCAAAAGTATTTTTTTCTGTATTCAGGTTGAAACTGAACATTTCATTTGCATCTCAAGGACCTTGTTTGTGTGTTCTGTCCAGTTTCCTTGGGTTTGCACAACAATGAATGGTGGGAAAGATTTTGATGCCTTTTATACTACCTGTTCACTGCTTGCAACAAAGTTCAGAGTAGAATACTATATAAATGTATTTGCTTTACTGAGATTTCTGCAACAAAGGTGGTGTAACAATATTTATTGTTTTATTTTGACTTGGTCTTGACCAAATTTAATATGTTTTAAAATACTTCGGACACATATATAACTATATACAAGGACACAAAGCCAAGCTTTATTAGGATAGTTTATTGGTAGGCAGAACACCTGAAAGGAGCAGGATGGAAGATCAGGGAAATGTATTTTACTGCTGATGTTCCCTTATGTTCCATAGGCCTAAAGCTGAAAACCAAATGCCACATGCATATAAATTCCAGCAGCTGTGACTGTGTGGGCTCAGATAAGCAGACCTGTGCTAGGTAAAGCTTTATAGATCAGGTGTACCTACCACAACAAACAATACACACATACATATGCATATCTATCTATCTATCTATCTATCGATCTATCTATCTATCTATCTATCTCTATATATATATCTGTGTGCGTGAGTATGTGTGCATGCATTCGCTCACTTTCTTCTCATCTGTTATGAGTTAAATGGAGCTTGTACATACTATTAAAAACTTGTTCTGGAGAAAGAATTATAGAGATTTTTTCACAAACTTATAATTCCTTTTCTCAACGTAGCTGTCATCTTCTAAGTAATGTTATTCTCTGTATTAAGTATAGGAAAGTAAGAGGTAGAGAGATCAGTGTTGAGAGGATCCTTTATTTGTGCATGTCCAGACTGAAGTGCCTAGGTTAACATTGTTAGCCATTATATAGTCTTTGATATATTCAGGGTACAATTTTTGCTGACTTCAGTCGCGACTGCGCGCTCAAGTCTAAGGAAACCAAACCCCGGTGTCTCAAACACCAGGGAAGTTAAGAAGCACGTAGTTATTGATCCTCTGGAAAGATTTGGCGGAGTGACTTGCCTCCGGAGGTCTTTGCCAGAGACAAGAACAGACTCTGGATTCTCTGGGGCTGGTTTTGGGTACCTTAGCTGTGAAACTGTCCTTTCTCTTTATCGCCTCACTCATTTTTGCAGTAAACTCTTAACTTCTCAAGCTAATTGACTTTAAGCTTTAGTATTAAAATGTATGAGAACTATTGAAAAAAATTAGTAGTTATTGAACACCATGGATTATTTTCTGCCATGTATGATCTATTTTTGTGGTCAGAAATATATTTTTTTCAGTGTATCTTTCTTTTAGGATTTGATAACTTGTTTTATTTGGTTTGAGCCTACTGCTGGGCTAATAAGTAAAGTTACTGCATGTGTACTGTGGCACAATGACAACATCAGAACGCAGAAGCTTATCTTCAGTCAGTCACAGAGGACTTTGTATTGTGGGATCTTCTCTGCAGAGCTGTGTTTTCTTTCTTCTAGACAAGCTTCTTTTTCTTTATTCTCAGCTTTTTCCAGAAATTTGCAACGCATTTCCAGCTCCTTTTACCTAATCTCTGTAGCTTAATTTTGCTGATAAGCTTACACAGTCTTAAATCAGAAGTTTAAACATGATAAAATTTGAGAAAGTATAATAAAGTATTTCGTGGATTCAAAGGTAATAAATAAGAAGGTGATATGAGTGTGGTTAAGAAGTCTTCAAATTATGTGGTTATTAAGAGAAAGGTATTGTTCCTTCAGGGACTGAGGAGATGACTATCTGGATGTAAAACAGGCTAAACGTAGGGACTAGAAGGCACCGAGTGCCCTGGAAGACAGAGAGAGAACAGGCAAACTGAAAGGAAAGACAAAACAAATGCAAGCAAATAAGCATAATAAGCAAAATGCTATAGGGCATTTACTTATAAATATAATTCTGTATTATAATGCAGTAAATAGTAACAGTAAGAAGCTGGTTTACTGAAACGTGCTGCCACAACTAGTAAGTGGGACTAAAAAGAAAAAAGCATGTTTTCTGTATCATAGGGAAGAAACTGCAAAATTGTAATTCAGATATGTTACTTTTAAGATCCAAAGAGCCCACTTCAGTGTTTGATAAAATTGCCCCCCTCTCCTGTTTTTTGAGGGGCTTGGATTTTTGCAGAGGTGTTTTGGTTTTTGGTTTTCTTTTTTTCCTTTCATATGGCAAATACATCTAAATATACAGTATTTCATTCCAGGTTTTGTTGTCAAGAATCTTGTTTAACCAGTTTTGTCTGTTTTGTGCTCTGTATGTTTATGTACATAATCTCCTTTAAACTTTCTGAAGAGACTGATCCACAATTCTGTGAACTAAAGTTCTTATATTAACAATGTCTGTTAATGTTTCATATTCAACTCAAATCATTGCTTTGTGACCTTCACCCAGTTCTGTTACCGTGGGTTAAATTATATAAACTTAGTTAAAATAATTGCCAAAACTTTTCCAACATCCCCAAATAAATAAATGTAAAGAATTTATGAATGGGCACCAATAGGAGTCATTAATTGATGTCGTGTCATTAAGCCTTAAGGGTCCATTAGTTAACTCACACTGTAGTTAACTCACACTGCTTATGTGCAGCACCATTACAAACAAGTTGTGTCTGGACTGAGGGAGATGGATCCAGAGCACAGTCTCTTCCTGCCTGGCTTTTTCCTCGTTTGTACTTACTACCTCTTCAGTGTTTAGTTTTCCTCCTCCTTTCATCCTCAGCACTCTAACCCACTAATTGAATGCTTTCGCAAACAGCATTCAACTCCTTTTTTTGAGTGTGTGAGCCAGTCCCTGAATTTTCAGTGAAAACATGGGACCCTGCTCATGCAGGCAGGACCCCAGAGATTATCCCTGGCTGTTAGCAAATACTGTTGGACAGTTTAAAGTGTCCTTGTTGTTGCCACTTTCAGTTTTAGCCTACGAAGCGCAGCACTTGCCATTCAGACCTTATCAACGTACATGGTAATTTCACTGTCATTTCAATGCAGTGGTTTTCACATCTTCTGCTGCCGTGTTTTGTTAGGGAAATTCTATGCAGAATGCAGTGAGCCATCTCTAAGGACAGTATTAATTGTACCTATGGTCTGTGCGTGAGTAATGCTGCCTGCTGGCTGTGTGGGACTGGTGGAGCACAGTGCCTGCGTGCAAGGCTTCCGTGGGCAAAGGACACAGCAATCCTTTTGTGCGTCAGCGGCCGTGGCCGGGTATGGTTTGATAGCTGCTGGCCTGAACCTTATGTAAGTGTTCAATATATGGACAGGCATCTTTCTCCACCAGGTTCTCCCCTAATGGTGTTGCTACAAGGTCTGTCAGAACTGCATTTCAGTGCTTGTATGTTTTGTGTATGCTCTCCAGCCATACCTAGGTGTTTTGCTGTCATGTTCACCTGTCTTTCCAAGAGCAGGCCTGAAGGGGAGGTAGAAGGTAACGTGGGCTGCCAGACAAGACTAACAGTGGAGACTACAAGAAGGGAAGAGCTATGGAGACTTTTGATACCCTAACTTTCTGTGGTAATGTGCTATAGGATATGGCGTATGTTGCCAAAAACTCTTACAATCCAGAAACTTCATTTGTGCCAGTAAAGAGCTCTGCATGAAATTCTCAGTACTCTGGGAAAAAATGAATATAAGCTTTTTTCTGTCTAAACCCAGCTGTGTAATTTGACTCTTTTGGAGAAGTGATGCTATGTGTGCTTTCCCTTATACAAAGAACATCTAAACTGTATTTATACAAATACAGTTTGACTTTGTTTAAACTTCACTATCAAATTGACGATACTTTTGGATTGTTTTGTCTAGTATCCTCCTGAATATCTTCAGGGTGATCTTCCATGCCTTATGTGTGTAGTACAGTTGTATAAGGTAAACTGGTAAGATAGATTCTCCTGTGTTTCTTTTTGGTCTTGTCTGAAACAAGTTGGAAAGATGTTGAAACAATAGTGTACAGTGAAACCACGGTGTGAAAAAAATTCCTTGTACTCTCCCCAGAATATAAGTAGGAAAAACGTTCAGTCTCCAACTACAATACAGTGCAGCTCCCTATATATACCAAGAGAGTTTTCTACCATCTTGAAAAAGTATGTGTGAAAGAGTTTTGTACTTAACATGTTAGAGAATTTCTTTGGGCAGGTGTAGCCCTTGTAATGATGCCAAGGCCATTAGAGACCTGTGAAGATCTGCTGGCCAAGTGCTGGTCACTCAGTCAGCTGGAATTTTAGGAAGGTTTTATTTATATACCCAATTTATTTCCAAGATTTTAAATTAGGTAATAAAGATAATACTCGCAACTTACCCTTAATGCTTCTCTACATTTTACATATACTCACCTATCTTCTTGCTGCCTTACTGAAATACATAGTGAAAAAAGAGAGCAAGTAATAGTATTGTTTAATTTTTGAGTCTGTATCCTAAGATACATACTACAAAAAGCAGGCTGGAGCAGATCTCTAGATAATGACTGGATCTATATAATCTGAACTTAATTTTGAACTTCTTAGGTTAAATCATATATATAGATAGATGTTACTTCTGTGTTTATTTATGTATGTAGATCTCTGGTGGGGGGGTTGTTGGGTTCTTTGCTTTTGTGTGTGTGCGCATCCACTTTTAAGTAAATGCTGCTTCCTGTGTTGGGAAAGTAGGGCAAACCATGGTAGATGTGGTGGAATCTCCAGGTCTGATGTGGGTCTACTGCAGTCCTGTCTTACTGTGCAGCCCCGTGTAGGCAGTTGGATGAAAAAGAACAGACAAATCAACATTCCTTTCCCTGAACTCCCCAGCATGCCTCAGCTGCTTTCACTCAGCTCCAGAAAGGAGAAATGAGACTAAAAGGAGCCACTGGTGGAGTGCTTGCTAATTAGTAAAACTTTGCTGCATGCAGAAAGCAAAAATTAAAGGAATATATACATGCTATTGAAATTTTGGTATGTGAAAACCTAAAGAATCAACAGAGATTTATTTCAGAGCGTTTAACTAGTCATGTACTTAGAAGAACAAGTTTTTTCAGTATTTTCAAAAGACCAGAACTTGTCAGCCTGCTTATGCTGCCAGTTTTTGTATAATAAGTTCATTGACCCTGTAGACAGTCTGAGTGTTTTCTGAGTTACCGCTTTATCTAATTTGCATGATTTTAAAGCTGTTGCTTGCTAGAAAAGTCTAGTGAGGGCACTCTTTGTAAACACCCTTTTATATAACTTTGCTTATCCCTTTTGGGTAAGGGGAGGGGAAGATCAGGAGCAACATTCAAGAATAGCGTAAATGAAGTGTGATTTTCGTGCTTTCATAAAATATTTCACAAAATAGTTTCTGAGTAGGTTGATAGGATTTCTTTTGTTTTCACCTAGATAAACACAATTTCTCATGCAAAAAATGTTGTGCTTTGGTAATTAATGTGTAATTACTTATTGTCACTAGATAATGTAGAGGCCAAAGGTATAAATGGATTTGAGAACGATTAGAGAAATTAATGGATGATACATTCATGGAAGAAAACCAATGAGCTGAGAGTGTATAACAAGGAAAGGCTTGCCCCATGATTGTTCTTCCTCTTTTTGCCTGTAAGCATCAGCCATGGCCATGAGAGAGAATCCTGGTCTAGATTGATTCCTGTATCTGTTCTGGTGTTCTTGCTATTGTTTAAGGTCTTGGTGTAGAAGGCAGTGGGGCTGCTCTTGAGAACCAGATCTTTGTACAGAGTATTGTTTTGTATCAGCCCCTGAATGCCCAGGAGCAAGAACCACCCCTCATATCTTGGGTTCTTTTATGTTCTTTGGAGAGGATTCTGAATGAGAAGTCAGTGAAGAGCAAAGATTAAATCCTTCCAGCTCTTTACAGAATTAAATGTTTATGAGTACATACCTGGTCTGTCTTACAAGAGTACAGATAATATAACAATATAGACAGACACTTCCACTCATGGTTTCCACAGTAAATTGTAGGGTGTTTTAGAGGGTAAGTGGTAAGGTGATGATTGGCTCTGAAAAGTTATGTGCTGCAGCCAGTTGCCCTGCAAAAAAATTCAAAAATCCTTTGCCACAAGTTGTGATGCGTAGTTCATTATAATTTGTGTTAGTGCTATGTATTGATTTGAGTTTCTGAAAAAAAAAGTGTATCTTTTTGAATACCAATTGAACTCAGTATTCAATACAAGTTGAACCCCCACTGTTTTTTTAGTGTCAAGATCTCTTTATATTGTCTGTCATTTACTCTGCAGCCCCTCAAATAGTTGCATGGATGTAGTGTGTTGTATGTTAGTGCTTGGAATCATCAGTGGGGTGAGGCTGCCTTCATTTTGTGTTGCTGTGGAAGACACTCTTCATAAATATGTTCTTCCTTAAAGGTCCATATGGCTTTTCCTGTCTGTTAAATGTTTTCGTTTACTTGGAATTGCCTAACAGTGGGCTTTGGTAATGAAATATTTTAGGGCAATAAAGAGGAAGATGTTAAGGTGAAAATATGAGATGACAAGCATGAGACTGTTCAGCTGTCATATATTACTTTATCTGTAGATATGCCCAAGGAGAAAAATTGCTAAATATTAAAGTCTCTGTTGATATTTTAATGTTGTATCCTAGCTGTATTTGCTGTGATGCCCTATGAAACTCCTGTTGGAAAACAGCATCAATTCTTTCTTGTTTTAAACATGACATAATTTGTTTTCACTAGAGCGCTGCTGTCCTTGCAAGTGAAAAAAATGCTGCACAGGAGGAGCGAAATAGTATAGAAAAGCAAGTCAAAGAGCTGATTGAGGAAAATGACCAATTGAAGAGAAAAGTTACTGAGCTGGAGAGGAAAATCGAGGAGTTGCACAAACAAATTGATAATATGAAAGGAGAAGAAAATTCAGTGAAGGAAAAATTAAAGACATATGAGGTAAGTTGAGAAAACAAGCCCCTTAAGTAGCCTTCCTGTTTTCAATGGATTCATTGTAGAATAAAAACTGACAAAGAGGAGGATGGACAATGCCGTAGGAAAGGGTAAGGAAAACCAGCAGGTTGTCAAGAAGCAAGATGCAGATTGCTGACATGTATAGGAAGGATTTTCCCATTGAAAACCAGAGTAAAACCAAGTCACACCTTGGCACTGGGGAAATCAGTGATAGGCCAGAGTGAACGGACTTCATAGCTCAGTTTACTTGTCAGATTAAAGGCCTGGCCACTGTTTCTGAATGTATCAAATTGCATCATTGCAGGAAGAAAAGCAACGATTAGAAGAAGCTTTGAAACATGCTGAAAAGGAGGGAAAAGAATTGTTAGTGTTGAAAGCAGCTTTGGAAAACCAGCTAGAAGATATGCAGGTAAGAACAAGAAGAGTTTGGATAATTTAAATTTTAAATTTTCTGTTTGCCTGAGCCACTATTGCTTTCTGTAGAGTTACGTCTCATTCTCTTTGAAGTACACTTTATTTAAAAGTTTAAACCTCGCTTCAGTGTTCAAATGTGTACTGAAACCATAGCATCATCAAATTAAAATTGTTTTCTTGCTGAAGTTTTTTTTCTTCTATTTCCATGGATCTGGCAAAGTTTCGAGGAAATTAATTGCCGGATAAACTACATAAAGCTTCATAAATCTGTTTTATTATTTTCAATGATCATGCAACTCGTGAAGGTACTTACATGTAAAAGAATGAAAAGCTGTACTTGAATATAAACAAAAATATTGTTAATGGATAAATATTAGGACATTTGGTTCTCTATTTTTATGACCCTGTCTTATTTGCAAGTGTTTCACGGAACTGGAATATTTTATCACGAAACCAGAGATGTTTAACACATATCACTAGGATTTGCAGCCTCTTAAATTCTGAATGAAGTCCTCTTTCCACCTTGCTCCTTAGTCCACCCAGTGTCCAGGAAAGGATATGCTTTCTCTCAGATTAGCCCAGAAATTAAACATGTGGAGAACGCATCTACTTCGGAGCAGTGGAGAGAGATGTTGGCAATGTTACGTATGAGTCAAGACTGGGTGATTCAGATGGCATGAAAGTTCAGATCTATTTAGTAACAAGGGGAATGTGTATAAATCTTGAAGCTGTTCTCATTGACCTCGTATTTTGTATCTGCAAAAGCTACCAACTTAATTTTTCTTCTCTGATTCACCTTTTACATAAACCCAAGAAGCATTGATTTCAACAGTATCAGTTTAGAATTACCTTAGTTTTGCTTCTAGAAGCTGAGGTTTCAAGTGATTCTATCAAGCAAATCAGACTCAAAAGTGAAGTACATGTAAATTGCTAGTGCCACTTTTTTAATTGAATAGATGTTTTCCCCTGTTGTCTTCAACATAAATTTTACATTACTGTTCTGAAAATCTGGAAATGAAACTTGTCTCTAAGTGGATTAAAAACCAAGGAAAGACTGTATTAACCAGCATGTTTTCATGGTTCAGTTAATTATGGTTAAAAGAAAAAGTAACAACAGCAAGAAAATACTTCTATGTCTTTAAACCTGAATGTGCTTCAAGAATATAAGGTTTTAATAGTATGGGTGAGTGAGTTTTGTTTCCACAAAATCATGTTTTTAAGCTGATGTTCCTTGTAACTACATGAATAAGTGTTTCTTCTGAGGCTTTTGGTCAGGCTTGCTTTTTGGTTGTCTTCTTTTATATTTTTTTCCATTTTAAATCTGTTTATCGGCTCTACCTCACTGGTCCTCCTCGTTTGCTTGTCTGTATCACTGATAGTCTACACAATCACTGCGCTGCTCATCACTGGCTTGCATTTAGCACACTCCCCTAAGAACTCCCTTCTGTCACAGTCTGCCTTGACCTTCCTGTGTAACATGGATCAATGCACCATACACATCTCCTGCATCTTGATTAGCTTTGGGTTAAGATGCTTGAAAAGTGTGGGGTTTTTTTCTGTTTATGCATCCTTCAGGGCATCGTGCCAAATAATGCTGCCTCCAAGCAGGGTCTCCAAATGAAAGAATTCTAGGGAAGGTGACAGGAGAGTCTGTCTTGACATTTTATTCACAACTTATGTCTAAATTCTGGCACACTAAGTTTAATCCTCTTTCTGATTCTACACTCTTGTCCACCGGATATGAGCACTAACAGACCTCAGGATGTAATCAGCGGCCTTTTTGTTTAGAACAATTCAGCCTTTCTGTCTTTAGAGTTGTTCTAATGAATAATGTTGTGCAGTAGGTTGATTTGGCCTTGTGTTACCATTGACAATTTAGACGACAAACTCTGGCACTGTAATAATGTGTATCCCAGTGGAAATGTAATTCCTGACTGTCCCATCCTGCTTTTTTACATAACACAAATTACTTCTAATGGTGGACTAGCATAAGAAAGACAATGACAGTACAAAGAGAACTGTAACAGTTACTGTAAACAGCCAAGTCTATTGCTCCTCCATTCTGGATTTCTAGTCAGAAAAGTTAAAGCTGGTATGCACTTCATTGTAATAGACAGTTTGCATTAGTGCTTTCATCTCAAATCACCCTCAATATATACTGAAATTTTGTTTATGGATGGTCAAGTGAGGAGTACTTTTGGAGCATTTTGTGTTGTGTTCTAACCTCTGTTTCAGGGTAGTCACCTCTGTGTAGTGTTTCAGGAAAAGAAATACATCTCAACACTTTTGCACCACTGAGAAGGGAAATGACTTAATTATTATGTCCCTTAACCATAGCATATATGGTACTGTAATAGCTTACAAAATAACAATTATACCAACATTGTGGATGGCAGCGTCAAGTAATCTGTGCTTTTTAAATTAAACAGTCAGAGCATGGGATCCTTTCAATGGGTGGAAAAATGGGAAGTTTATCTTTTCATTGTGGTAGATAATGGTAGGCACCTAGAATTAGCATTGCAGAGCATTGTAAGTTGAAATACATTCTTAATTTTCAGTTATCAGTTGAGATAAATTACTAATTTTGTAAAGAGAACATTCAACTACTATTATTTGGATAAATAGAGAAATATCAGAGTAATCTTTTAGGTTAGTGTGAGAACAGATGACTCTTTTTCATTTCCCCCATTTCATTCTCTTTTCATATAATAACACTTTAGCTTCACAAAGTAATTAATTGCCACTAACAATTGCCTTTAAATTGGCAACTGACTTCCAGTTACACTGTGACAAGCCAGCCAGTTCCACTGAGAAGTGCTCAAGGGTTTTTGTACCTGAAGGGCACGCAAATTAGAGATTATAGTTACATTGACCGTTGAAGCTGTCCTATAGGGCATCCAAATTTCAAATACTGAAATTCAGTATAGTGTACTGAAAGGGTAGACACTGAGGAAACTGCATCATTTGGATAGTTGGTAACAACATTCCCATTGCGTCATGGTTTTAATACCTGAGTTAAGAAAAGAGGTATAAATGGACATTCAGTTGTTTCTAGCATAACATACCAGTGTTTGTCCTATACTAGCTAGCGAACTGTAAAACCTGAAATTTGTCTTAATTTTCCAGCAGCTGCTGGTATTACTGTCCTAAGTAACATTCGTACATTTCATTGTATGTATTTTTTAATCTACTGCAGGAGAGCACCCGTTGCATTTCACAGGAACGGCAGCAGTTAAGTCAGCAATTAAAAGATGAAACTCAGCAGAAGGAGCAGTTAAAGCAGATAAAGAATGAGATGGAGAATGAACGATTGCAACTGAGCAAGACTGTTGAGAAGTTGCAGGAGGAGGTATGAGTTCACCCCCAAGAGGCTGCAAGGATCTGAATATCTGACAGACAGAAGTAAATGAACTGGCAAATTGTAAAGAATTACATGTTTTTAAATGTGTAAAAGAAAGTAAAATGCAAAAAGTTTAGTGTTAGTTTCTTTAACCTAGAGGCTCTTATTAAAAGCTTTCAGGGCTGGAACAGTGACGGGAACACCACTATCTCAAAGTGGCATTGTAAGCCAGTTCTGTGTAAACCAGATCCCAGATCTGAGTTCAGCTCTCATGTACAGTACAGCGATATTTCAGCGTTTTACAGCTGATTCTCAAAAAGCTTCTGCATCAGATTTATTGTGCCATCTGTGAGTAAAACGTACAGCTAATAGTGACATACTGAAGTGTGACTGTGCAGTTCATTGTGTCACTCAGCTGGAAGAACTGCTGACAGACCAAAAGAGAATAGTCTTGCCACACATACTATTAGAAATTACCTTTACTGTTTTGTGTTTTCCCACTTCTGCGTAGAAATTAATTTATTTGGGAACATTTGATAAATTTTCTGTTTGAAAATACTGAGCTGAATACTGAAGCTGGAGAAAAAAACCTTTTGTTGTATTAAGCACAATAGAACCTTTTGTATATGTACTTTTTGCCCAGATGTCTGAAATGGTGGAGATCTCAAGAACATCAACTCTGGAGCTTCAGAGCCAGCTTGATGAATACAAGGAGAAAAACCGCAGAGAATTTGCAGATCTTCAGAGGCAATTAAAGGAGAAAAACATTGAGGTAGAAAAATCACGCCTGATGAACATAAGAATGCAAGATGAGGTAATGACTCATAAGTTCAGTGACAAATTCTCACCTTTGACCTAGAATTCAGTGCCGATAGTTTTCAGGATAATGAATGTTTGCTATCCTGCTTTTGTGTACTCTCATGTACATCACGAGAGGCTGATCTCAGCATGCTTTTGAATGTCATTTTTCATGGTGGTGATCAGCCTGTTAGTTCTGCTGGGGAAATGGGGCTTCCTGTTTAGGACAGATAAATGCAGTGTTTGACAAATGAATGCACATTAAGTGATATGGCAAGGATTCCATTGATGTTCTGCTGCTCTTTAATGCGTGCTACTGAAGGAATTGGAAATTTAGAAATATTTTTGATCAGGAAAAATCCTCCACCAGTTTTTTAGGGAAAATAAACAAACAAACATACAAACATACATTCTCCTCTTCTTTCATATGAGCCAAGTTGCAGATTTAAATGACAAAGGTGTCTGTGCAACCAAGAATTAACCAGTCTTGACGTGTCTGCCTCGTAGTATGTAAATTTTGCCGTGAAGACAATCCAGTCTTTTAAAAGTGTGCTTATACTTGCTCTGCAGTTGGAAAAACGAGAATACATTGGTCATTGGTCACAGATGTTTTCTCTATATGGACTATTTTAATGGTAGGATTTTTCCAGTTTAGAACTTCTCTTATATCACCCTCTTCCCTTAGAAAACATGTTTTAAATGCAATTAAAAAAAAACAGCAGTAGAAGGAAGCGTAGTTCCTGTATATTGTTGTGTCTTCCTTCTATATTTATTCCGTTCAGGGATGGAGAGCCTTTGTAAAGGGATGAAGACTCGTAATGAAAGTGAAAGATAAAACGGTGATGTTGAGAACATAGCTCTCGAGTTGAATGAATGTGTGTAGGTACCTACACTGATACATCAAATATGTAAATGCATGTTTACACAGTGTAAACACGTTGTGTTTGCAGTTGTGAAAAATACTTCTAGTGTTATCTATTACAATTGCAAAACAAATAGAGAGAAAAAATTAAAGAACAAAATAAACCATCATTATTTGACAAAAAGATAATCCAAACAGTATATAAAGGACAAAATATTAGTAGTTGTGGAATTCTACATCTCTATGAGGCAATAGGATAGGGCTTTAAAATGTAGTATGCAACTAGCTGCAAAAGAGGAAACAAAATATAGGAAAGGCAGGTTAAACAGCAGACTTTCTGGGAGACTAAATATTCAGGACAATTGAAAGTCTTTATTATCACTTCCTCCTTTGTGTTTGACAAGAAGTATAAATAGTCCTTCCATTCAACATAAAAGTCTCTTGTCTATCAAAATTCTCCTGGGTAGCTGTCACAGGGCAGAAAATATTCCTTTTGAGAGTCTCATCAAAGGCCAGGGATTGTAATGATCATGGCAACACGAGTATCCTCTTGGCCCAGTAGAAAAACAATGAAACAGTCTTGTGAGGCAATATGGGAGTTCTTCACTGCTGCATCTCTTCCAGGTTCTCTGTGGACACACAGAAGACACCCATCTTGAAAGCTGACAATTCAATGTCATTCTGAAACATTAAATGCATACGAAAGGCTATTAATGTACAGATCCCTGCACTTAACTAGCTGTTCATCAAGTCATGCAGGTGTCAGGACTTAGCAGTAGGTAGCAAACTCTGTGAACATTCACTAATACATTATTTTAGTTTCATTACTAAAATAAGCACTTGAAACAGAGGAAGAATGTGGAAAACTGTTTAAGAAAAAACCCTCTCATCCTATATTATATATGTGTTACAAGTTAAGTTACAAGTGCAAAGAATGATTTCACCTGAAACCCCTCTCACTTGTTATATATATTTTTAAAGTACCATGAAGGTTTTGGATAATATTGTTGAGGACATGCAGTTGTTGAATAGGGAACTTTTGTCCTCAGCAGACAAACATATATATATATATATATGCAGTTATATCATGGGTAAAATGCTGTCATTGAAGCGCATCAGACATATAAACTACATAGTTATTTAAAAGCTAAAGTATTGGGAGTCTGAAAAGGAAAGGAGTAATATTGTAAAAGTTCCAAACATGTAACCATTTTGAAAATTATCAAAATTTTGGCTTACTGTAGCTTGGTGAAAAGAAGTAAATTTTAAGAACCACACTGTGGATAATTGTCAGTGTAAAACATGTAGTATGAAGCATCTCATTATAGGCCACAATCCAAGTTTATTTTCTTGATGCCATCTTGTGGATAAAACAAAAATTACTGTGAAAAGCCAGTAATTCGATGGAATTCTCGTCATGCTCCCAGATCTGTTGTGTTTGCAGTGAGTCCCCTTTACTGCCATCCCTTGTTTATAGGAAGTACAGTATGAAGTGTATTACCATGATCTTATTGCTTCAGATGCGACTGATGGAAGAAAACCTGAGGGACCACCAGAGAGCTCAGGATGAGGCAATAACAAAAACTCAGCTACTGGAACAGACTGTGAAAAGCTTGGAGTATGAACTGGAAGCCAAAAACCACTTAAAAGACGATCGGGCGAGACAAATCAAACTAATGGAGGTAAAAGACATTCTTAAGGGTTTGTTTCTTCTTTGAAGAGATGAAAATAATTTTGGTATTTCATAGGGATTCTGCTTGGAAGGAATCAAAAAAGCTTCATGTTGTTGAAAATCCTTGTAGTAGTACTGCAGGAATTATTCTGGTATATTCTAAAGGTGATTTGTTAGCATATCTACTGTAACATGATGCGTTCTAAATTACAATTTTCTCTCATCATTTTAGTTAACTTCTTTTTAATGAATTTTATCTAGAGCTTATCATGCAAATTTGCATTATTTCCATTTCTAGGCCCATCATTCAGAACTTCAAAAGTATTTAGAAATGTAAGTTCTGTTTAGCCTTTGATATCAGTTCATTTCAGGAGTCTGAATAACATTATGACTCTAACTTGTTACAGGGCTTCATAACTCTTCAGTTCAACTAGGCTGTCATTTGACTTTCATAAATAAACATCGCTATGTCATTGTACTCAGATGAAAAGAAATTTGTCTTCCAAATGTATAATGTAATGCAGACATTCAAAAACAATCTCTAGAAACATGACAGAATTTCTCTTATTTTCTTGAAATTGTTGGCAGTGATTAAAAAAAGGAAACAAAATGTTTGTTTTACTTCTGTCAAACAAATTCACTCTAAAGGCTTATCTACCTGCCGTCTCTTTTGCTGTGTGTTTTAAGAGGCATTTCAGTTTTCAAGCTTAGTCTTTCAGACACTTGAGTCCTTGAAGTTTAAGGAAGAATGCCCTGGTAGCAATCTGAAGAGGATGGAAAGTAGTATGTTGACGTTGCTTTTCTTTGTTCCACTTAGGACAAGTTATCTCACCTGGAACTTGAGCTTGATGAAGAAAAGAATAACTCGGATTTGTTGTCCGAGAGGATCAGCAGGTGCAGAGAACAGGTACTTGAACAAGTTTTCCAGCTTTTGCTTAATGATTCTATGGAAAAGTTTTATTAGGATCACAATCAATATTGATCAGCTAAGTAATGACTAGCAATAGGATTTACATGCTATACTTAGGCAGAGCATGTAAATCCAAAAAACCCAAGGTTCACAGACATGCTTAAATATGCTCCCTCCACATCACCACAGACCAATTTTTTCCTGTTGTTCTAACTGGAAAAAAAGACACGGGATGTAAAGACTGAAGACCAGTAAGCCTGCTGTGAAGAGTCTCTTATATTGAAAGATCACAATTTTAATCTTACTGGAAAGTAATTCAGCATAATATACTCTTAATTTCAAAGGAGGAGGAGGAGGAGGAGCTTTAGGAAATTGTGGAATTAATTAAGGAAGTCAGCTGAACCAAGGTTGCTAGCCAGTTGCAACAAAGAGGAAGCTTTACTTTCGTTACACGTGTAAAAACTGATTAAGATATATCAAAGACAAGACAATTGGAAAGCATTTTGCACATAAAAAACATCAGTCTTTTGTTCCAGAAGTGTAATATAAGTTAATAGCCCAGAAAGAGGGGAAGAAGGATTTATTAATGAGGTTGTGTCTCATGGGGCAGAAAATGTAAAGATAAAATGATACTTGCCAAGCTAAGTGAGACCCATCACAGTAACTCAAACAAAGTAACAAAAAGGTTTTTGACTGTATAAGTAGAGGAAAGAAGTTGTGGAGACTGTATGATGAGGCCTCAGTCAAGATAAAAAGTAATCCAGGTATGCCCTCTCAAATAAGGGAACATTTTACCTCTGTCTTCAAAAAGGCCAGTGAATGTGCAGGTGCAGGGAAGTGGAGTGAGTGTATTGGAAATGATACCACTGAGTTGGAAATTACCACATCTTAAGAGAATTAGGAGTTCGTTGGTTTGAAGACAGAGGCCTTAATAATATTATTCAAGAATTCTGAAAGAACTGACATAAGAAATTATAGGTCCTGTAACAAAGATTTATAATAAACCAGTAAAATACAGTATAGGGCCTGATTACTGCAGAAGTAGCCAGACATCCATGGCTGAGTAGTCGGGCTCATGCAAATGTTGTGTTAGTTTATGGAAAGAAGTACAGTGATGTGGCTGTCTTGGAATATCATGGCCTAGATAATGTTCTTTGCCTTATTTTTGCTTTCTGAAAGATGTGAAACTGATGCACAGCTCATTACAGCGTGTCTGCTGCTGTAACTCCACATGAAGTACTGCAGCTCATAGTAATTTCCTAGAAGTTCAGGGGACAATTAGTATTGAGGTACCTACAATAATCTGTTCTGTTCTCATTTCTCTTTCTTCAGGAAAAAAAAGAACTACTGACATCTTTTGAATAGCTGTAGCTTCAGAGGGAGAACAGAAAGTAAAATCTTAGTTTCTGTGTCTTTTCAATGAAACTGTGTGTTCCGCTGAGACAGCTGGACAGTTTAAAGTGAGGTAGAGCTCAGCTTTCTCTCATGCATTCTTGAAGCACCAAGGCACCATTACCACTTTGTTTGAACTCAGGTTACTGAGGTTCTGTTTGATTGTAATAAAGACTTTCTGCTATTGTTCCTCTGATATTGTACAGACTCTGAGTCAGTGGGTGAAATAGAATGTAAGGGACCCATAATAATGTGGGGTCATGCTATTGTTAAATCAGGAAGCCTTTAATACTGCAGTCTGTGCCTGTGTTGTAAACCTGGGATAAAAGTCCTATAGTCATAGCTGCACTAGTGGGTACTATAGTAAGTTAATTTGCTAACTGAATGGAAACCTAAAATACAGTTTGATAGCTGAAATGTTACATAATGGGTAAAAGACGTGTTTATTTTGAGGTCTGGAATTTCTCATTTCACACATGAGTTATAAAGGTTGCTTTGTTTTGATTTTATGCCAGAATGACTAAGTAGTCAAATTACTAAAGAGTATTTCAGGGTCTGCTAAGCATTTATAATGACATGTGAAATTATAATGGATTTGTTTTGGTAATATCTGTATTCCTCTACATTTTTAAAACTATTACTCTAAATATGTTATTTTAACATACTGATAATGAACTATAATACTGAAATTTCCACTAAAAACAAATTTAAACAACTGGTTCTATTTTACATAAAGCTGAATGTTTGAATAAACATTGGCAAGACTAATAGTTCACATTTCACTTGCCATGAAATGTTATTCTTTTTTAATTTAAACACCCTTTTGAATCTGAATGGCTGCATGACACACTGTTCTCATCTCCTCTTGTCTTGTTCTCAACAAGTACCACAGCAGAGTGGGAACAGAAAAAAATTTTGAGGAAAAGTAGGTCATATCCTCTTAGTTTTTAAATGACAAGGTATTAGTAACTCTAGAAAGACCAAAATGCTCAAACCACACACACACACACACAGAGCAAGCTAGAGCGCTCAGCTGCTCTTTGAGTCTAAAGTGAGCAGGGACAGGACATCTTTTAATATGTGATTTTTTTTTTTCCTCTGAACAAGTGAAATGAAGTATCTCTTGCCATATTGACTTTGCAAACGTAATTGAAAAATCCTTAAGATACCTTCATCAATTCTTGTGTTCTGCGAAAATGTGAGCAAGAGTCTGTTGACTTCAGAGTAGTTTCCAATAAGTGTGAAAAATGGACTTATTAGTTTTCATGGCAATTTTAGAATAAATAGAGGAGGATAAAGTTGCACTGACTACATCATTCACTTCCTTTTGGTAAAATGTTCCAGTGGAGAGCTGTATACCTGCTCTTTAGCTGGCACTGGCTGTGGGAAGCAAAGAAATATAAAACTGGATATGAAGATTTTTTGTCAATTTTGAAGTACCAAAGGGATTTGTTTAGCTTTAGCTTTCTTCTTTATTAATCATTGGGTTTTTTGGTCACATACTTGGAAATTGTCTAAGGCACATACACACACACTCTCTCACACACACACTCTCTCTCTCACACAACTTAGGAATTAACAAGAAACACAGGCTGCAAACCTGTGAGATGGTAAACAATACTGATGGCATTTAAATTGTTATTAAAAATCAAATTGCTTTCACTAGTAATGAACTCAACAGCTGCTCTTAATCCTAAAGCTGGCTCAAAATGATAAAGCTTTGTAAAATCTGATACAGTTGCTTTTCTCAATTCTTTGTTGTTAGCATTCTTCAAATCCAGCTGTGGTAAGTGTTGCCTTAAGCTGCAGAAATAGTTTATTCTCTTAACACAATTATCATATATTAGATGTAGGAAAGGTGGAACATGGAACATGAAGTTCCACGTGGTACACACACAGAGTATGGAGCATGATACTGGTACATCTTACTACTGTGAAATAAGTGGAACTTTGAGCACATTTTGGCAGACAACTGCTTTTCTCCTTTGTGCGTGTTAATTATGTGTTTACTATTGAAAATCACAAGAAGATAAAACAGTTTATATCTCCTCCAGCAAGAAGCATATCTGCTGCCCTTTTCTTTTTCCAAGCTCTTGTATATATTTGCATGTAGCTTTCTGATCCTAATCAGATATAGCACTTTTTCTCTCTCCTACTACTGTTCTGTGAGGTTGCTTTTACCAAGAGGTGTCCAACAACAGTAGCAGTCATCTTGGAAATATAATAATTGTCCTCTAAATAATTCCTTAATTTGAATCTTGGGAAGGCTGCACAAATTTGTTACAGCCTCTGAGCACAGTAAGAGCACAGTGGAACCTCAGAGTGGTCCATTAAGCAAGTTCCTACATAAAACAAAACCCCATTCTTCAGTTAACAGCTACATTTTTAATTGGTCGTTCATTTAACCACAAATTTAGCTTTATTTTTTCCTGTGTTGGTCTTGGTAAAGCAATTACAGCAGAGTAAATTCTATGTAATCCCTCACATTGTAACTTTTTTCATATATTTCATTACTAAATACAGCTATTGTACACATGTGATTCTAATTTGTGTCTATAAAAGAATACTTTACTATGTAATATTTTACTATATAACGTATAAAACATTGTTATTATTAGGCTTCCATGTGACAATGAGAGCTTTTAAGAAGTTACCCAGCTGTTGAGAACACAGCCACATGCTACCATTGGTATTCTAGTAGCTGTTATGACCTTAGTTTTCAGGAATGCCTTCTACTCTTCTGAAACCATACTGTGACATAACATATGCAACTGCATGCATTGCTGCCGTTATTTGTATTCATATATCAATTTCCAAGCTCCAGAAACAGTGCAAATTACATTTTTAGTTAATCATGTTTAAAGGAAGTATCTTTTAATATTATGATGTGGTTAAAAAATAAGGCCTAGGGTAAATTTTCATCTGCTGTTCTTGTTTAACCTTCACATTCTTAGCATTGCTTTTGGATTTTTTTTAAGCAAGAATTCCCAATGACTTTTGAAAGACCTTTACTGAGATAAATCTGTAACTGAGAGTTGCTTAACTGGGATGGTGTGTTTATGCAAGTTCATATGTAACTGATGTAAAGCAGGGAAGAATGCTGTGGCCACCGAAATCTTTATCAGTCCTTTTTTTGCAGGTACAGTAACTGATACAGATATTCACAGTGTTCCCCAGATGATACCTATCATAATAAGCCCTGTGCAGCGTAAACCACAAATGCTGTGGTGACATTTGCTGTGCCTGTAAAGGCATTTTTAGAGATTTGCAGGGAGTAAAAACTTTGTCCTTTAGCACCAAAGTTTCAGTAGCAGCTGTTAGGCAGTTTAGAGTTTCTCTTTGAGCTGAGTTTTTTTTCCAATCAAGTCCAATAGTGAGGTAAAACAAACTAATTCTGCATTCTTGTCTTGAGTCTGTATTGATCAAGTAGCTTTTCAACATCTTTACACATGGAGAATATATCTTCCTTGTGGTTGTTGAATACGGAGTGGAAGTATTAACAGATACTGTGGAAAAAGTTATCTTTTAACAAAAGCAAAAACCACCCCCCCTCCAAATCTAGAAGTTGGTGCCCCTCCAGTACAACAAACAAAATTGACTGGAGGAGGAGAGCAGTGTTCGTATCCATCATGAAGCAGAGTCTGTTGAAAAACAGCTTTTGCTACTCCTATACATATAGAAAACTGCAGTTGTCTGTGGAGTGTTTCACTGAGTTCTAGGCACTTCTCTGCAGGTACCAGTCTGTGTTTAATAAAGTGAAACTTAGACTAGTCAGCAGCTTAAAGGTAAGGTGCTGATTCAGAGGTTCAGACTTAAGTATGAAGGAAACAACTGGAAAAGATGTTTGAAGATGGATGTGATGTTCCAGAACTCGGTGTCTTGCCACATGATATGTCTCTCATACAACAGCTTGGAGTTCAGTTCCTTGCTACAGAATGTATATGGTGAACATCAACAATATCCAGTGTGGGTGTGAAATGCCTAGAATGAGTACTGGGAATAACATAGACTTCCTGAGGCAGAAAATTTTGTCCAGAATTGTAGCTGTAAAGCTCATCTGAAATCCTGTGGATGTCTTGAGTTCTAAGAAAGAACATATTGCTTATTGCATAGGTAGATGTAGTTTTTATATATACACACAGACACACAGTATCATATAGATAAATGTAAATTAAGTCTCTTTTAAAATTTCTATCTTCTTTCTCTAATAGATTGAGCAAATGAGGACGGAGCTACTTCAAGAAAGAGCTATAAAGCAAGACTTGGAGTGTGACAAAATTTCGTTGGAAAGACAGGTAATTATGTCTGGTTGTAAATGCCTTGATCACTTCTGGAGACAGTACTTCAGGAACACTGTTGAAGACACAATTTCAAGTAATTGTGATTTTAGCTGAGTGTTTTCTTCTGTAATAGTAAACAATTCTTCTGCAGTTCAGTGGTCTTTGAAAGCAAGATTACTTATCATAGCCCTTAGCTGAGATCCAGAGGAAAGCTGGATCAACAAGTCATAGTATTATTTACAAATTCAAGAACATAAACCAGTTTGTAATGGGAATTTAGAGAACACGTTTTTACAACACACCTAATTTGGTGCCTTAAATTATGTGACATTGACATTGATCTCATCTCAATTGTTTGAGAAAAAAGAATGCCACCTACTGGTATATACTATGTACATTCTTATACTTCAGTTCTGATTTTCCTGTCATAGTTCTTTTTTCTGTGTTTGAGACCCGAGATCACGCTTTGAATTTCTGTAACAAAGAGCTTTATTTTTCTGTCCCTCATGTAACTTTATTTGTTGGGTTTTTTTTTTTCCTGTCAACTGTTTCACTAGGTCCCCATTGAAAACCTAAATTACCTAGCCTCAGAAAAATGAAAGTGCAAATCTGAGCGGAAGTCTGTTTTTACAAATCTTTTTTGAACTATTTTTATGGTAGGAGTAGCATTGGATAGTTAAGAAAGCGGGGGGGGAACCCCAGTAATACCTTTGATAATTAAAGTGGTACTGGATGTAAATAATTTCTTTGTCTACTTGTTCTAGCCATACACCAGTGATTTCCAGGGGAAGAACACAGAATTTTACAAAAGAATTTTGTGGAGCATAAGACAGATGTGACAGAGTATTTGAACAAAAGAATTGGCATATTAAAAAGTACTGCTAGAAGGTGCTTGTACTATCTATCTGAAGTTTAAGGGTCTATTTAATCCTAAAACTGTTAACTGAAGCTGAACAGTAAATTCTTTTCAATAAGGCACAGTAATAGAAAATTTGTTTGTAGTAAACTGTAAAATCTCAATGACTTTCCATGTTTACTAAATAATACACTGATCACTGTACATACTGGTATATGTTTTCCTGGAGACATGAATTTGGTGTTAAGGTGATATTTGTCGATCTGAGTAAGTGTGTATTAACCAAGTGTGTTCCCCCTATAGAACAAGGACTTGAAGAGCCGAATCCTTCACCTGGAGAGTTCTTACCGATCCAGTAAAGAGGGACTTGTCGCTCAGATGGAGGCACGGATCGCAGAGCTGGAAGAACGACTTGAAAATGAAGAGAGGTAAAACCAGTTATGTTAAGATCAAAACATGCATGTTTATGTTTGTCATTTTGGCCTCTTGCTAATATTAAGACTCTATTACAATTCACTTTTCATCAAATTAAAATGGTTACTGTTTCATAAAAGTATTGCAAATTTTCTTTTTGACGGCAAGCACAGTAGAAGTTTGTCTTAAAATTTAAAGCTGGGCACAGTGCTAACATGATTCCATAGCTCCTTATTTTATAAATACCTAATATCAGTAACAGGCATAGAAATATTACCTGTACTATGAGACATCCGCTTTCTTGTTCACTTTTCGTTTAATCCTGGAGGAGTGTATTTTTGTTCCTAAATGTTGCTGTGGTGACAGAAGAAATTCTCCTTAGTCTTTCCTGCTTTTGAACAAATTTCTCAATATGTTGCATGGGACCCTTAGTGTTTATTTAATTCTTAAACGATTGCTAACGAATGGTATTATCAGGATTGGGAGTATTTCAGTTCCTTTTTTACGAACCTATCTTTTGTTTGTTTTGGTCTTTTCCTAGGGATAGAGCTAATTTCCAGCTAAGTAACCGCAGACTTGAGAGAAAAGTGAAGGAGTTAATGTTGCAAGTAGATGATGAACATCTGTCATTGACTGATCAGAAGGACCAGGTAAAGACTAATATGCAAATATCTGATATTAATCCTGCTAGCATAAACCATCATGTATAAAAGATATGAAAAGAATGTAGATAGATTCTGATTACTCTGTTGTTTATGAACTCCCATTTAGTGATGTTTGCAGCTGCCATTGCATCATGTGCTTTTGTCTAGTACTACATTGTTATTAATTTTGGAAATTATGAAAAGAAAGCAGTTACAGAAGCAATGCTAATTGAAGAAATAAAGCAAATAACAGACAGTAATTCATCCTAGAAACACACCAACAAGCAATATATTCTGGCTTGCCACCATAAAATTCTTTTTAAGGAAAGAAGCCGTTTACTGTTAAATAGAGGCTGTAAGTATTAAGCGTACACCGATGTTCTAATAGCAATGTGCTCTACCATTTACTGTGGTCTTTGTTGATTCCTTGCTTAAAACATAGTTTGTTTCAGCACGTGAGCCAAGAGTTAATATTCTGCCTGGAGAATGAACAGTGTGTTTCAAATTGCAGACATCCCTTACCGGAATGATCTTAAAAAGTCCTCTGGGTTTTTGAAATGTATTTTATAGTATCTGTCTGTTAAAGCTGCCTAACTTAGACACACTTATAACTCTAGTCTGTCCTAATTGATAACCAGCTCTTGCTATCCCATAATACTGTCTTACTCTACCAAAGCTCTCTTTGCTTGTTGCTGGTTTTTCTTTGTAAAAAAATCGTATCACATTATTTTTCTTAAAGTCTAATGGTGACTTTCCGATATTTCTGAAGCAGAGGATTACAGTGTCACTACACTGGCAAAGTTTTGTCTTTATTCTCCCTCTCATAGATGCTGGAAGAATAAAATTCCTTTATTAAAATAGTCCTCTAATCAGATGACATATAAATATTGCAGTTGAGTTTGCGTTTGAAAGCAATGAAACGTCAAGTTGAAGAAGCAGAAGAAGAAATAGACAGACTGGAAAATGCTAAAAAGAAGCTTCAGAGAGAACTTGAAGAGCAACTAGACATAAATGAACAATTGCAAGGACAGCTTAACACTGCAAAAAAAGAATTAAGGTAGGATGAGTTGTCACACCTTTCCGTTCTGTATCACACCACTATTCACACATTTGACCGCTTGCTCCTGTTTAGCCATCTGTGAACATCCCAGTGTGCAAAGTTTACAGTTTCCCCTCTCTGCCACTTTAGTTAAAGGTGCTGGAAAATGTCATTGCTTGATCTTGTGCGTGTTTCTTTCATGTAAGGTGTAGTCTATGATAAACTACCCCTGCTGGAGCACTTTGACGTCCTTCAAAAGAGTAAATCCTGCGTGTCAATGTTTTAAGCTTTGTGTAAGTGTTCTGTATGTAGATGTGCTGTTTTAATAGCAATTATGTGTATTTTTGTTTTAGTAGACTGAAGAAGTCGCCAAGTAAAGTGTTGGCTGATTCTGAAGATGATGACGACGACGACGACGATGATTTCAGCACAGATGGTGATAGTCTCTGTGAAGTACCTTCAGGAAATAACTTTTCAAAAGATGATGACACAAAAATCTAAATAAGTATGGATGCAATTCCTTGAAAGTACTGGAAGAATAACATAAATTATCAAGAAACTGGATATTCCAGAAGCCAAATGACATAAAGGGATTTAAGAGTTGGGAATATAATGTTTCCATCCATGCTGTGCCATTTGCTTATTTAGATCTCCACTGTTTATTATAGAAAACAGGGTTGCATTATAAAACAGCTATAAAACAAGATACATATAAATATATATAACTGCTACTGAAAACGTGGAGATGATGTTTCACATTGGAAATGGGATTTTGCTAAAATTCTGTTCAAGTAAAAAGCCATCTAATAGTAATTCAAAATTAGTTTTTAGTTATTAAAAGCTTTTCCCTAAAATTAAGGAAATAATGAAAGATTATTTAATAACTGTAAGTAAGGGGAAATTATGTATAAAATGTAAATATTTTAAATTTGATCTTTTTATTGACTACTTTAGTACTATTTTGTAAAGTTTTGAATATTATATAAATCAGTTTGATATGTAAAATCTTTAAATTTATATTGAATGCTATGTTTGGGTTTTCACTAAGAGGAAAACAAATGAAAATGAATACATTTCATGCATTACAGAGCAGATTCATAGTTCCTGGGCCAAGAAGTACATTTTAAAACCAGTGTAAGTTTTATTATATGTGTTCTGTATATTAGAGGTCAAATGTTAATCCTGCCTGTTGACTTTAAAGGGACCATCACATCTGCATGAGAGAGGCTTGCCTTCAACTTCCTTGTAAACTTCATTTGGGAAGCTTTCTGTTCTTGGTAGGGAAGGGTGAGAGTGATGTCAGTTATTGCTTGGTATCTTTCATTTCCTGAAAGGAATTCAGTTCTGCCAGAGGCGGAATGTTATAGGCCTGCTGATTTGAGAACATTGGAACAGTCTTATCTTGGAAGTTTCTAAAGAGTCCCACTCCTTCCAGTAAAATTACTTGTGGTCTTTGAATGAAGTACATGCTTAAATCTGTTAATTGATACGAAAATTTTATGCTGCTGGCAAGAGATTGCACCAAGAAAACAGAAAGCATGTATCTGATTTTTCTTTCTAAGTTCTTCTTGACCATCTTATGGTGATATATTGCAGTGTATGGTCATATGTGCAGATATATATTAGTATTTCAATTTACAGAAGTGTCTGTATTTTGGGTTATCCATCTATTCAACAAACTTTGTGGGAAATTTAAAAGAAAGAGCGTTGAAGATTTTATTTTAAAAACATTTTCTATTTCATTGCTAAAAATATTTTTTGCCATTTATATTACACCAGACCGGTTTTGCTCCTTTGCAGATCTAGAATTCTAAGGAAAGGGCATTACTACAAAACTTTGTTAATAAACTGTAGTTAGGTCCTGTCTGTTCATCAGTATTTGTCCTCAGTTACAGGTTAGTGAGCACTCCTTCATTGATTTGATCAAGTAATCATGGAATTGTAAAAAATACTTTGAACTGAAGTTGCTGGGAGCTTCCATTATTCTCACGAAGGAATCCGCTGAGGAGAACAAATTTAACAGCTCTGAAAGTGAGGCTGACAGATGTGGTTAAGGCAAAAGTCCTGACAATGGCAGTATCCATTTTCATACAGTTCCATGAAATGAAACTCCTGCCTGCGAGGTCAGAAATACATTCCTGCATAGCAGATCACAGACTCTTTGCCATGTCATTCCCTTCAGCTTGCTTTTGATCATTTGACTTACATGGGAAGTAATAGAATGGCATAGTTGTAATACTTTGTCTCTGAATCTTGTATCTCTTCCAGTAGCATACACGTGGAATTTTTTGCAGTATTAGCATTACTGTTTTGACGTCACAGGAACAGCCTTTCGTCCAGGAAGACTCTGTGCTACACTGTACTGACAATCATCATAGAAACTGCTGTGATTTATTTGTAGTTTCATTTGCATGTTTATGTAGACTTAACTTCAAGCAACTGATTCCAATCCCCAGTACTCTATCCTGTAATGTTCATAGATGACTTATTTCAAAACACTGGAAAAAAGTTACTTAATATTGCATCTACCTCCAGTTACACTAAACTGTAAAAGAAAAATTCACTTAAAATAAACAGTCAGCTCTATCACTTCCACTTTGTGCATATAGCTTGATATGAAAACTGTATTTTTTTTTTCTGTATTTCATATAGAAGACGTGTTTAAAACATAACAAGAAAATAATAATCTGGGAAATACTGATGACGTAAACAAATTTCTGCATTTTCTTCTCTTTGGATAGCTACTTTCTTTGTAACTTGTAAAGCAGGTGGCAGGTGTAACATCTAGAAGACTCCTCATTTGATCTTGGAAGGAGGAAGACAATATTGTTGCAGACTCCTACTGGCAGTGATCTTTCTTAGTAAACCTCCCTCCCCACCTGTGTTTTCAGAAAAAGCACTTGTCTTTAGTTTAGACATTTTTGTCTTTTCATTTAGAAATGTCTTTTCATTTAGACTTGCCAATGGCATTTCCTCTTTCGAGTTCTCAAATAATATGACTAAAAGTCTTAAGACACTAAAAAGGTTATTTCAATTCATTCACCAAGCAGTTGGTAGCTCTGTTTCTTGATACATGCTAGCTATGGTGATGGTAAAATCATCTTGATTGCCACGAACAAAATTTATAATAGTTGACAGTCATCTTATTTGTTCACTCTGTCTCCTGTTTGCTTTGATCAAAGCTCATCTTAAGTTAAAGTTCAGTTTAGAAAAATCTTCCTGTTTTTTTCATTTAATCTATTTTTAAATTAATTTCAGAACAAGCTCTTGACCCATAAAAGGAAGCAAGAGGGGAATATATGTGAAGAAACGTGGTTACAAGACATTCAGTCCCTAGAAGTTTGTATAAACATCAGAGTTTCTAGTGTATTATAGAGACATGGCTTGAATTCTGAGCTGTAGAGACCTTCAGTTTTCTTCCATAGTACTATAATATCTCTTCAACAAACAGACCCAAGCTAAATCATGTTTTCTATAAGCCTAACCTGATGACTTTTATAGTGGATGCTTGTCTCTCAGTGTAAGTAATCTATGGTGAACAGTGAACTTTTTGTCTTTTTTGGGATTAATGGCCTTGGTTTTCTGAGTCTGTTTTTGTAGATAGGAGAAGATAAATTAACTTCTGCAAGAGTACTTTTTTGTGTTTTAAATCACCAACATTTGGCAAGTGCTCCAAGATCTTTACATGGCAGCATCTATACAGTGCAAAATATGTAAATGTTAAACAAGTGAAGAAAATCCTCCTGTCCTCCATAGATTCCTCACTCACTAAGTAATGAAATTAAAGATGCTCGTCACAATAATGCATTTTAATGCCCTTGAGTTTGGAAGGCATCCCTTTTCATAAAAGCATTAAGATCTTTCAGGCATCATATCTCTTGTTAGTGCCTGAAGAAATAGAAAGGAAATGTTGTTGTCTTCTTGCTGTCCCCTGTACCTGTTTCCCTGCACTGCACTTTATTTAAGGAAACTCCTGTACTATGCAAATACTTTGATTCATCACTGTGCTTTTTACTGTTCAATCACCAGGCATGTTTTCCCCCCACAGCTCTTGGTGATGAGACTATAACTTGTTGGTTAATCTGTGTATTCCTCTGATTTATCCTCTTCCTTCTCAACTTAATTCTTCCCTTTTCCTGATTAAATAATCTGTTCTGATTTATAAATGATTTTCTAAACTCTTCCAGAAGCCATGTGTTTTCCTCATTTTTTACAGACCAGCTGTGTGCTTTGCTGAGTGAGCTACACACAGTGCAATAGCTTCAGCTTTTAAGCCTTTTCTGGATCACACAGCATATTTTAGTAATTAAATGTTGATTCTTTTAGCTTACTGACGCTTCCTACCCTATGAGTAGAGCTACACATTTCAGCTGCTTAATTTCTACCAACTGCAGTTATCAAGTAACATTGCAAAATGTTCAAAGACTTTGCTGAAAGAGCAACATTCTTTAGAAATTGCCAGGGTTTCTGACACATATAATTTCTTCTTTTTTGCATGAGGTTCTGACTAGGTCATGTGTTTAACCCCCTGACCCTACTATGTTATACTGAGGGAAATTTCACTGTCATCTCAAAATTTACTCGTGAGCACTGGGCTATTGAGAAAAAGGTATAGAAATTAATAGAAAGGGTTTTTTGTATTACAGGTTTTTCTTTTAACATGTAAGAAAAGAAAAGACTTAAGAAGAAGGGGGGTGAAGTTCAACAGACAAGGCCAAGTGCAGTAGTCAGTTTGCCTCACCTACCTCAGCAGCAGCATGACAGCCCTTTAATGGTTAGTACCAGTGAACCTTACATGAGGTCAGCAGAGACTGTTTTGTGTGAGCTGGAACATTTGATCTTTTCTCCACTTCTAATAACAATTTACTGCTTTATTTAGATCTGAAGCTTCATGCCATTAGCAGAAGACCGGGCAATAAAAAATTTACTTAAATTCAGAGCACAGGTGGATGATGAAAGTTTAAGCTCTCCAAGTTGTCAGTAGGAAAACTGTAGGAACACTTCTATGTGAGTGCAGAGGAGGAACTCATTACAGGTAACCTGAGTTTTGCTTTGCCTTCTGTGTACTTCTGCTTCCTCAGCAGAATGGGCTTTGTGAACGATGCTTCGTGTATTAGGTTACAAAGCTATTTTCACTAGTTTGGAGTACTCCTTTCATCTTGGTTGCATGCAGGCTGGCTAGGATGGACCCTACCAAAAGGCACAATGGTAAGTAAGGAAGAAATACAGACAGCAGGAAAGATTCAACTCGGGATCCATTTCTGATTAATTTGATTTTGACCTTCCCTTCAGTCTTGAGGATCCTGGCACACATCTGACATTGAGGGTCTTGTGCTGGCTCTGCAGTAACCAGCAAGCTCTATGGAGTGTCTTTTCTGCAGAACAACTGCCTTAAGTATAGACTTCTTTGCTTTACTGGGGGAGTTTCAAATCTGGTTTTCTTCAAAAAAATAAATGGTGTATTGTATAACAGCTAGAATGGCTATGAAAAGTGGAAAGGAAAAAGAATAAAGTCCAAGAAAACTATGTAAAAGCTGTAAATCAGCCAACCAAAGAAAGGAAGCTTCCTGAATTAGGCTATGTGTACTGTAAACACAGCCCACTGTGCTTTGCTATTTCAGTACATATTGTGTATGGTGTCCAGCTATTTTAGAGATAAGATCAGATTCATAATTTAGATCAAAATGTCTCTCCCAGCTGTGAACTTCTTAAGCATTACTGAGTCACAATGGAAAACTATGGTCTGTGTGGATATAAAAAACTAACTCAAAAATGCTCACAAACCTGGAAATTTGGTTTTTTAAATGAAATAGGTTCCATTTAGAGACCCTGCTGGGCCAGCTGCTTACAACGCAGCAGCCCTATAACGGTGCAGGTAAGTGTCTCAGGACTACCAGTCTGTGCTGTGGCATGGTGTGCTTTCTAACACAGTACCTGGCTGCTGGTCTCTCTTGCCCTTCCCAGTTGTGGTTCTTCCTTCATCAGTGACAAATGCAGGCTCTGTTGGAAGACCCAGTGTGTGGCTTAGGTGCATCAGGCCAGAGAGGAAGTGAAGAGAGCTGACCACCAGATGTCCGGGAAACAGAGTTAACATTAGCTTATTCTCAGCAAGTACAGGTTCCCAGGTGCTGACAGAAAGGCGTGTCTGTTTGATAGGTGGCTGTTGGGACATTCTGCTTTTTTGGGCAAGTTTAGAGTTCTCAGGTATTTTGGTCAGAGGATAGGAAAGAAAAAAAACCAACTGAAAAAAACCAACCCTCTCCTGGTTGTACTCTCCAGGTGTCTGCTGGGTCTTCCCTTTCTTGTGGGTGAAATCTGTACTATATGCCTGGAATTTTATTTTATTTCACTTTTTGCTGACCATGTGCCCACAAGTACAGTGAGAGGCAGGCAGTGTCTGTGGTGTGCTGTGGTGACACTGCCAGGGTGGTGACGCAGGAAATGTCACGATGCACTGTGGCCGTGACACTGAACACCTGTCTTTCAGCTTTGTTTGAGCAAAATAAGGAGCTTTTTGTACTTGTGCAATATCTGCTTACCTCGCCTCTTGGTGAATGTTTGTACTCACCTGGTGGCTCTTACTGTAAAGCCTCACAATGCTTTTCCAGGGAACGCGGGTGCTTATGACTCAAAGCCGGATTAGCCAAGCCTCAGGAGGCTGTGTCTAAACTGCACCATCCATCAATGTCAGGATGCCATTAAATGACATTAGCAGCTGCAGCTGAAGGGCAGTGCAGGTGCAGAGAGGGAACTGGATACTGGGAAGCTCAGTGGGTGGTGCAGTTGGCTCAGGTCTGTTCTGTGGGGTGTCAAGCTTAGCACCAGTGCACAGGGTAACTCCTGCATGGAATAGGTGTCCACACTGAGTGGTTAAATAGTCCTGTACTCTCCTATGCCTGCCAAGCCTAGAGCACTAGATTTCAGGTAACTTGAGCTTTGATTCCACAAACTTCTGTCAAGTCTTGTCATTTTAGCTTTTCTTCTCAAGTATATAAAAATACCAACCAGGCACAGAGGAACCGTGCCTTTTACCACAGTCGTGAGTGTGTCCAGCTGTCAGCCCTGGAAGGATGCTCTGAGGATGAACTGAGTGCAGAGAGTCAGATACAAGCAACACGTTTTAACTTTGATTGGCACTTTATCTCGGCAGTGCAAATTTTCTTATCACCATTATCATTTTTACGAATTAGAAGTAATATAGAGGGAAAATGGGACATTAACACCCAATTGACTTTGCTGCTGCTTCTCTGAAACAATTCTGTGCTTAGCAGAGCTTGGCATTTCTGGCTCTTGAGAAAAATTACTGTTTTTCGCCGGAAAACGTTTGGAAATCTTAAACGTGGAAACTGCAGTGGAGACCAGGATGCCTCGGAGAAGTCGCGGGGCAGCGCAACCCGCAGGGGGCAGCAGAGAGGGCCGGAGTGGTTCGGTGCGTCCTCCATGGATCTCAAATTCTCCATTGAAATGCAAGACACAACAGCCAGGTTTCCCTTCAAGAAGTAGTCTGTTCAGAAAGTGACATGCTGCTCCACAAAAATCCTTTTCAGTGTCGAACCACAAAGTAGCATTCGAGTCGTTAAGGTGTACAAAGTGACTGATGTGAGGAGGATGGTGCTTCCTATGAAAACGCTGCTGCTGTAAGTACTCAGATACTATGGCATGACTCAGTAAGAGCACAGAAAATGGAGTGGTTCTGAGTCTGAAGAAATTAATTTATGAAGGACAGAAAAAGCTCAGAGTCTCTAGTCTTGACTGTTCAGTGACACTGTAACAAGGTGACAGTCTCCAGAATAGACCAAGGATAATAAAAATTGGAACTTTTTTTATATGGCATGATTAGACACACTGGTATTGATGGTGATAATTTATCAAAATCCAGAAGTTCACAGCTGGTAAGAACACTCATTATTCATGAAAATGTGTTGGCTGGGGTTATGCCAGACAAAGATCAATCTAACCATACCATCTGTACGTGTGCTTGTGTGCCTTTCCTGCACTACAAACATCCAGCCTAGAGATGTGGAAGTTTATGTCAGGTTCCCATCAGGGTCAAAACTTCCGCCAAATACGTTTCAAGTCATTGTTTCTCTAGATGCTTCTACTGTTGTCAGAAAATCACCTTTAAACTGAAATGATTCCAAATGATGATGAGATCCTGCTTACGGTTATAGCAGATTTATGCAGAAAAGGCATCCTATTAAACAGGAAGACCTGCCTGTCTGGGTAGGATGCAGAAAGTGTTCTAGTTATACTCATCTTCCTTTGCAATTTACGCCCACGTTGGGCACTGTCCTTTGCATAAGCCAAGGAGAAGAAAACAATATTCTGTTGAGAAATCAACATTGTCTCCCTAAGGACAGGAACAGAAATGTTCAGCAGGAATACAATTGTGGAGGGCACTTTAACATTCTTTGTCCAATGTTAAATTCTATAGGATCTTTTTGTCTAAGTATGTTCTCTTCTCTTGATAATCCATCAAAGTACTAAATGTGTGTATTAACAGAGGAAAACCCCAAAATTCTTAGAGACTCCGTAACTCCAGTCATATGAGAACTGGGAAATGTACCAAAATGCTTCATTAAGAGCTTGCTAGCCTGTCTGCTGTCAGAATATTTTGGTGTACTTTTCATTCTTATCCTTTAGCAAAAGTACACTGCATATCAGAGGACAGTGGATTACAATTTTGAAAGTGTTTGTTACTCCTCCAAATGGTTTACTAAAAACAAGCTAGAAAATGAACAGCCATCAGGTGTTTTCAATGTGTCCAGTGCATGCTATTAATATATTATAGCCTCTGTTCTGCAGATGTAGAAATTACTGGGAATTTGGCTATTGATTTTAGAGGGAGGAGGATTGGATCTTGCGTTACTATATTACATTGTGGAAATGTTTCTCAAAAAGGTAGGAATATAGAAATTTCCAGGGGCAGAGTGATGATTTAACATCCTGTTTTCACAGTGGCCAATTCCCGAGGCCCCATAGGAAGGCAAATCCCCTCCTTTCCTTCCCCCCATGTCGGTTGTGTCAGAGACTACTGTCAGTCTCTCTCAGGTTGTCGTTAGCCACGAGGTAAATCTGGCTGATAACTCAGGCTGATTTCATGCCAGCCAGCTCACCATTCTGCCTGACCCAAACCTGAGCCTGTAAAGCCGCCCACAGTCATGCATGTATCAACCTCTTCCTTCAGTGCTTCTTCACTCCGTGACCTGCGGCAGCAATGGATCTCCAGGTTACTTATAAAAAGCAATAAGATATTTCCTTTGTGCTACTTTAATTCTATTAACCCACATTAATATCCAGAGCATCTCCGTTTACTTCTCAGTTATTATCAGACAGAAGCTAGTAAAAAATGAGAGCACAAGTAGGGCAATTGTCTTTTCATGATTTTTGGTGTCTTTCTGTTCTTGTTCTGCACCAGGGAGAATTGGTGTTTCAGACAGGTCTGTTCTAAGCATTCATTGCTATCCATCCCCTCTTGTATCTGTTTTTTCTGCTTACATCCGAAGAACTGTCATGCATGTGACTGTGTATGTGTGAATTTAAAAAAGCTTTGTGAGTTCTTCTTAGACAAAGCTAATGGGAAAAGAATACCCCTTGCAGAAGCTGCATTTTGAAATAAATACAGCAGCCCTATACTGTTTGTTTTTCATGCAAAGCTGCAACAGAGAAGAGTTGAAACACACCTCTTGATATGCCATTTCTGTTTACCCCTGCAAGGTGATACAATTCTGCCCCAGCAAAAAATATAGGAAAATGTGTCCTGTTAGGCCAACTCGAGGAAGCTTAATAGAATTCCATGCGTTAGTCAGTCCAGCCACTCTGGTAGCTTTTCAGTCCTTCAGTAACCCCTGTCAAAGATTTCCTGAGGTGGGAATGGTGCTCTATTATCCTATAATAAACTTCTCCAAGAAGTAACCTGGGTAGGCCAGAAGTGCAGCAAAATGCCTAAGCATGGTGAGGTTGTGAAGAAAAGAATAGCAGCTAATTGTTTAGGGAAATGGAATTTTCAAGTTAATGCTAAAGACTTCTGTCATTATCTCCTTCTGGGCTGCAGCGTCCTGAAGGATGACACACGGGAAATCTGGGGAGTGGCCATCCAGATTCACAGATACGGTGTGTGTGACCAAATATATAAGTGGTTAGGTGTGTAAATCCATTTCCTTCCTTGGACCAACGTTAGAGGGGCAGTCCCCTAAGAGATATTTAGTCATTGTGGCTCAACTATTATTAAGTACCTTAACTATTTAGTCCTTCCTACATTCCCTCCTAATAACTTTACTCCAGTTAGACCCAACATTATCTTCTGTATTGATTAGGACTTTACTTTCTTCTATTATTATGACTTAGGCACAGAGGAAATGAGACAGTTCTTGGTGACAGGATAAGAAAATTCCGTTATACTGTATATACAATATGTCTGCTAGAATGTTTTGGGAGCTGGAGGAACCAAAGTTTCCTGATGAAGGTCCCCTGATTTCACGAGTCAGTATGACCTGATATTTTAGGGTTAAAATACCTCCCCTTCTTCCTCTTCCACCTTATTTTCTTTTTATATGACTTCTAATAAACATATTTTTTAGTGTGTAGAAAGGAAATAAGTAATAGAACATATAGAAGATCTTTCACTTACACTAAACAACTTTTATGGACAGCTCCCTGTCCCAGCTGTGTGTGTGAACAGGCAGTGAGCTGTAAGAGTCCATTAAGAACTGCTAAATTCCCATGTACATCATTCTGAGATGGGAGAACATGGAGGTCTTAAACCAGATCTGAAACAAGGGACAAGCCAAATAGCTGAGAACTTCTGTAGCACCTGTGCAGATGTTCTAGACAAATGCCTGGTTTCTTTGTTTTGAAAAACTTTCCATCGTCCTCTGCCCTGAAGCAGGGCCGAAGCCAACCACTTGCTATTCTGGTCTTCTATCATAAAACAGAGCTGAAGCAGAATATTGTTTTTGCCCTTCTTACTCCTCTATGTTTCCTTTCCTGTGGAGAAACAAAGATGACATGTCTCATCTTCCCCTTTGTAAACTAAAAGAAGTCAGTCAAATACATGTAGTGATTCCCTGTCCTTAATGCTCCCGCTCCCTGAAACATGTACATTCCTCTCACTTATGGAAGAACTTGCACTCTGCAATTTATTTCTGCCTTTAAAATTTCCTACTTTCCTGCCACAGTGACAATGCTGGAATCAGAAGAGATCTATTATTTGCTATTATCTCCAGGGAGTGGAATATGATTTTCAATGCAGCTACCTGACAATGGAACAGTGGTGCTAATGGTGGGGTGTGCCTGTTTTCTACTCTCCTACCTACCTTAACCAGTTCCATTGGGTGACCTGGCCAAGCCACACCCCTGTGTGAATAATGCTGCTGCTCCTGTGCTGCATTATTTTTAGATGACATCTATGCTGAACTGTCCTGCTTGCATGGGCTGACTGAACCAAACCTACTGCTGGAGAATGAGTGACAGGCTTCCAGCATTTCACGTGCGTCTTGAGCCACATTGCTGTGGGCTGTGACCCAGTTGTGAACTGAATGGGAGACCTACATGAAAAAGGAAATGGTGAAGATGACTCAGGGGGTGGTACTTTTTCTGCTGAATCAGAACTGTGTTGATGCCGTCTATGCTTCAGCAACATCTGAAGTGATGCTGTCTAAATCCCTAAGAATTTGTGACTGAAAAATTAGAGTGCTATCTTTTCATTCAGATACAGACACCTATGATAAATTAAACTGTCCTATATTTGTCTCAATACATTTCGTATTCCTCAGTTAATTTTAAATTCCAGGATTTTTTTATTTAGTAAAATGAAAGCCGTGACTATTGAAGTATAAAATTATGATTTATAGACATGCTTAATGAAAAGTCCTCCCGAATAAAGGTAAAAATACCATTTATTGAAAAACATGCCCTTGTAGGGCTTTGCAGCCTTCTTTAAAATCTTAGTAGCAGTAATTTTTGTTTCTCTATAAACTGCTTTTAACAGTCTGGCTCTACAGATCACATCTACCAGGTGTAATTCTCATTTTTCCCACTGCTCGGGGTACAAACTGTGTGAAATGCACTGACGTGGATGCAGAAAAGCACATGGCAGAATCCTGTTACTATTGTCATTGCCTGATTGGCTTCAATGGGCTTGCTCTGTGTTCATGCCAGATAGAGCTTTTCCTGACTAAGCCATTCCCTTTTGTCCTTTCTGTCTGTTCCAGGGGAAATTACTGTGCACATGCCGTTATTTCTTGAGCTCTCTAGCATTTTTTTACTTTGTTGCTAATATAGTTAAAAAGTACTTTGAGAACTCAACAGGAACATGGACTTTAAGTAGAAAGTAGGACAACGATTAAAAGCAGAAGATATTAAAAGAAACATTTTCTGCAATTATAGTCTGTGACTCTACATTATCAGTAAAGATGGAAGCAAGGTCTTATTGCAGGTAACTCCAGGAATTTCATTTTTATTCAATTCAACCATAACTGAAATAGTTACATAAAATACATACAGAGGGCTTTGCACAAATGTGTATTCCGCATTTCAAACTCCTGGTGTGGGAATGTCTAATTATAGACTTGTGTGTGTGAGATCAGCAGGAAAGGCTCTTGAGTTTTTGTAGTAATCTTGTATTAGCCATGTACCAAGAGTGTTAAGCGAGAGCAAACAGTTATATTAATAGGTCTGAGAAGTGATGTGATGCTTGTAGCTAAACCAAGCTGGACATTGAGGTAGCTTTATGTGTTATGTCAATTCAAAAGGGTAATGGTAGCTGCAAATGCAGCAAAGAGGTATTTGCCAGTGAAAGACAAAATACTACTCAAGAGAAAAACTGCACAATATTATATATTGGTTTGTATATTGCATGTAAGAGCACCTATGGCAACTGACTTTGGGGGCTCAGTTTCTGATATGTGTCAGGCTGGTTTATGACCATTAGCAGACTAAAATTTTCACATGAGCTGTAATACCAAAAAAAGAGAGCCTGATAGTTACATGGTGCTGAGCTAAGTGTGTGTAGAATACAACAGTGAGAGCTGGCAGGAAAAAGAAACAGCTCTGAGAAAACATAGTTGATCAAGCCTCCAGTTGTTACTAAGTCTGGTTCTGAAATATTTTACATTTTACATCTGTCCATTTGATAATCTCTGCTATAAATGGGTTTCATGACGTAGGGATGATGAAGGCAGAATAGATCTTAATCCCCTTGGAAAGTGAAGGCTATTAGAAGTTAATTATAACCTCATTTTTGTAGCAATACAAATGGGACTTTATAACCTTAATGACCACAGGTGTGAGTTCTTGTACAACTTGTAACTGCAATTATTCCCAAATCTCATAGGATTAATATTCCAGTTGATCATATGTTACCAGAACTTTTCTTTTTCCTCTGGACTGTGTCAGCAGTTAGCCTGAAGATGGACAGGAGATTTTGATGGAAAAAAAAAAAAAATCAGCCTTTTACCATGCCCACATTTGGGCAATTTGTTATGGTAAGACCAGGCTACCCACTCCTGCTCTTCTAGGAGGGCAGACCTTCTTCCTCCTCCATGTATTGCATGCTTTGTGTCCATCTTGTGATCAAAGGCTTTTCATAGAAAGGCCTGTCGATTCTGTGACAGGGAGTGGTCAGAGGTCCTTTGACTGGGAAGCTATCAACCAAGCAAACCCACACTTTGAGGACCTCCTGAATCAGTAGTTGAAGACATATCTTCATGTTTCATAGCCCTTGTAAGTTGTTTTCCATGAGTTTACCTAGCTGCTTTTTGGGAGCATTTATACTCTTCACGATCAGTGATTCTTCTGACGTAATTTCACACAGAAATGTGGTGCCTGGTTTTCTTCAAATCCACTGTTCTCAAGGGTAGGAAAAAATCAACAGCTATTCCCTGTTCACTTCTGCATACCAGTCATGATCTTCTGTGCTTCTGTTGCCCATTCCCTGCCACTGTCTTTTGTCCAAGCCGAAGATCACAAATCTGTTTATCCTTTCTTAATCCAAAAATAATTCTAGAGCTTTTTTTCAGCTCTGCTGTGTACGTTTCATATTGCTTCAACAACTTCTCTTGAGCTTTCTTTTTGCCACTTGAGGAGTACGAGGTGTTCACTCCATACAAGTGGTTGGCTTCATAATCCCTGTAGTGTAGTCAGAGATTTGGGGAGGAAGAAAAAGTTGTTCCAAATGTTGCTTTCGTGCAAAGAGGAGTCACACAGGCTACACAAGGGCTGAAGAGACTGCAAATGGTTGCACAACTAGCAAGGCAGCAAAGAAATTACATTCATTATTACACCTGTGCATCTTGCTGCTGGGGGAAAGGAAGGAGATTCAGAGAGTATCCAAAAAAAGGAGACTACTAACCCTGCATATAGGTTACTCTTTCTTGGAGGATATTAATTTGAGGATTAAATAGAAGATGCTCCTTTTCAAACAAATACTGGTAAATCAGGTAAACGTGTCCTGCTGCTATTTTCCAAGAAATGGGGAGAGCTGCTGCTAAGATAGACATAACTGAGAAAACCATATTTTTATTGAATGTGTGTTATCCATGGACAAGTCTTTTCCTCATCTGCATTTAGAAGATTCCATCAAAATTAACAATATTCTCAAAGTTGATGCAGACCTCGCAAATTTTCTCAGAGATCCGATTACTGTGCCTTACTCTCTCATGCCAATGATTATTGTGCCATACTCTTATCATATAGGAAGGGAGGTCCTTTTCCATAGTGTAGTACAGATTTAGTCTCTGTGCCTGTTCTTCGAAAAGCAGTTGTGTTTGTGCCTTGCAGTGACTGGGCAGCCCCACATACACATCTTTTTCCAGAGGGAAATAAAGTCCAGAAGGCACAACTCGTAACTAACCAGGGCAATCTCACAGGTCTGTGAACTCCTCCTCAGCTGGAACCACAAAGCTCACCAGCTGTTTGCATACCAGAATTTAAATAGACATTTCTGCTCACCAGAACGACCAGGAACAAGTGCTAAGGGGATAGCCCTGTGGGTAGACAACATACTTTTGAAGGAACTTGTTCCTGTTGATGATGATACACCTATTATCCACCTGCAAACCCACAAAAGCAGCGTTATAACCAGGACTTAAGACAGGGGGTGTTTCATATGGAAATGCAATTGTTTGTAGGAGCAAGACACCTTGCCACAAAAAGAATCGTGTAACACACAGCCAATCTTGCCTTGAGAGAAATCCAAATACAAGTGGATGTTCTAATTCATTTGCCTTGGGCTGTATTACCTTCCCTGGGAGGAGAAGAGAATAGGGAAAACAGCAAAAATGCAAACCCTTCATTCATTCCTGTTGGCTGGGCAATGATTTCTTCCTCTCTTCCTCAGATCCATGTCATGTCGATAGCTCAATGTCCTGCCCTGGGGACAGAGAGCTGAGAGGCAGAAGTGAACAGAGGCATTGTACACAGAGAGGGTGAGGCACCCATAGTTCAGTGCAGTTTCAGTTTTTCCAATGCAAATTTCCTCTCTTCAGCACTCTGGTCGTTAACATCTTAACGGGGAAGGACATAGCATAGCCCTAACTCTGTTTTCTCGTGGTCTTAATTGAATTACATGGAGACGGGAGATAAATTATTTTAAAAATGCTGTTTAAGGTATTTGTTCTGCCATTTCTTTCAAACAAAAGCATCTCCTTTGCTTATAACTCCCTTGATCACTGAGGAATGTAGTGCTTGTGACAGATGCCCAAGGCTGCAGATGAAGATGTGCGTGCCTAGGCCGTGCAGGGTGTGGTGTGGGGTTATGGCGTTCCCTCAGCCCAGATCCGGAAGAGCTGAGCATCTGAAATGCTGAAGTCCACAGCTGCAATCTGACTCGGGGCCAGCCGGCTCGGGCAGACCACACTCACCTTGTTGGACCTTTGGCACTGAGGCTGACGCTGTCATTCATGCACTGAGCTGCACCGGCTTCGTGCCTGTCAACCCCGAGGCTGGCTGGGATCTGGGTGCTTTCTGATGAGCCTGGTACCCGTTCCCGGAGCACGGATAACAACTGACAGACCTGGGTGGCTCACGAATTGCTGTGGGAAGAAGGGGAGGACAGTGTCCAGCTTTCACAGAGCACTCTGCTTACAGTGCTCAGAGGTGCGTGCCGGAGAACGGGAATGAGTGGCTGCCAGTGGCTCCTGCGAGCCCTAACCCCCGTCTTCCAGTGCCGGGAGGTGGCTGTGTGACAGATGGACCTGTCTGGGTCTCCCCTCGAAGCCTCTCTCCCCAGGGTGCATCCCGACACCCAATACTCCCGTGAGCGGAGGGAATGCCACCCTGCACTGGCACCTCAGCGTCCCGCAGCGACTATGCCCGGTCACCCCACGCGGGGAAGTCGGGCACTTCAGCGGCCCGCGAGCCGG
>VZTA01019638.1:300624-346884 GCA_013398855.1 Mohoua ochrocephala
TAGTCCCCTGCCGGGCGCCTTTTCTTTTTCTTTCTCTCGCTCTCTTTTTTTTTCCCCCCACTCTTTCCTTATTTTCGGTGTTCTCAGGTGAAGCTTGCGGTGTGCGAGAGCATCTTTTTGTGCGTTCGTTGTAGGTGTCGGGAAAGGAAGACTTTTTGGGGAGTTCTGCAAGGCTTTTGTAGTTCTAGACCCTGGCCTGTTCTGTAAACCTGCGAGGGAGGTGTACTTGTGTTGGGGACTTCCCCCGCACCCTTGAAATGCGCCTGGATATTTACAATTGAGAGCTCGCCTATTCTATAGAACTTGCCTATTGTGAGAAAGCTCACCGTAATGATTTAGATGGCAATAGTAATTTAATTGTATAATCGGTTCCTCAAATGCAGATATATAATTTGCTGATTTTTAAAAATTTTCATAAATGCAATAAATAATAACCATGTATTAATCTGTTTGGCTTCTAAAAAGTTGGTTAAACTCAGACAGATATGACAGGAATGCTCTACAGCTACCCAGCTTTAAATAGCCCTTTTCTTGCTGCTGTAACTACACTGCTATCATTGTGAACGCTGATTCCACATGTGAAGGAAAAAACCAAAATCAGTGATAATCTCATCCTTACCAAAAATACATCCATGTGATCATGATGTTTCTTGAATTATGCAGTTACTGTTTTGGTGCTTCAAAAATATGAGTTCATAATTGAAAAACTGGAGAATGTTGTGTTGCTCTGGTTTTACATGATAGCAAGGTCAGAATGGTCTTCCTGAGAAAAAGATCCCTGGTCTTCATAAAAAATGAAATTGCTCGTGTATGTGGAAAAAAAAATTAAGATGTCTTGAGAATCATAGTTATGTTCCCTACATGTCTTCTATGTTCCAATTGAGTTCCCCTGTGTTAGTATTTCTTAAAGAAGTTACAGTAAGGGAACTTCTGTTCAGGTGATAAGCTTCTTATTTTCATCCCCTTGATAGATTTCCTGGGAATGATGAACTGTATTTGATACATTCTTTTAAGGAAACTGGTAAAAATTTAATTTGCAACTACAACCCACTGGGAAGCTCTTGTCTCTTTTTTTAGTGAAATGTGACTCCCTTATCATGAGTTGTCAGAAGAGGGGAGAAAGACAGTTAGAATAACTGCTGAATAAATGAAAGATGTGTGTCACGTTCTTGTGTGCCTGTGGTCACAGGAAAAGTGCCCTTTAATTGTGTGTGGAATCTCATGGCAGAGATTTCATAAATGGAGCAGCCTAATCAACAGATACATGACCAAAGAAAGTCCTTTCTTCCTTGCTTTTTAGGACTGAAATTAAACATGCACTGTTTTTCTGCTTTTACCTTCAAAAGTCTAAAGCTAACATTGGACCTTAGGCAAATGGAGTGATTTTTGGCCATTGAGCTGACAGGGTAGTAGATAGTTCCTTGACAAACATGTTATCCCCATTTCTTTTATCAGTATCAACAATATTAAATTCTGGTGGTGTTGAACTCCAGAGTTGGTTTGAAGCTAGATCAATATTGAACCACATTTTTTTCCTTTGGGGTTCCTGTAAAAATCTTAGAGACTGGTTGCTAGTAGAATAGCCTGTATTTTTCTGTTGCTGTACTAGTGACTCTGGTCATTCTGTAACAGCATTGCTCATTAATTTAACAATTAATTTTAATGAAATAATCTGTAATTATTTCAGTCCATAGTTAACTATGATTAATGCCTTTCTGGGTGCTTTGTTTTTTGGAAAGGGGGAAGAAGAGGCTGGAGAACATTACTCAAACTGAATCTGTCATCTGTATTTGTTTTAAGTTGCACCCTAGTGATTTGAGTAGGATGGTAAACATAAATGTGGATTGTGGATCTGGGCCATGAATTCTCAACATTTTAAACTAAGCTAGATTGGGTTTTTTTTTCCCTTAACTGCCAAATTGCACTAGCTCTCCTCTATGCTGTCCCACTAGCCTCTTAGAAATTTGGTAAAAAAGCATGTTTTCAAGGTTACTTTTCATTGCAGTCAGGAAACTTCTGCTGTCTGGTGTCGTGTTGGGGTGAACCTGTCAGTCTTTGTTTTCCTGTCTGTGTCTTTGTTTCACAAATGATGTCAGATGGGCTTTGGAAATGCCACTCATGGATTGTTGGTGTCAAAAAGCCAGGATCGAACATAAAATGTTGGCACAATTCAGATTATTTTTATTGTTGACTTGCCAAAGCTACAGATGCTGCAAATTAAACAAAAATCTGACAGTCTTGTAGGATTGTTAGAAAGATACCTGGTTCTTCTTCTAGCCAGTATTTATTTTTAAAAGTTATGCTCACAAAGTTACAATGTCAGTGACGTAAAGGTGAGGTGGAAGTCGTGTCTGTCCCTGTTTTTTCTCACTTGTTCTTACTGTCAATGAGCAGATGAAGGAAATTGAATCGCAGCTCTTTCTCTGTTAGAGTAGTTTTCATTCTCCTCCTCGTTTTCTTTCTGCATTACCCAATTTGTTTCTGGAAATTACTTTTTCATCCTCAGTTGCGAGTTATCCTGCCACTGTTTGGCACTGAGTTGAGGCCCTTCCTGTCAGGATTTCACTTCCATTTTAAGGCATCACTACAGCAGCGTTTGCTGTGGGAGGAGGGCTTGCTGTGATTTCCATGTGATTCTGCTCATTGATTTGGTCAAGCAAACTCACCGACTAATGGCACAGCGTGTTGCTCCTTCAGGAAGCCCTGCAGAGCAAGAACAGTGTATGTACAGTGTCCAGAACTGCTTCTGGGGGCTGGAGGAAAAAGCAGTGCCTGTTGTTTTTCCTTTCCAATCTCCGTAGTGTTTCTGAATTTTAGCAGATGGGTCTGTAGTTCTGTCCTTAGGTAGAATGCATCATCTGGGGCCTAGGAGGAGCAGGACTGCATGGCTACTTCATGCATTTGCTGCTGTTTCCCCAGAGATGCTGAGGAAGTCCTATTGTTGTAAACAATAGCAGAGTACAGCCTGTGTAAGTTTGTTCTAGCAAGGAACTGGGTGGTACTTTGCCACTGCTGTACAAGCCTTGCTGGGCAACTTCAAGGCTGGAATCCTTATGGTTGCCAATTGGGGTGGGGTGGGGTAAGTGCTTTGGGGATAACAGATAAGGCAAGGTGAAAAGGCCAAGAAAAAACAGCTGAAATGATAACAACCTTTTGATTGTGCAGTGGTTTTAGTCTCAACAACTGACTGTTGTTAATTTATATTTCCAACCTAGTTGTTATGGCTTGACTGCCATCTGTACTGGACTTGTGTGATTTCCCTCACAGTAGCCGTGTAACACCTGTGATGTGAAGGGCAGTCGTGGTTCACTCACTGTACAGGTATAGGGATAATTACTTATTTACAATCACTGCACCGTGAATCTGTGCTGGCTATAATTAGCCTCATACTGATTAATAGGCAAGTTATTTGCTTCAGAGAATCATACACACCCCCATTTCTCCTAACTTTGAGTTGCCAGTCATTATCTATTTCTGGTTATTTCAGGCATTTTTTAAATTTTATCCTAGAAATATGTTCATTCCATTTTGTCCAGTTTTCCTTTGTTCAAAATCATTGTAAGAAAAAGTTGGCCTCATCCATCACTTCCTGCACAGCACAAATTCACTTCTATTTCCTATTTATGGCTCTGGTCTTTGTTTGCCTACATGGAGGAATGCCAGTCTCTGTTTCCCTTCTTGTTGTAAACAGGCATGTTTTAAGAGGAAAGAGCCTTAATAAGCTAATGGGAGGAAAGGGCAGGGGGAAATAGATGAGAAAAGGGGATGTTAATTACCTTATGAATCAATGAGTTCCAAAGATGAGGAGTTTATTATTAATATATCTGGATAACTAATCTGTAAGTAGAAAGTACCACCAGCTTCTGTAGTATATGGAGAGAGTCTGGTGTTCTTGGAACAAACATAGCAGCCAATCAGTATCAAAAGCCAATGTACCAAGTTTCATATTTTTTAAATGCATTTCATTGTTTCAGTATTCTTTAGCAAATATGAAAGCATAAACTGCTTTTATGCTAAGTTTTGGGGGCTTTATGTCACTTTGTGGCTTCTCGTTCTAGATTTGCTAGCATATGGACGAATGATAAATTAACAGTGAGGAGGCCACTGCACAAAACATTGCTTTCACAGATATGTCTAAAGAGTAGGTTATATTTCACCTTGATCTTCTTATAGACTTTTTTTGCCTTCTTATTCTTTGTAGTAAAGACACATCTCAAATATTTTATAAGAACTTTATCTCAGGACATTGTTTCTCACTGACCTTGCAGACTGAAAGACCAAACTGAGAGAAAGATGGAAGGCAGTACGTAACATTTTAAAAATACAGTCGACAACATACCAGTAGTCTAAATGTTAGTGATTTTTCCTCCCAACAGATTTGAAGAAATGCCAGAAGAAAAATAGTGAAGTTGCAGGTAGTTCTTCCAATTGCTTTTGCTTGGGAAGAAGAAAAAGTTAAAGCCTGTCTGAAAAGTTGAAAAAGGACTTTTGTCTGGAAATGGAAAATAGGGATCCTTGTTGTGATGCTGACTAGTCGTCTCTGAGGAAGTTGTATTGTAAAGAGGCTTGAAAATGCAGTCAAGGCAGCTTAAATGATATATAAGACAGTTGGAAGAAATGAATTGTAAAATGGTAACTTTTGGGGTATATGGGAAGGGCTTTGCTGCAGTGCTCCGAATGCAGTGAACAGAACATTATTGCCATTTTCAAGGCAAAAGGAGGTGCTATAATGACCAAGATGTGAGCTGGGACAAGTGCAGTGGGAAGGTGGGTGTGAGAGACACACATTCAGCATGACTCCAGGAGGAACTGGAGAGATCTGGATCAGATGAGATGCTGGGCTGTGGAAGAACAGGGATGATGGCCCACAGTAATCATGAAAGAGATACTTCAGAGGTTTTGAGGAAGAGCTTGAAGAGCTCTCTTTGTTGCCAACAGACAGCTGGGATTTCACAGGAAGGTATTGTGCAGCTTTGAATTCAGACAGCCAAGTTTCTCATTTCATCATTTGCTGTGCTCTGCTTAGGACTTAGAGTTGTTTTCCACAAAAATGTCTCATGAACAGGACTAAGACTGAATGTTTTAACAGAGTTTCTTGTATGAAATGCATTGCTTTGAAAACACCATTAAACCAAAGATGTCTCAGCCCAAAGCAAGGCAGACTGCAACTGGGGACAGAACGGTATCGTGCCTGTTGGCAAGAGAATGGCTGTTCTAAAATCAATTAGGAAACAACACCTCTTATATTTTTTCTGAAGTGTTTTGAAGCTTAGTATTTACACACCATTTCTATGTATCAGATTTCAATAATATTCCTATTCCACATTAAGTGGGCTTGCAGTACTGAGGTGTCCTTGGATCAAATACTTGGCTATATGCTGAGCAGAAAAGAAGCATTTACTCTAAAATACACTCTGTGTTTCTAAATAATCCCTTTTGAAGAATAAAAGTATGCCAAATCAGCAAACAAAGCTCAGAAAGTAGAAAATTAGGTTCATTGTTCTGTTATCTCAGCTCTCAGTGTCATTTATGAGTACCTAGGAACAAGTCGTTGATTGAAATGGATTTTTGCTGCTTCAGATATGTTTGTAATTATGGGGATGCCCTTGAATTATTTTTTGCCAGCTAAAACCCCCTGTAACCTTTAAAAAATAATATTTTGTCGGCCGTGTGGTAGAAAACAGAAAATAGTAAGGTCAAATTTGAATCTCAGTACAGTTCATTCTGTAAAGCAAATTACTAAAATAATTTTCCTAACACCTAAATCTTGTTCTTCTTTCAGATGAACGTGTGTAGGTTACGCTTAACAGTACCACCTGATGAAGTGTCACAGCCTGAACAGGGACCAAAGGAAACGGAGAGAAAGAAAAGTGTAAGTTTTAATAATCAAAAGTTACATTCTCTATAAATAAGAAGTAAATATTGCCCTCCACAGATGTTGATATTTGTTGTTTTGGCAGCCCAAAGCCCAGTCATCTTAGAAGATTTAAGAACATGTGGAAGGTCATCAAGTTGGGTGTGAGCTTTGAGCCTAAGCCTTGGAGTTAGGGATGGCAAAACTGCGTGTAAAATAGGACAGTGGGAGATAAACAACAGCGATTGTAGGTGATTTGTGACTGAGGTACCTTTAAAACTTGATTATTTCATATTTATATATCAAAGAGCAGGAAACTGTTACCAGGAACAGGGTCCTGTATTAAACAGGATCTTGATCAGGATCCTCTTGATCCCAAAAGAGGGTTTTATATTTCATGTAGGCTTAACAGTGTGCAAGATTTGAGCATTAATGTAAGCGGTGTCCTGGGGATCTTGATGTTTTGTGTGTGTCAGCTGGTTTTGGTAAAGGGTGATGTACAAGTAAGAAATATAAAATAAAGAATTGAAGATTGTTCTGAAGTGAAAGTGATTTGAAGGTCATGTCCTTAGGAGGGTTCAGAAGGGCTTTTTTTTTTTGCAGAAGTGAGTAGTGTGTGCACAGAAAAAATTTTACAATCTGCTTTGGTGCAGAACTTGTTCTTTAAGAGCAGTTTCACAGCAAGAGAAGATGTTTAATTAGTCTTAAGGAGGAAGACTAAAAGGTGAAGCTGGACAGGCTCCACAACTTCACCACATTTATACTTTGATAAACCAAAATCAAACAAGAAGTTGGTGAAGTTTGCCAGACTCAATGTCTGAATAGCAGTATGATAACAGGAAGAAAAACAACAATAGGATTTACTAGAAATAACTTCTTAGTGATACTTAAAGGCAAAAAATAACTGTAAAATTACTGAGAAAGACGAACATTCTAAGCAATAAAAATAAATGCAAAGTAAAATGCTCAAGATGAGGATTCCTTATCAGTTATTTTTTGTCCTGGAATCTTTTACACGCTCAGTTTTTCACACACCGGTCTGGCAGAGTAATTGGTTCTTCAGGATCTAGAACTGTTACTTACACAATAGATTAAATAGACCTTGATGCAAACTAAATTTGGGCCACCTTTAAAGAGTAATAATTCAGTTTGTACAGAGGTGTTTGGTTGTAGCACTTAGAGTAGCTTCTCTGTCAGTCTCTTGTCAGCTTGTATCTGATTGCAGAAACCCTCAGACCGGCCTAGGATTATGGGCCCATTGCCCTAAGAGGAATCTGAGTTTGCTTTTGAGGAGGATACATATTTACTCATGCCTTACTCACTTTATGGTTCTGAGTAATGTGATAATGAGAAAGAATTGTTAGTGATTAGGGTTGCAAAATTTGTAGTGACTTTCTTACGTGACCAATTTTTTTCTCTGTGGAACCTTGTATTTAATGAGCTGTTACTTCCCCCATAATACAAGTAAAGGCAGGTGGGCTTTATATCAGAGACTGTTAAGGAGAGGATAGGAAGGTAATAAATACATTATTTGGCTCAATGTCCAAAACAGTGATGTTTAAGAGGTGGATCCTTATTAGTTGAGACCAGGAAAAACCATATGCAATTTAAATATTGTATGTTCTGAGTAGTTTCTAAAATTCAGTACTTTTAGACAATTTAAAGACTGTAAAAGGCTTCAGAGTTAGATGGGATCTACTCAGCCAATTTCATAGCAATTAAAAAACACAGAGGAATTGTGCCAAATACTTGTGTTTTATAGTTTCTGTATAATTTAAAAAAATACCCCACAGATAGTATAGCCATAGCGTATGGAAGCAGCTACAAAAAAATCACTGCTCATGAACTGGTTTTTCCTCCTGTCTCTAAAGCCAGACAGCGATGTATTACCTGTAGATTTTTATTGTCTGAGTAATCAATTGCTGTATGTATTCAAATTAGCTACACAGTAACTTACAGTGCACACATGCTTCATGACCAGTCATGCTGTGATGCTTTTGCTGCACATTTAATTTTTAAGAAATCTAAAAGCTGTGATCAGGTATCTCTGCTGATCACCTGTGTTCAGCTGACTTCATGTTAATGAAATCACTTAAGGCACTTTGAGAACAAGTTCTACAAATGTTAGATAATCCTCACACAGTCCTGTGAGAACTGTGCCCCCTTTTTGGAAATAAGTATAATAGAAATTAGAGAACTGCTCTGTTTTCTACCTTGCACTTTACAATTTAAGGTCAAAAAATCCAGCTTCAGCAAGAATCAAATTTAACATCAGATCTCTTGTTGGAATCTGGAGTTCTGTGCTGACTTTAATTGCTGACTCCTAAGAAAATGCGAACATGAAAAATGCTTTTGGTATTTAAATTTCATTAGTGTGACTTGCAGAAATGAACTGCAGGGGTAATCTGTGGGATTGTACCGTTTTTGCTGGAGTGTTCAACCAAGTCAGGCAGTCAGAGCCTGGCTGCAGGTGCTCTCCTGTTTGGGCAGGACAAGTCTCTGCCTCTGCTGCTGAGGCAGGAGAGCAAAGAGCTTGCAGTGTCGGAGGGAATGCCAGAAAACTATAAATACACCATGGCGTGACATTTGGATGTAATCTCCTCTTTCAACTCTTTCATTAGAAGGAGGTGATTTTGAGCTGCCCTAATGTGACTCGGTGATGGCTCACTGTGTTTGTTGCTTTTCTGCATCTCTCAGGCTCAGTACCATTAAGAGGTGCTTCAGTTGCAGAATCAGCTAATGAACTTCGCAGCAGCTCTTGCTAGTGCTGATCCTCCCAATAACTTGTTTTGCTGCTTGATGTCAGACCAGAAGTGATTCTTTGTCAGTTATGTTGGTAGCTCTTGGCTTAGCCTTTTTCATTGGAGTCCAGACTTTGCAGGAAATTTATGCTGTATTTCACTCAATCTGTATCAGTGCAGTAAGTTTCTAGATGAACTTTTTTACTGCTAGGCATCCATGAAATAAAAATGAACCAGTGTGAGAGATTAAAATGAAGTGATCTGGGTGGTTTTGTTGCAACAAAATTGCTGCGGGCAATACTGTACCAGGGTGGCCTCTCCCTGCCTTTTGTGGAAGGCTGGCAGATGGTGAAGAGTTAGAGACTGATCTCAAAAACTGAAGGGGGAGTGAGCTTGTGTCAGGTTGGATTTTTATGCTCATATTTAGGATATGATACCCTGGAAGAAGCATATGAGAATTTAACTCACAGGTAGAGGCTGGTTGTTCAAATTGTTAGCACTTTTAGATAGAGAGAACCACAAACTATTCTGATTTTGTTCCATTATTTCTATCCATGATAGACAATGGGTGACAGTAGTGTGAGGCTGTTTACTTCCCCGTGAAGTACAAAGGAATATTGTGCTTGGCAGATTGTATGCAAAATCTGCATGTCCTGAAGCCTGTCTTGTCTTGCATAATAAAGGGCTACCAGACAATTTTATTGTCCCTGTTTGGGACTGGGCTTATTTTTATCCATCAGTCTCTTTCTTCACTGTCATGGGTAAATTTGGAAGTGTCATTGGTAGCTGCAGCTAAGCTTTTGAGGGCAGAATGTGGAGATATGTATAGACAGACATTTCTTTTTCATTTGGATATGTGGACAAGAGAACGACAATGAGATAACGCTCTGGAAATTTGTGTCACTTTACTGTCTTTGTGGCTTTCAGCCAAGTTTGAGCAGTGTTTAGTCTTAAACTCAGCTTGGTACTTTGGCTGTATATATCCTCAAACACTTTAATTTTCTTGGGTTTTTTTTAAAGCATCACAACTAAGAAGTGACGTTCTTTTTACTTCCTAAGCAAGAATACAGAAGCATAGCAAACATTTTTTTTTCCCAGCAAAAAAAGTAGGCTGTAAAGAAGCCAGAAGGGGAATTTGCTTCTGAACGTCATGGTGAGAATCAAACAGAAACTTGTGTCAGGCCTGGTTCAAGAATATGAGTGCAGTGAACGTGGGGCTGTGGTGCCCAGGGAATCTAGGACAGTGCCTATTTTCTCTGCTGCTGGCAGCCCACTCCTGTCAGCAGAGCAGAACTTGTGCCTGAACAAATTTGGTTCATCTGCTACAGGTGATGTTACTGTTTCTCACCCTCTCCAGCACTGACTGCTTGATTTTTGACGTGTACTAATTTAGCAACACCTTTGTTAAAACCCAGCACTGCGTGAAAAATACAGAAAGAATTCCACTGACTTCTGAGGTTACTGTATTTGTTGTATCTTAGCTTCCCAATGTGTAAACATTGGCATTCTGTGTACAGATTTCATGGGTTAGATATGACTTTGTACAATGTCTGGCACTTCTCTTTTGAGATGGACACCTAAATTCTACACCCAAGGAGCTTCAAAGTTGGATTGTGTTCAGTGATGTGTCTTGCATTCTTCATGAATTTAAGAACACTCATGTCTGTTGTGGCATATTTTCCCCATTGTAATACTGTTTTTATGTAAAACATTCCTAAATGTAACATGGTTTTCATGGGCTGTAGAGGAATATGAAAAGACATAAAACCAGAGCTGCCTTTTGTCAGAGCAGAATAACTTTTCTTGGTGAGTTCAAAGTTATAAATGTGTCATTTTACTGAATAGAAAATACGTGACGTCAGTAACAGTGTGAATATTCTTGTTCCTTATGTAACTAGTGAACAGGTAAAAGATAACTGGGTATTTTAGAAATGTCTGGAATGTGGCTGTTAAGGAGAAGATAAAGCGTCACTTAACTGATACAATTCTTGTTAGAAGTTTTTTGATGGTGTAGGTAAACAGAAGGTCATGAGTCAGGAGTATTTTAAGGCCATGGGGTAGTAAACACAGAATTGTGTTAAGCATTACATTAGATGTCCTTTTTTCTCAAAAAAGATGTGTCTTCTGTGCTTTTCTTTCAATTTTGGGGCAGGGAGAAGTAAAAATAAGAGCCTATCTGACTTTCATTAAAAAAACTTATATATTAGGAAACAAATCATCCCTCAGTGTTATTTACATAATGCAAATAAAACCATGGGTCATAGAAAAACCAGCTAAAAACTTAAATTTAGGGTTTGGTTTTATAACGTCTTCACCTGTTTCATGCTACTTGTGCTGCCTCCTTGGACAGACATAAACAGGATGCAAGGTAATTATCAAGACTTTTGCAACCTTGGGGTGTAGGCTTCTGTTTTAAATATTTATTAGTTAAGTAAACACAGTCTGTGTTTCTTTGGTACATTCTGTGTGATCACACCAGGCGCAGCTGTCTGTTGCTGCAACGCAGCCAGGACATGCTCCTGGAGGCTGATGCAGCCATGTGCATCCACATGATGTGTCCTTGCTGTCACCTTGGACTGTCGTAGAACTGACTATAGATACAAAGAGTATTCACTAATTGATTAAGCTAACTCTGCCTTTTCAGATCATTATCTCACATTAGAAGGGATTTGGCTGTTATTTTGACTTTAAACAGCAATGGTTGATTAATCTAATGAACTCTTCCATCTTCAAGCACTATTTTGGTTAGCTTTACAATATTTACTTGCTCCTAAATACTTGCATGTATTTGCTTATGCTGTTATCTTCACTGGAGTGCCTCACTGTAGGTAAGAGTGGAGACCATCGAGGACCTGCTTGGAAAAATATCTGAGTTCTGAGAGTGGGTATGTATGGGACATAGAGGAAATAATGGAAAGTATTTGACTTTAAAAAACTGTTCTGTAGTTCTTGAGGATGTGGAAAATCCAGGATTTGTGAAAGAGGAAGCATGGGAGAGAGGATGTGTCAGAGGAAGAATAGAGTACAAGGCAGAAAAGGAAAAAACAGTGAAGGGAGAAAAATAACCAAAGGTGGGTGGAAGTAGCTTAAGAGAGGAGGCAAACTGGCAGAAGTACACTCGATGCATGCTTAGTGATGCAGTTCTGTGGAGATACTTGAGAACTGAGCTACTCAGCAAGGCCTCCTTTAGGCAAAGCTGTATTGAAAAAGTAGTCAACAAACAAAGCAACACATCCACCTCTCAACCCTGCGTTCAGAGGAGTTTTCTGATTGTGACCCTTCCCCTAAGAGGAGACTGCATCAGGTGAGCCCTTTTTTGGCTATTTATACAGAACCCTGAAACTAGTGGTCACTGAGTAGGAATTAAGAGTTACTAAACAGAAAAGGGTGAGCAGAAGATAAGCATGGCTGGAATAGAACAGCAATGAAAAAGGTTAAAGAAACATGAAGACAGTTATTTGTGTAGCTGTTGGCTCACACATCTTTAAAACAAGCAAGAACTGAAATTTTGATGGGCACTTGTCTGGGGATTGTGATACGAAGGAAGAATAAGGAGAGGGTAAAAACAATATCATGTATTTTAAGTAGCACATAGAACTGGAACAGTCAACAGATGACGGAGAGTCTTTTAATCTTCTGAAAGAGAAGTAACAAAGGCATCTTAGGAGGCTTGTGCAAATACAGATAACAGGCAAGTTTAGCATTGTTGCAAGAGACGTGTAACCAGTCTGCCTTTGTGTGTACCTAATCCTGCATGTACTGTCCATTATAATGTAAATTCAAGTCTGTTCATCTCTGAAATACATATGTAAGTGCCATGGATGATTCTCCAGCTGCAAACCCATTGGTCTGAATTTGTAGGTCTTTCTTAGAGAGGGGGAAAATCCTTCAAAGCATTCCTTAAGAATGTGTTCATAATATTCTAAAAAAAAGGAACTTGGTCATAATTTTTATTCCAGAACTCTGCAAACAACACTTTAGACAATTCTGCTAATGTTTCAGAGGCACAAAGGACCTTGGTATTGCTGGTATTCAGCTGTTTACCTCATTAAAAATGAAAGATCATGGGCAAAGGGTATGGATTTATGAATTCAATGTCTGGTGCCTTGGTAACCTCTAAACAATCAAAGTGATTATTCATTCTGTTATCAGGAAGATGGAAACTTGTGTGTAATCCCTTTTTCCAGATGCAGGGGAGGAGCTGCAATGAACTATGAAAGAAACTGTACAACCCTGCAAGCAAACACCCACAAAATAATTTTGAGTCATGTCCCCATCTAGTTTCTGTATTTCTCTATTTCAAAGTGTGAGGTGTGGGGCTTTTGTTTGTGCACATCCAAAGAGCAAAACAAAACCCCCAATAATACATAATTATGAAACGTCTCATTATGAGGATATGAAGCTTTGCATGTAATGTTTTCAAAGTGCAAAATTATATCATGTATAGGTAGGGCTGGTTGCCCAATGTTTTCTTCATTAAGTGGTTTTAAGGCTTTCTTTTCAAATGAAGGCTTACAGCTTTATTGTTTTTTGCCTGAAATGTTCTCTATCAGGTGTTTGCTCAGTGATTGTTCCTCTTCCAGCCCTGCACACACACACACACACACACTCCCAGAGCTTCAGCAACATGGTTAAACTCTTAATGATGTGATAAAGAAGAGCGTGTAGGATACAGTGTTGAGGAAAATCTGTCAGTGCCATGTGGGAAAGACACAATGTGAAACAAATGTCTGTCTCTATCCATTTTTCTTAATACAAGTAAATTTACCTGTTCATTTCTCCTTACCCAAAGAAGTATTTATTCTTATATTGCCATCATAGTTGTGTTGGTTTGGCTCCTAAAAACTGAGAGTGCTGCTGCTTTAGACTGCAGATGGTGTTCTCTCTTCACGGTCACGGTAAGGACTGGAGATCTCTAGGATGCAGCTGCAGATGGATATAAGATTCTGAGCTTTGTCTCTTTCAGCCTCTGTTTGGTATTTAGACAATGCTCAGAACAAAAAAACCAAACCAAAACATGTTCTAAAGTCAGTGTAGTAAATGTCCTCAAATGTACCTGCACCCTGGTCTATCCAGCATAAGAAAGTAAGTTCAGTAAAATCACCTATACCTGATTTTTCTCTAGAACTGACCTTTCAAAAACAGTGTGCAAAGCTTATCAGTAACCGCTGTGTTTCCAAACTTTTCGTTCTGACTTTCCATTCAGAAATCACTGATTAGTTTTTGGTTCCTAGTTGGCAAATATTTCAAGTTTGGCAAGAATATTTTCCTGTTTTTTAAAAAAAGTCATAATGTGGATGTCTTCGTCTGAGGTAGTTGTTTAAATACCTTGTAATCAAGAAGAGAAATGAGTAGTTCTGAGGACTGACTCATTTCAGATGCTTGCTACAGAAGGATGTTTCCCTGGGTCGATTAGAAGGGAGGAGAGGTGAGTAGTCAGGTCAGGTGGTTGATCTGACCTTGCAGATATTTATTTACATGCTGAGGGAAATGATTCCTGCTGTTTGCATGAATATTTTTCTTACTAAGTGTATTGATGAGATGAACAAGAGGAGTCTGTTGCGAAGGGTGCCTTGAAGCAAGACATGCAATTATTATGAGTATGTTTCACAAATTTCTGCAGATCGTTAAAATAAAACATGTCAGCTCTTTAAAACAACCTCTATTCACATAGCAAGGCCTGATTTAGAAGGTTTGTCCTTCTACAGTAGTTAATAACACTGGAACACCCACATAAATGCTGTTTCATAGCTTTGCTTTAGCTCTTACAGCGTCAGTTCTGCAACATCTGTAAAAGAAATGAAGATTTGAAATGAGTTTGATTGCTTTGGAGGTTCTTATTTAGCTTTAAATGCAAACTGAAATTCTACTTGCTTTATCTTCAAGAGAAACAGTTATTTGCTCTTTTAAGGAACCCTGCCTAAAAGGTTTTAATTTCAGTTTCTTAGAACTTTCTGTATTTTTTGAGTAAATTTGTGAATTTTTGTTTCCTGCAGCAGGGGTTTGGGAAGTGAGGGATAATTCTGTGGCTGCAAGAGTTTATAGGGAGCTGGAGACCTGACAGTGCTCTGCAAGAATGCAGAAAAGTAGCATATGGTGGTGAATGAAAGTAAACCAGGATAACCTTTTCTTACACGACTCTCCTTGTATAAATCCAGCCTGTTGTCTCTAGCTGTGCCTACATCACTTCCATTGAAGGCAGTGGTAATTAGACATCTTTATATTCTTTATCAATTATAAATTGGTCATTGTTCTTTCCAAAAACATGAAGGCTGACAGGTTGGCTCCAAAATGTTTGGGAGTTAGTGTTCATATGTACTGTTGTGCTTTCACTATAATTGGTGTCTCTCCTGGCCCTAAGTAAGTGTGGTTTTATTAGCTTTTTTAAAATTCTAATACTGATTCTGATTTTTTTTTTTTTTTAATTTTTAGGAGCTCTACCATGTACCAAATGGGATGTCTCCAGGGAAGCTCTCTCATGGGATGGTGTATGGTGTTGTGCACCGAACTGACAACAACCATAAGAGAGAAATGGTGGTTTATGGCTGGTCAGCTGATCAGCTGAAAGAGGAGATGAATTACATTAAAGAAGTGAGTTACACTTTCACCTCAGAATTTGTTAAATACCCTTTCCATATATCCATGCAGAGCTGTGAGTGTATAATGGGATGACTGATGTCTAGCCCAGCACCTGAGTTTGAACTGGGAACTTACTCTGAAGCTAGAAGCTGGCCTTGTTAGTATTTGAGTTGGGAAAAAAGCATGCTCTGTGCCTGGGAACTGTGCTTGCTGATGGAAGAAACTATGTAAGCAGACACCTGAAAGGATAAAGTCTCTCTCTTCATCTGCTTCCCCCGTTCCCAAACCCCCCAGCTTTGAAAAGGCTTCTAAATTAGGTGACATAGTAAAATCACTTGGGTATATTTTGGGGCAGCCTTAAAATAGTCAGCCTAATAAGGATGTCTTTGTACTACTTTCTCTGTGCCTGCTCATTTATCACAGTTGGCAGAAGATCTCCTAAAAAACAAAAAAATGCATTTCTGCTTCTGGTTGAAATTTGTCTGTGCTTGAAACTCAGCATCTCTTCGCCCATCAGTCTTTGGCTCTCAGGCTGTGGCAGTGACACCCTAATTACCTCAGGGCAAATAATCTGACCTTCCCTTTCCATCCACCTTCACCACCCAGGAGGCTGTTGGTCAGTGCTTATCGTGTTACCCTGATTCAAGTGCAAACTGAGCTGATAGAAAAGGGAGGGACCCTGAGTCAAGCAAACAGTGTAAGGCAGTGTAATCGTGTGTGCTCCTCACATCTGCCTGGTCTGTGGCTATCACCACTTGCTTCTCTCCCTTGGTACTCCCAGTTTGTCAGCTCCCACTGTTCACCACTCTCAAGCTGCTGAGCTTAGGGACTGGCAGGGGATGTCAGTGCTGCAGTGCTGGTGAGGCACACAGGCTGCCTTGGCTGCTGTTTTCCTGCCTGGGTGGTTTCTCTGCCCTGCTGGGGTGGTGTCAAGGGACAGATGAATTGGCACACAGCAGGGCCAGCTCCCCAGACTGCACTGTCTGTGGTACCTGGTGCAGATTGCTTGGGCTGGGACCATCTCCCTGCCCTTTTCTGTCCCTTATGGAGGGACACGTCCGATCAGGTGAACTGCATGTCTTGCTCGCGCATTCAGGGTACTGATGTTTTCAGGAAAAAGGGGGAAAGACGTGGGAAGAGACATGCTGGCTCTTCTGTCTTCCGGAAGCTGTGTTTAGCTCTGCTAATTGTGATCGTTGGTCTGCCAGAGTAGTGTCGTCTTTAAAAGCTGAGTCTTAAACAAGAGTCCTCAGCTTGTGCCACGTATGTGCCGACTTAAATAGACCGAAAATGATGGGCCATGTCAGAGCTGCTGACAGCTTCCTCTGCCTGAGTCAGATTTGCATCTTGCAAGAGGGTGTGTGTGTGCCTGTGCCTGTGCCTGTGCGGGGGGAGGCACAGGGCGAGCGGTGCTTTCCTGAGCTGACGGGCAGGAGCCAGCTCCCTTCTCCCTTCCTCATCGCAAAGGGAGCACGTGGGTACGGAGCACTCCTTGCATGGGTTTGGTGGCCAGTGCCCCCCTTCCTGGGAGGCACTGGGGGGATTCTGTGCAGAGCTGCTGAAAACATCCCCTGCTGAAGTGTTCCCCTCACCCCACAGTGCAGAGACACAGTGAACTCACTGCCCTCAATGATCTGCAATCAGCCTGGGTTTGGTAGAGGTGAAGAGGGGAAAAAAAGAGGTTGAATTATGTAGACTGTAGGCAAACATGATCGCAGTGGTGTGTAAAGCCAAACTGGAAGCCACCTTGGGGTTTTTTGAGGGTTTTTTTCCTAGAAAGGCAAGGAATAATTTGCACCCATAGTTCTTGAAATCAAATTGAGTTCTCCGTTCTTCAGATTTGGAATTTCATTGGTAAATGTAAGCTAGTTTGTTGTTTAGCTAGATACGAGTCAAAAAGCCTGAAATTAAAAGTGTTTATCTGCAAAGGATACCCAGGGGAAACCAACCACTTTTAAAAGTATTCAAGTGTATTCAGTCCATGCCTTTTTTTCAGAAATAAAACAATATATGATAAAATTAATTTTAATTCATTTAATAATTAGATTAGAATGACCTATGGATAATTTAATTGAAATTATTTTTTTAAATTATTTATTTACAAGTGTTTAAGCATGTACAGAGACGTTTAGAGTTACTCATAGTGACAGTTATTTGTATATTCCCTATGTAGACAAGTCTTGAGACTTAAGTTTTTACCTTTTTCTTGAGAGTAAATTGCAGTTATGCAGAGGTGGATTAACAACGGAAATTACAGAAAGTAACAAGAAAAACATAGAGAAAAAAATAATGTCCTACTATAAACAGTATAATCCAAAATTTTGATAAAGGCCTTTGATTTTTCTGACACCAGGTGAGAGCAACTCTGGAAAAAGTGAGAAAGAAAATGTATGGTGAATACGATGAAATGAAACGAAAAATACAGCAGCTTACAAATGAACTGAAAGTAAGTATCCATTCATTTGTAGGGAAAGCATATGGTAATAACTGTCCCAGTGTTACCTAGGAACTTTTCTTTTGCTTTAGCAGAACAGAACTAATCTCCCAAACCACTCCAGTGTTTTATGTGATATCTGTAGTTTCCTTTCTTTATTTATTTTTCCATCCAGGCATGTAAAGCAGGACAGGGATGCTTTTGCATATGAAATTACCGATTGCCTAGAAATTCTTGGAAATAAAAGAATGATCTTGATACCATTGCCTGTGTGTATTGGTAATCAGTGGAGATGTATGTAACAGCCTCCAGGTGAATCGAATAAATAACATTCATGATTAGGGGAAACTGATAACTTGGTGTCATTTCAACACTTTGCTCTGTTTTACTGACTCTATTGCTTAAACACTAAGTAAAAGAAGTAGCAAGATTCTTAGTATTAAAGTGCTAAAAAATGACTTACCTTTTGGTTTTAATGGAACATTTCAATGGCCATTCGATGACCTGTCTTCTGACATGCTGCTTTAGCAATAAAAGCTGTTGTACTCTGTAAAAATAGCCTTCATATTAAACTGCTGAGTTGTTTGATCCAAAAAATCTCCCTGAAAACTTGCTTTGAATTTATGTTCAGCATCGATTTTCACAGCCCTGGTTCAGAGGAAGCTTTGGCAATTAAAGGTATTCTGACATCAAAGGACTGGGACCTTGACTTGTGCCCTTCTGCCATCCTCATTTGGAGGCTGTCAGTTCCCTGCATGCTGCATTAGGTACAAAAATCAGAACTTGCTGTAAACTGGTACTTTTATTCTGTGCAACTGGTCTCAAAAAAAGAGGGGAAAAAAATCTCCCTGACTTGGGAGGAAGAGAGAGAGAAAACCTCAATTTCTGCAAACTGTGTTAAATAGTCGTAATGCTGCCAGCAAGACTCACTCTCCACCTCAGTCTGCGTGTAGGTAAATGCTGATTCAGGTGCAGCTTTGCTGCTGATCTTTACTGAATGGCAGTGATGCTATCCTGCACTTCCAGATCTTCTGTCAGACCAGTAGAAATCCTGCATGAGTCAGAAATTCTTCCCTAATTAAGGGTTTCTGACCAGCTCTGACAGAATATCTAGTTCTGCAGCAAATTAGCAGTTCATGAAGCTTCCTTCTGACATAAAGTGGCACATTAGGAGACATCCTTCCCCTTTTTTAATACTCTAGACTGCCTGAAAGGAAGCACAAGTGTTGTGCTTCCTAATAAAATGAGTTTTTTGTTTGGTTGGTTATTTGGGGGTTGATTTTGGTGTTACGTGACTGTTGTCTTTCGTGCTATTTGCGGATCCTGTGTCAAATCCTTTCTATACTCTTTGCTTCGGCTTTCAGTCACTGTGCTTTTATCCTATCAATTTCCAGGACAACTTTTTGTTCATAAAGTTTGTTTCAAATTTGCTCTTCCAATATCCTGCCCTGGGCTTCTTCACACAAGTTCTTATCTTGTAGCTTTCTTAATCCATCCAAAGCATTTCTGCTTTTGTTTGTTTAACATGAGCACACATTTATATAAGGTTAACAGTAACTACTTGTTACTCTACGCCCTATGCTGACCTAATCTGTGTATGGCTTGGTTACTACACACTTGTCCCCTGTATCAGTCCCTGGTGTTCTTATGTTTTTATCAAGAAACAAATCTGGTCCATCTAAGAATGGGAGGCTGGGCTGGCCTCCATTAGCCACACTCTTTCCCTCTTTATTATTGGATCATTCATAATTATTTACACTGTTTGGGTTTTGGTCTCTTCTTGAATGATGTCATTTTGTGCCTTTTCCCCCCACCTTCAGTTTTTAAGTATGTGTGTTTGTACATAACAGAAAATTACTAAGTTTCACACAACAAAGCTCTCTGGCTTCTCCTCCCTGCTTTGTACTGTTTCATCCTTACGTCTTCTTGATGTTGCTTCTTTATGTACCTGGTTAGTCAGTTCCTTCTTAATTAAGGCTCTTCTACAATTCACAGTTCTAGATTTCCTTATTTCTTGCATTCTTCTGCTTTTCGCTCTGAATTTTTACAATCTGCCCACTCTATGTCTATAATCTTTCTGAATAGACAGCTGCCAATTGTCCTCTTGTCCTTTCGAAAAGAACAGCTTACACAGTGATTGCAGATTAACAATAAACTCAGATACTCATGCCTTATTTCTGTTAGATTATTTGGATTTTAAGTTTTATTTGTTTGCTTGTGAGGTGCAAGAATATACTTTGAGGCCTGTATATTTTAAGCATCATAGTACTGTGAAAACGACCTTGGGGTCTTTCTCTTCTGTAGCTCCCTTGGAAAGAATAGGTAAACTTGATCATTATTCTATATAAAACCTTTTTTTTTGTTGTTTTTTTTTTCCTGCTCAGGTGACAAATGCTCATCAGGAATCCTTAGAGAATCATGTGCGAGTGCAGGCTGCAGCCTTAGATAGCTTTAGCGAAATGAACAGCTCCTTGACATCAGCATCAATAGACTTGCAGGTACATCTTCATAGCTGCTTCCCAGCTGCCAGCTGCCTTTTCTAGCATGGATTTCAAAGCATACAGAAAACATGGATGACAGATACAGATTCTAACACTAAGCAAGACCATAAAGTACTGTCTTGGTTATCTTACGCACCTAATTTAGGAAACAAAGAAAAAAGTTCCAGAAGCTCCTGTGTTTAAAAAAACCATTAAAAAATAGTGTGCAATAAAGAGACATAGTACTGATACGCAGCAGACTAATACCACAAGTCGTGTCTCTGTGAAGGACCTAAGGTGAAAATGTGATTTGGTCTGTGTAGTGCAAAATGGTGCCTCTCCTGACTTAGTTCTGCCTTCAGTTGGTAACAGAAATGGAAGTGGCACGTTTGGATGCCAGACACTTGTGAGATTTTACATACCTGTGAAATGCAGGGGGGGGGACAAGGTGGGAATGAATTTTCTTTTTTAAAGACTTCTGAATTCCCGTGTATCTGAGTTGAACAACTTAATGTCCCTTTCTTGTATGTCATAGTTGTTTTCAGCCCACTGCATTTTACATGAATGGCATGGCCCTTGGAGAGAAGGGAAGATAATTCATACTGAAATGTACCCATGTTCCTTTTTTCATTTTAATAGTGTTCCAGGACTTGATTTCACTGAGTACACTTCTCATGGAAATACCTTCTAGCAACAACAAAAGCCATAATTTTAAATATTAAAACTTGCAAAACTGTTCACACTGCATTAATACGTCAGGAAGCTCTTTAAATGTGCTGTCTGTTTCATAATCTCTTGACTATATTAATTCATCAAATTATTTCTGGTTTTTAATATGTGGTTTGCCTCTTTCTTCCAGAAAACTCTAGTGGATGTTACATTGGAGAACACCGATATAAGGGAACAAATAAGGAATTTAAAACATACACACGAGCAATCTATGGAAAAGCTGAGAGAGAAGCAAAAGCAACTGGAAACAGCACAAATTGAAAATCAGTTACTGAAGTTAAAGGTGTGGTATATAAACTTCCCCAAAAATACTGCAGTAAGGGCATTAGGTGGATGTTAAGTGAATTCCTTGGCCTTATTTATAAAGGGCTCTTCATTCTTCATGCCCTCGTCATGCCCTTGTGCTCACTTCTTCCTGTGAATCAATACTGGTTTAATAACAAAGAGTCTCAGCTGGCGACAGGCAGTCTTCCCATAACATGGGATGTAACAGAAGAGTCGGGGTGTTGACAGGTGAAAATTCAAACCATTAAATGGTTATTAGCGTCCGTTCCTATTAAGTGAAGGAATATTACAACTCTACACATTGCTACATGAATTTCTTGGTGTTGAGTTTCTTTGGTATTGCACCATTTTTAATAGGTAATCTCTTAAGTCTTATGAGCATGTGGTCAGCAGGTATGAGGTGTAACAGCAGGCATCTTCGAAAGAGAATGAAGCTATTTCTTTCAGAGAAATGCAAGGGAATAAAACACAGACGGCAAGGTTTAATATGACAGAAAGCTTGACCATGTTCTCCCCTCATCTGCCAGATGTATTCCTTTAATCTTAACAAAACCAAGCCCACAAAAACCCCTGTATTTTGCACCTGCTGTTGTCAGCAGGAAATAAAAAGAGGGAAAAGCCAAGTAACAGAAGCAAAAATGATGCAATTAAGATTTTAAAACAGAAATTTGGGCTTCACTATAATATTAAGGACATGCCCCAGCGAGTCAGGGAAAGGTATGTCTGCTTCTCAGAGCAGGGAACTGCAGCTTACATCTCAGTTCAACAGAATGCATAAGGATTTGTTTATCTTCAAGCATGTCAAACTTTGCAGAATACATGCCTTGCATTTACACAGAAAAAGTGTAAATTCTGCCCTCAAACTTGCAGTTTTAGTACCAAATTAGCGAATAAAATACCTCATTACTGTCTTTGACAGTTAAATATGAAATTGTGTCTCAAAGGTGCCAAGACATCTGGGAATTCATTCTAGGGGTGAATGTAAGAGGATGGTGTGGAATCTGGGAGGTTAGTGTTGAAAAGCAGTAACTACTCTATGCCATGATTACATTCTGGGTGGAGAACGCACCTGTGGGGCTTATTAAGGAGGTTTGGTTTATTCATACATCTGTAACAACTTAGAGTGGAGATGTTGCTTAAGCATATTATAACAGGTGCCCTGATACATCTACTTTTTTTTATGCTTGTTTTTACTGTCCTTATTGCTCGAGGTGTAAGGAAAGGAATGATGGAGATAACAGACCGGAGATCCTATTCCAGTTCAGTGTATCTTAAGGAATCTGGAGTTTGAGAATTGGCTTTCTCTAAATGGTACAATTCTTTCAGGCTTCCTGAAATGTGGAAGGTTCATTTAACTCCACACCCTCTCATAAAGTGCAGGTCACTACCTGTGCCCCAGGATTGGCCTAGGTGAGATGACAAAGGGGACAATTGCAGTACGAGTGGAGTCCTTCAGAGTTCATCCCTTTTCAAAGAATGAAATGCAGTGTTGTTTTTCTACAGTGTACTAAACCAGCTTGTTTCTGCCATGCAAGATGAACCCAAGGGTTACTAAACCTTTTGGTCCTTGAAATAGAAAAAAAATTCAACCCAAAACCTTAATCATCAGAACTCTCTATTTTGTAGCTGTGTTAATCGTGGTGGTCAGCAGGGAACACTTTATTCCTCCTCTTCCTGTCACTTTTGTAGCACCCACAGCATTTCACTTTAACATTGGCTGATTCTTAGCATCTCTAGGAAGAGAACTAAGTCCTGGACTAGCTGTTTTACTTCACTTTTATTGTGGTGTACATAGTAGATGGGCTGAAGCTGTGAATATCCTATCTGGTGTTTAATTACTGAGGGTGTGGTTCAGTCAGTGTTTTCAGCCAACAGCAGGAAATCCTGTCTCTGAATTACCATTCTGCCCTGTTCCCTATAGTTCTAGTAAAGTTTCTGGTTCTGTTGTTAAAAATTAACCCTTCCACACACCAGAGAATTTAAATTTTGATTGCTTTGCTGCATGGTTACCCCTGTTCTTATGCCTACACAAAGAGCAGAACGTGAAAAACCAAGAGAGAGCAGGGAGGGTTCTGCAATGAAGTGTTGCTTTGAGTGTTCATGGTCATTTAGAAACAGGAGTTGAGGCTAGTCCAGCTCGAGTCTATGCTCCAGTAGAGCAGGGGGAGACAATATCATTTCAGTGGGGAAACAAACCAAGTGACTTGGGGGCTGTTATGGAAGGGTTCAGTAAAGAGGCATGGCCTGGTCTTGGATAAGCAGTGACTAAATGAGCTGAATTCAGACAACATGGAACTTGAGAGAACAGTGACTTCTACAGATTCAAATTATGTGAATACTGGCAGAATGCTGTAAATGGTCTTGATGCAAATGGAAGTCTACTTTTGCAATGCCGGATTTATAACAAGATGGAGCTTAACTTCAGACTCGTATTTTCTCATCATGTGAACACTCTTTCTCCTGCTGCCAGCAATACTGTACTTACTGATGGGTCAACCTTCCTCTCTCCTAGGTGGAATCATCACAGGAAGCCAATGCTGAAGTCATGAGAGAGATGACAAGAAAGCTGTACAGTCAATATGAGGAAAAAATGAGAGAAGAGGAACAGAAACATAAGGCTGAGAAAGAAATGCTCCTGGTATGTATAGCCAGTCTGTAAGAGTGGTGCTTAGCTTGGGTGTCATTTCTCAATCACGTCATACTCCAGAGCTGATGCATGTTCCTTCACTTCTGTCTCTGTGACTAGTTGTACCATAGTTACTAAGCTTTCCAAACTTTTGGAGTTGTAGGACTAAGAAAAATATGTGTTCAAACCTAGTAACGTCAGATAATAATGTAGATTTCAAAATCTGAAATAGGGTAAGTAGTGTTTTTTAACTTCTGATTCTCTAAAAAAGGAAAATACAATGTCCAATTTTAAGTGACAGTTTAAGAAGGAGAAAGGGAACAACTTCACTGGATGCTACTGGAGCAAGAACTCTCCTGTCCCCCAATTCCCCTCCACCCCCAAGTTAAACCTTTCTATGAACAGTCAGTTATTGCATTTTTTAAAATGGTAGAGTCAAATAATGATGGAGATTAAAGATAGATGCTCCTTTTTATTCATATTGCTTTACATGTGAGGAAAGCACAAAGCTGAACATGGCTAACTATGGTGTTTAAAAAGCTGTCTTTTGCAGCAGCGTATTTTTCTCATGCTGTTCCTTAACAGCATCCTCAGAAGGGAAATCAGCTATCTGAGAAACGGGTAAAAGTTCCTCTTGGATTGTCATAAAGACTCTTTACTAATACCTGTGTTATTTCAAAGTACCCCAAATCCTTTGCTCCATATAATTCACATTTGGGGTCATAACTCTTCCAGATTTCTGAATAGGTGTAGAGAGAAGCTTTGAGCTCTTCAAGAGCAGTTAGCCTGGCTCTGTAGCCAAAAAGAGAAAGAAATATTCCTCATTAATATATTAGATGCTAAGGTGACTGTAAATGTTCTTACTTGTAGGAGGAAACAAATCGGCTTCTGAAGGCTATTGAAGAGGCAAATAAGAAGATGCAGATTACAGAAACAAGCATACAGGAGAAAGACCAGAGGATTGGTGAGCTGGACCGGCTGATTGAACGCATGGAAGAGGTACGAGAGCTGATTGCTGCCTTGAGAGGAAACGCACAAGCGCGTGGAGGAAATTCCACTTCTTGTCGTTGTGCTGCTCGGTTCCCTGCTCAGTGACAGACCATCGCTGTTTGGATCTTAGTTACTGCATTTGTATCAGTAAATGCACCTGGACTGCCATAGAGACACTGTGATTAGGAGGTGGTTTTGTCTTTCTGGTGGTCCTTACAGGGCTAAGGTGTCAGCATTTATTTAGGAAATGAACCATTATTTTAAAGAGAGAATTTAAAAACCATTCAGTGTCCCTTCAGTGTGCAAAGTCTCCTAAGCCTAATCAAGTAATAATCATAAATGACCCAGAGTCTCTTAGAAATGTTGTCGTGGTAGGTCCGTGGAGTGCACAGAGCTCCATCTGGGGATGGGTGAGAAGCTGATGGAGAACCTGCAGGTCAGGATTAAAGGGAGGGCAGGGACAGGTGACATTAGAGTGGGGGCCACCCAGCCAGGAAGACTAAAAGGATGAGGCCCTTTACAGACAATGGGAGCAGCCTCTTGTTCACAAGCCCTGGTCCTCATGGGGATTTTCAACTACCCTGACATCATTTGGAGGGACAACACAGCAGAGCATAAGCAGTCCAGGTTCCTGGAATGTGTTGATGATAACGTCCTTCTCCAGTTGCTAGAGGAGCCGGTGAGGAGAGCTGCTGTTCTGGACCTTGTTCTCACCAGCAAGGAGGAGTTGCTGGGGAATGTGAAGCTCAAGAGCAGCCTTGGCTGCAGTGACTATGAAATGGTCTTGGATGTGCTTTGGCATTTCTCATTGCATTGAAGAGCAGGCATCTCATTATCTTTAAAGACTCGTGCCTCACTATCTCAAATACAGGAGCAGAGAGTGTTTTAGTCAGTGGAGGGAGTAAAATCTTCTGCTCTTACAAATGAAGTGGTTTTTTTCACCAATTTTACTTTAGTGTAGTACATATTTACTGTCAGCATGTACTGAGAAATAGGTTTTTATAAGCCAGTCTTGTTGGCTTGACTGGTTAGTCTAATGTGCATCGAGCCCCTTTTGCCTAATGCTTGCAAATCCATTAGTAGAATTGGTGATTACACTGAGAAATTACTCAGCTTAATATGCCCCTGTAGTGGCTCCATTGACTTCATCGGGGCTTCAGCCCACAACTTTTAAGTATTATGCAGTGAATGTGGGATTCCAGTATAGTTCACAAGTCCACGTGAGTTCCTTCACATTGGTTATTTAATCTGCTCTTATCTGGCTGATACTCGCCCAGTGAGACTGAATGCCTCTTAAATTTCCATTAAAGCGGATAACACACTTACTTCTCTGCCAGCTTGTTTTGACTCAGTCCCCAAGTCCTCATAGATCTTCACAAGCAATGTGCTGGTGGCACTTATAAATAAACAGGAATACTCTGGGGGAAGAAAATGCAGCAATACCTTTTATCTCAGCCTTGGATTGGGAGATCGTTTTGGAGTGATAACGTGGACAATTTGACATTTATGTAGTTAAAGATTTTGATGACTCATCTTTTTATAGAAAAAATTCAGTTTCAAGTACAGCCGTACATCTTCAAATAGAAAATTGAAAAGTGATCTTATTTCCACGCATAGCTGGGAAATTGATTTTATTATTACGTATTCTGTGCTCCTTGGCGATAGGAAATGCATGAATTTTGTTTAATCAGTTTCTATTTTAATTTCACAAATGATGCTTTGAATTGCAATGAAATATGCTTTGTGAAGCCTTTACATTTTGATACATGGAGAACTGAAAGATAACTGTTCTTGTTTAGGAACGTCACCAGCTGCAAAAACAACTTGAATTAAATGAACTACAAATATCTGGAGCAAAATCTGAAAACAACTCCAACAGTGAAAGGTGAGAGATGACTTGTCTGTGGAACTTCTAGTATTGCTAGGAACCTTTAGGGGTTTCTTTGTTTTTGAAGACATCTGAATTTTGCCTTTTCTGACCTTAAAACTGCAGTCTGGTAGGGATTGTCCATCTGAATGTAGGTTTATTTACATGTAAAATATCAAGACAACTATTTTTTGTGACAAAGACCACCTTCATGCATCTTTTCTGAGAAGCTGTTTGCAAATGTGTAGAGTCCATTGTAGATGGAACAAGCTGCGGCATATCTGTGGCTTGCATTTTTCTTAAATCTGCATTCCCAAATTGAGAGGAGTATGATCCTGACTATGAATACTTTCACTATCTAAACTCAAAGGTTTATATGACACTGCCTGAGTGGGTAAAGATGAATTATAACCAGAGACTGAATAATTGTACTTGATTACTACTTATGGTTCTGTGGCACCCAGAAATTCAGTTTTAAGGTTTTGGGCATCCTGCTGTTCTTTGGGAAGCATAAACATAAAAGGAGGTCCCTGCCGAGAGCTTCTCAGTGCCTTGTATTGATCTGTAACCAGCTTCTCTGGTTTCAGGGTAAGAAAGGCTTTTCACAGCAGCCTGTTAAAATAATAACTTAAAGTGAACAGATGTCGCTCGCATACAGCACAGAATATGGAGATGAAAGATAATTGCTGTTTTCCTTTACCTCTGAATAACACAGACTCTTCTCGCTTCAGTGAATCCTTTTCAGTGTGAAAAGTTACACGGCAGTAAAAAGAGTAAAGGCAGTGTTCAGGCAGGAGTTTGTGCAGTGCAAGCAAGCTCACAGTTGCAATCTGTGCTATGCAAGCAATGAATCTGTGTTCAGATGATGCTGGTTTGTTCTTAAGTTGTCTTTACCTGTCTGTATCTTGTCAGACACTCGAGCTCCACCTTAGAAAGGATGTCTGTTCTGTTTCTCCATTGCTATCAATGCTTTAGATCCTGAATCTTCCATTGAGATACAAAATATGTGCTACAATTGCAATCAAAATATAAATTAAAGTTTTGTGAGACCTTAATACGCACAACTGAAAAACCTGCAGCATGCCTTGAATTTTTTGAGTCCTCATCAAAGTGCTGCAGTTACATTTCTGCAGAGTACTTCACAGTTAATAGAGACTCTTTTGGGGGGGAAACAGCATACAATTCAGTCATTCACTGGAATCATGTCTTACAGTTTGCCATCTGCTGCTTTGTCTTCGAATGGTTTTTATATTTGCAGCTTTAACAGTTTTTTTTCTGCTGTGCGCAGACCAAGATGAAAAAAGCCTTTTTGTTTTTGATTCCCTTCCTCCCATTCTCAAATTCTGTCCAGTCCTGAACCTGGGAGTACAGCAATTTATTTTGTAAGCAAGCGATTGCTTTCTTTGACAAATCTTAAGAATTGGACATTCAGATAAAAATGGAGACTCCCATGGCCAAAGAGACAAAAACTTATGGAAAAGCTTCACTCCTGTTTCCTTGCATATTCTAAAGCTACTTTTCTGACAAGCTGACAAACCAACTTGTGGCAGGAGTCCTGTGGGTGTTCACTTTCTGTATTAAACAGATCTGAAGAAATGCAGAATCTATCTGAAGAGTTGTATGCACAAATTTAAACCATTCATAGCATTCTTGCTGACTGTTGAGGAGTTAATGCTATTCCAGTGAGCATTGTGCTGCTGTTGGCAGCTCTGCCAAATTCTTGACACAAGGCCCCCCTGCCGTAAGACAGCTTTGAAAGCAGACCTGCTTCCTGGCTTTTGTTTAGCATACATTTCCAAAATATTTGCAGGTAGTAGTAAGTCAGGCTAAATGTGTCTCTCTGAAGCTAAAGATCTAGTTGTCTAAAAGCCTTTCACTTAAAGGAAAACACACCTCGAGATGAGTTTTGTCACGCTGTTTAATTGTCAGCACTTCAGGCTCTGACTAAGCATGTCAGTATGCAAGACAAAGGTGAGCTAACTTGGGTGGAGATGGCCACTTGGAGTAAGATCACATTAAAATGTACTTTGGACAATTTGACATCTGTCAGTGCAATTCGACTTGCCTGTCCTGATTTATGGTGGATTATGGGGGTTGTTCTTGTTCTGCTTATACTGCATAGCTCCCCATTTACAGGCTTGATCCTTGCATGTTTTTCCAGGTCACAGCATTTGGAGGAGGTAGCAGCCAGCCTGAGAGAGCGGATCAAGCATCTGGATGACATGGTCCACTGCCAACAGAAGAAAGTCAAGCATATGGTTGAGGAGGTGAGATGTAGTAAAACAGCTCTGGGTCTTTGGGGAGCACCGGTTCTTTTACTACATAATCCAGAGAGAACTCTGTTCTTTGTGCAATTGCCTTGTGCCACCTTAGTTACAGTGGAAGTTGAGTTAAGCATCTGGAGCCAGTGAAACAAAGAGTGGATGAAAGCAGTTGAATCCAGTGGCTGTGGGTTATATACTGTGATCTTTAGGCTGACACTAACTCTGTACCCCTTCAAGGGTGTTCAGGAAGTGCAACATACAACTTCCAGCTCAATTTGAGCTATTCAGAGGGTACCTGCTGACACGATGCAGTCTAGTCATGAAGGGTCTCCCTCCTGTACAGAAGTGGAAGGCAAAAACTGACCTTCATTGTTTTGTTCTTTTGGTTTGGGGGGATTTTGTTTGGGTTTTTTTGTTTGTTTAATGTGATTCCTCACAGAAATAGGTGAGTAAGCACAATTTTTCACTGCTCATCTCTTCTTGCCCTGGTCTGGGGACATCATCTTAGTGGATACCATTTCCTGCAAAATTTTAAGTGGAATTTTGCTGCATAGATGCTTTAGGGTACAGGCTACCCATGTGTCAGGAAACTTTTGCAGTCAGAAGGCTGTAATTGCAAACATTTGTGTTTCTCCAAGTGGAAAGAATGACGTGGGGAAGAGATAAGTTTAAATTGGAGCTTTACAAAGCAGACTGACAGCTCTATTAGACGAGCCTTCCTACTGCGCAGAGGATAGGCATTCATGAGATACCTTGGATCTGTGTCTGGACATCATATATTCAAAATATCAAATATTCAGAAACCACTCAAATCTAAGGCATTCTTTCTGCATTCACAATGTGCTATTACAGGATTTCTGATTAGACATTGGAGTTGTTCCATTTTTGTCAAGTTTGTATTTATATGTATTTATGTATATCTGCTTTGTTTTATAGGATTCTGATGTAGTCCTTCTGTATGACCAGATGTGTGATACTAAGTGTCTTTTACACAGAAGGATTAAAGTCATGTCAGACATGCCAAGTCTTGAGGTTTTGGTTTTAGTTTAGTTTGCCATTATCACTGCTTTCAAGCATCATAGCTGGTCTAAAACTGAACTAACAGTCTTTATACCATGGTATTCTATTCAGGAAAATTTCTCCAGCCTAATAATCCAATCCATCTAATTAATGGACTATGGGAACAATTATTTAATCTGTTTTGTATCTGTGTACACCAGACATTGTATTACGAGTTTTTCCTGTCTGTTGTAAACAAAAGTTCTAAAGGATTTGTGATAGATGTGGCACCCTGAATGATTCTAGTAATAGATGAGGATGATGGCCTAAATTTTGCCCTTTATTACTAAATATATTTTAAACTGCTGGTTGACCTCTAGTGGGCTGCATTGGTATAACAAATCCTTTCTGCTCCATGTTTTGTCTTGGAATAAAACCACATATAAAGCTTCAGCCAATGATTATGATATCATAAACACTGGATTTAATGGGTGAGTTTAGCTTGCTGATTCCTTGTAATGAATCTCTGTTGGTGCCTTCATATACACAGAAAGCCCTTCTAGATCATCTGGTTATCCTATTTAACGAGTGTTAGGTGACCAAGTCACTACTTCATTGTCAAACATGTGTGCTTCTGACTGCTGTCTGACTGCCTGCTTTTCAGATTCAGTTAAACCTCTATCAGTTCTTGACTGCCACTTAGCCATAGGGTAGATTTTTTTGCTCTCTCCTTTAGTCCTTGTGTGTTTTAATTTTTATTTTAATTCAGCTTCCTTGAGAACTGCATGAACGCCTGTAGCTACATCTCTATTTTCACCAGTGAGGTAGCTAAAGACTCCTGATCCAGAGGTTTGATCGGGTCAGGTGGTACCAAATACATCAGGAATTTAATGTTTGGGGCTTTGTTTTTTAATTTTGTGCTATTTGTTGCTTGTGTTTGTACTGTGTTCGAGAAAATATCCACAATATAGTTGGCAGGCCCTATTTTAAACTGGACTCTTAATTAAAGGCCTAAAAATAGCAGCTTTAATAATGTAGAGTAGCTGTTCACCATGGGGCAAGAGAAAAATCGTTCAGATATGTGTGCTCTCAACTATCCAAGCAGGTGGTGCTTTTCATGATTTTGTGCTCCTCTCTACGTAACATTAGATAAGTATTTTTTGGCTCATTTCAAGCAAGCACTTGCTAACTATGCCATAGAAGCTGAGAAACTGGCAATGAAAATACTGAAAAGGAATGCTATCTGAAGAGTCTGTTCTGAAGTTAGGTTAAAAACTAGTGAGCAGCAGCACTAAAAATATCTGCTAGAGTAAATAGGGAAGATTGCACTACTATTTAAGTCCCGGAAGACATGTTCATCAGGGTATATTTAAACACACATCCTCCCTACACTAAATTTAACTGATTGCAGAATTTAATGGCAAGGAATAGCAAGAAAAGTGTAATGAAAACCTGCCACGTTTCTCCTTATTGCAGTATTTTCATGGCTGGTATCTGTAAAATAACATGCCATCTTAGGGCTTATGAGGGTATTATAATGATACTGATAACTTGCATTTAAATAATTGAGAAAGAAGAATCAAATAATTCAAAAGCTAGAAATCTTGCTTTCTGAAACTCTTAGCTTCTCTGACAACAGAGTGAGAACAGGCTAACCTGGGAAACTCAGGAGAGAAGTGGAGGGAAAGTAAGTAGTCAAAATTATCAGCAGTGCTTTTGTTGGAAGCTGGGACAGAGCTACTGTATGAGCTGCTAGGGGAGAAAGCCTATACTTGCTTGACTGCAGGATGAGATTTATTTAGTATTAATCTTCGTATATTGGACACAGATCTGAAGTATAAATAAGGAGTTTATTCTTCCAGTGTAAATCACAATGAGTTTTTGCTGTTACCATCTCCAATTCAGAGAAGTTGGAGGAATGAACATCACTTCAAAGGGATGCTGAACAAACAAGATATACCGCTTCAAACTCATATGGAGAACTGTCAAAATTGGACAAGTACTGAGATGAATCTCCTGGCTGAAAAAAATCACAAAATAGATTGCTCTTAAGCCCTTTTTGGGAAAGATGACGGATCATTTGCAAGTGACAGGCACAAGGCATTCTGTAAAAGAACAGCAAGCAGTCAGGACAAAGCGAAAGAGAAGCTTTATAGTGGAGTTTTGTGATGCAGCAGGCAGCTCTAACACCTCTGGTGCTGTTTTGATGGCATTTTAAAATGTGTTAGGAGGTGGTGGTCAGTCCTAACTTAGGCATGAAAGGGGATGCTGGCAGGGAAGCACCAAATGTAGGAGGCCGTGGAGGGAAAGAGTATTAACACCTTCCTCTTCATAGGTCTCATCATGTTGGTACTGAATGCAGTGGTTATGTGATCTAAGGAATTGAGCCCAGGCAGAGAAGGACACTCACAATTCAGTGTGCTTATACTCCTTAGCAAAGAAATAATTTGCTTCTAATTGTTTTCCTCTGAAAATAAATCCTTCCATCTCAGGTATTAATAGAACCTTTTTCAACTTGATCTAGTCAAACCAGTCATAAATTAAATAGGAGCACAGAAAATAACTTTCAGAAGAAAAATAAATGGAAGAAATAAAATGGAAGTTTGCTGGAGTCGGTGACCTTCAACATCTCTGTGTGTTGGCTCTCAGGCACACACATTTTTCATCCTCATAGGGATTCTTTTCTGTGAGAGAAAAAAATTGCTGCCCATTAGTGCACCAGCTGAGCAGAAAGTTATCCTGCATAGTCTTAAAGCCTCATGTTCTCATTAGAGAGAGATTGCAGATGATTTACGGCTGACAGATTTATCCCTGTGCTGAACTTGTTTGTTAAACAAATCTATTTGTTCGCAGCTTAGTGTAGTACATTTTAAATGAAGTGCTGGCAGTTAAAAGTGCAGGACTTGCATTTGGCAGGTGTTTAGAAACCCAGCCCTTTTCTCATACTATTTGTACATCACAGGCTTTCAAAAAACGAGTGAGGAGAGACAGATGGACAGAATGGGTCACCCAAAGCTCAGAGATTTTTTAGCCCTTGCCTTTGTAGCTATCTTAAAGTATGGCTGGGCAGAGAGAGACTTGCAAAGACAATCCGGGAAAAAGACAGTTTGATGAGGGGAAGAATTTGCAGGGAGACTCAGGTGAAAGGCAGAGGCACACAAACTTCAGGCCCTTCCACTAAGGAGTTTCCCCTGCAGAGGTGGGACTGGGCAGGCAGATGCAGGCACAGAGGCACCACCGCAGGGCATGGGAAGCTGCTACCACATTGTTCCCTTCAGGGTTGAAATTGCTCTTGTTTCGTGAGAGGGGTAAAAGCTTCTCTTCTAAGTATCCATCCGAGAGGGTCAACCAGTTCATCCTGTTGACCTGCCAGTGTAGGAAATGACACTTTCATGTAAGATAAATGAAATACAAAACATGGATTTTAAATTAGCAAAATAATTATTTTGTGGCTTGATCTCAGTTTCAAACCTGGAGAGATTTAGGAGAGGTTTAGTTTTGAGATTTGTGCAATTCGCCTTGAAATGGATTGCAATTTCATTGCACAATGAGCTTATTTTCTATGTAATGTTGTTTCATTGTTGAGAAGCAGGAGAGGGAAGGAAACAAGCGTTTACATTTTGTAAGCAAGGCAAGGGGGTTGATGCAGATGTAGGAAGCTATTCTGAAGGGGTCTGAAGAAAAAAGGATTTTTGATTTCATGCCAAGAAACTATCTACAGAACTCAGATTTCACGTGAAATTCCCCTAACTACTGAATTGAACTGTCTCTAGGTCATGGCCCATGAGCTGTTCTCCACCTTTAGTCTCAGATTCGTTGGATAATAAATGGTGACCAGACACCAGGGAGAAGCTGTCTCCTGTTCTGTCGGGGAAGATACTTGCATGAAAGGACAAAGTGCTAATGAGCAAATGATATCCCAAATACAGAAGATACTTTGTATTGCACAAATGGGGTATAAAAGAAGAATTTTTTCCACAAAAGACTTAACCGTCTGAAAACATCTGTATCAAGACAGTCCAACTTCAGATATACAGAGACATTTCCCTCTTTTAAGATGGAAGAGGAGTTTCAAGGTCAAGTAAAAGAAGCCACGCAGAAGCACAGAGGAGGAGAAGATGGAATTGCTAACAACAGATGCCAAACTTTTATTAACCAAAATCTGCATTGCATAGTACCTACCATGAAAACAAAACGACGACAAAAATGCAGAACGAGAAATGTAGAAAGAGAAACTCACCTTGGGAGCTTGGAGGAAGAAGATAAAGGACAGAACATGAATAACTTGCCACACCCTCCTCCCCCCCTCCCCAGTCCAAGTGTTTGGCATTCCTCAGTGGACTTAAGCAAGCAGCACATTGCTTATCTCTTAGCAGAAGTAGAATCACTGCTGGTATTTGGTGAGAGTGTTTATATATGCATAACATCAGCACTTTCAGCTGGGAATTGCCAGGCCAAGTCATTAATTAGAAAACTTGCCCATTACTAAGGTAGTGCCTAACGAGGTGGGTTGATGCGCCGACAATGAGCCAATGTCTGTAACTCATTAGGACACGCCAGCCCCTGCTTTTGCCATACGTGGACATCAACCACTGGCATAATGTGTTCATAGAGCTCATTCATTTAGGAAGGTCTCTGTGTCGGTGCATTAACCTAAATCAATCAGTTGTTACTTTTTCTGTAAATGCAATTGTGAGTTTTAAAATACAAAAAGTATTGATAAGTTGCTCACGTGATTTAAGGAGGATTAAAAGGCAAAGGTGCTCATTCCTATTTACTGTATTATGCTCCCTGAAAAAATTTCAACTCTTGTCTAGCCTCTCATAAATACCAGTTAAGGTCCAGTGAAATACTGGACTGAGGAAAATCCTGTTCTCCTTGTACAGCAATTACCTCTGAGAGTTCAGGCTGATGTTGCAATGTGTTGTCTGTCTTGTTTTGTGCACGCTGTGTAGCATGTGTTTGTCCTGTGTAGTCATATTTGTGACCAGTTTGTTCATGTCTCTGTAGAAGTTTTACTGATGCCCAATCCATTAATGGTAGATGAATAAGGAAAATATAAGTATACTTGAATAATGTGATACTTACATATATTTAAACTATGTTCTGATAAATATTTTTAACTAATGGGTAATACTTTCAAGTGGTAAATGTTGACTGAGTTTAGCTAATAGCTGGATCTATTCCAATCCAGGAGATCTCTGTATAGTTTAATGCCTCCAAATCTGTGTCTGAGTTACACAGAATAAAGTAAAGTTTCCTATTTCAGGCTTTCATTATAAAGGCTCTACATTTAAACATAATTTTAGTTTTCTCTCAAGGTGCTTTTTCCTTCTGCTTTAATAGCTTTGTAGTTCTGTTGACTTTTCATTCTAATACCACTACTCGCATATCCAGCATTTCTTTAGAGACTCTTCCTTTTAGGTCTTGCAATTCTCCAGTTCTCCTCTTGACTGTTCTTCTTAGGTATTCTGTCCAGGAGATCAGTTTAATGCTGTTGACTCTTATATCTTACTTTCCATCTTAGTGAAGCAAAGTTTAGTTGCTTGATGGTGCAGGAGAAAGTCAGAAGTGCAGCTCCTCCTAGAAAGTACTTACACAGCCCATTCAAGTACTGTGGCATTTGTTTGGTATTTGGAGACTATAAGGTGCAACAGTGAGAAAGAAAGAGATCTTCATCAGTGGGATGGACAAGAAGAATTGAATTTTCTGGGAGATGCAGCAAGATAAAGTGACAGTCTGAAGATTGAGGCAGTTTGAGAAATGACCTCAAGGTTTCAGAAGGAGGCAAAAGCATAGAGGTGGTAACAGCAGTAGGGTGGAAACAAGGATGAGAGAGCTTAAAAAGAAGTGTGTGACCATATTAATCCTGAGTCAGTGGATAAACTCAGGATGATTCACATTCCATGTTGGACCTTAGGTGCTGATTCAGATCATTAGAAATTGCAGTGGGTATGTGAAACGCAAGCTGCACACGCAGCACCACTGGCAGGGAACTTCATGGCTCGTGCCAGGATGGGGAGAGATCAGGTGCCCTTTCTCTGCCCGACAGAGAAGTGCTGGGGATTGAGCCGGGGCGGCTGAAGGGCTGAGAGCACGTGATGCCTCTCAGTTGCTGGCACCAGATAAATTACAAACTGTAGCTTGGGCCTTGTAGCTTTTCTCTTCCCAGTTTTGGAATAGTCAGATGTTTCCCAGCAGGAGAAGGGAAAGCAGGAACGAGGGATACAGTGGGTTGGGGGAGGTAAGAGAGAATGAAGTGGTAAGAAAAAGGGTGACTGTGGGCCCAGGGTTACTGAAGTTACATTATTACTGTTAGCAGAACTGTTTTGAAAGGAATTAGTGGGTCATTAATGTAACTGATATTTCGAAGTAGGTTGCCAGTTTTGTTTGAGTGCTTAATGTAGACATGGAGGTTATAGAAATACAGGTAGAAACGTGGAGTCTTAGCAATGTAAGTCAGATCAGGAATTAAGTGCTAGGGAAAGTCTGTCTGGACATTTCTAGAGAAGAGTGGAAGAGAGAACCTGAAGGATGTACCTGAACAGTGCTTGTAGAAAATTATGAAGAAATCTGAGAGGGTAGTTGTGCAAAAGCCAGGTTTGGGAGCAAGTTGCTGAGTTCAGTGAGCTGAAATGCTGAAGTCTGCAGACAGCAAGGATGAGGTGGATTATAGGCCATGGACATTGACCAAAGAAAACATAGGAACATCTTGATGATAATTTTATCTTGGAGTCAGTCCAGAAATTACTTGGATGCAAGAGTCAGTCCATGGAATTTGAGAGTCTTTGGCTTGCACTGATTTGTTTCTGACCATTCTGACCAGACTACTCTGGCCACCACTCGGGCCTGGAGTTCAGTATTGTGTTTGACCCATCTTGCTTCTCCTCTCCTCCTCCTTACCTTGTACTCAACCCAGAGTCAAAGTCTATTGCTCTGTCACCTGCTAGTTGTTCTCTTGCTTTATGAAGCTTCTAGAAACAAAGAAACTCTCAAGACTTGGATTTGTGGGTTTTGGAATTTTTTAAAATTTAATATAGTAATACATTAATATAATCTCGTAGAGTTATTCCTGTTTTTCCTGGTTTCCTGTGACATACCCTCTCAAGGATTAATCAAATCAGGTTTTTCATTCCTGGGGCTAATGGCATAAGATGATGTGTACCCAAGTCCTTATTCAGTAAATAAACTTATTTTTATAGTAAATTACTCTGCTGGGATGTGTCATCTGTGTCAGGCCACTTGCTTCAGCCCTTGGACTGCAGTAGCTGCTGAGGCAACTGTTTGGCCATGTGTCTGGGGGTGCAGCATTCCTGCTCCATTCTGATCCTGCCTTCCTTCTGCAGTGGCCTCACAGGGTGCTCTGTTGCATCCAGGGAGCAGGACTGCAGGACATTTTTCCTGGTGCTGAAACAGCCTCTCATTTTAGCCACTGTTGCATTTATTTCTCCTGAAATGTGTTTGGGGTGTGTGGCTGTGCCTGAGTTCCCAATGTTTAAAGATCCACCAAAAAGTTTTATATAAGTTACACAATTCACAGCCTGATCATTCTGTAACCTGCATGGTCTAACCACACCATTCCGTTTGACTGCTAGACTGAGACACAGCATGTGATGATGTAGCACCATATTCTCTGCAGAAAAGAAGGCATATTTAAAAATCTGGTGTAATTCTGGGGCAAGGGCGTGGTTTTAAGGGGTTCTGACTGGTGCTGTGTTACAGAGAGGCTGGAGGTACTGTTGTGTATGCTTCAGTCTGCTGCTCCCTAGAGCATCCTCACCAAACTACAAAATGTCTTTTTGGAGTTCAGTTCTGTGTTTGGGAAGGGGAGGAAGCTGTTTGTCAAAGTCTTCCTTTTTGTATTCTCTGTTAGATTTTAAGGTGTCCATGCTCATGTTTGCCTTCAGACTATTCTAATTAAAGTAACTCAAAAACATCCTTAGGGAGCTTGTCTCTCTGTAGCCAATGTGAAGAATAAACAGAACTTTAAGCTGCACAAAATCTGTTTGTACGTGGTACTGGTGAACGTAATGGTTACTGTCAGTTTATTTCATGTCTTAGGATCTTTCTGTCATAGAATGAATATAAGTTAAGGTACATGCCTGTAAAACACAAGAGTTTGGTCTTGCTTTTGGATGACAGATAATTTGATCACTTATTTGGAAACAAATATTTTGTGTTTGATGTAAAAACCAGCCTAGGCAGCTGATGGAGTTGATTATTCTCAGTAACAAGCAAGAATGGCTGTGTGTCAGTGTGATCGCACAGCTGTGCTTGGCTTTGGGCTCCTTTGTGTGGCACTGATTATTGATGTGAGTATTATTTCCTTATATGCATAGAAGGAGAACAGAATATTAATAGAAAAGATCCACTTGAAAGTCCTAAGAGAACAGTTTATCTTTTTTAAGTGGAGTTTATTGGCAGTACTGGAGCTATTGAACCAGTGAAGACATAGCTGACTTAATTCAGTCATACTATTAAACAAAGTTGTAATTTAATATAAAGATCAAGGTATGTTCTAAGGTTTTCTGAAAATGCTACAAGCTTTGTGTTTCTGTGAGTTGAAAACTGAATTGATAATAGCTTTACATGACATGGGTAGTTTTTGCATGGACTTTGAAAGAGAAAAAAAGGAAATACCTGATTTTGAGAATGATGGACGATGATGGCACTCCTGTATTCTGTAACTGAAAACACTGTATGGCGTTTATGTTTTAGCTTTTCCAAGTAACAACTGATCATTGTGTCAGTGAGATGTGATACCTGAAGGTCATGGTGACTAAATTAAAGTTCACTTGGTGTTACAGCTTTTCATTTTTCAGTTTAATATATGTATTTGTTTTGCTTTTTTTCTGTAATAGTTCTGTATGTTTTTGTGTAAATATTTTATAATTTCTAGCAGTAAATTTTTGGGAGGGTGGTAGCACTGCTGTTGTTTTCATTATTGTGCCTTAAGTATTCTATCTTTCTCTTTTAGCAGGATGGGAATATTTTCTATTAATCCCTGTTTCCAGATATGCTGAAAAAATTTACTGTGGTAGTTTTGAAGGGGATGTTAGTGTTTGTTCTTGATTTTAAGATATAGAGTTAAAAAGTGACTGGTGAGAATGCATGGAAAATGTGACCCAAGTATTCAGAAATGGTCATTCTTGCAATGACTGCCAGAAAAAAATGAATGTATTCTGATTGTTCCTAGATTTCAGTTTAGCTGTTCTACAGAATGAATTCACTTTAGTAAAAGTCCACTAAATTTGGTAGCTAATCCAGTGATTGAAGCAGTTTGTGAATACTTACAGGTATTCAGTTGTTGCTGAACAACAATATAAACCATGTTTTCTTCCTGTGATACCTAGATCCTTTTCTTCCTTTTCCAATCCCCATCAGACTAAATGTCTTTGTTTTTCTTCATAGATTGAAATGCTAAGGAAGAAGGTAAAAGAAAAGGAATTATTTATAATACAGCTTTTAGAAAAAATCTCTTTCTTAGAATGTGAGGTAAGGCATTACCTTTTAAGTTTACATTATTGCGATTATTTTATGAAACCAAATTAAATTTTTGAACCAATGTCATCCAGTGTTATCTGGATATATAATTACTGTATGTATTTGCTATTCTTCAAATGGAAATTAAACTTATGACACCAGTCATACAGTCAGGAATGTATGTAATAAAGTCTCAATATTCACGTTAAGTTTCTTAACTTACAATTTTATAATGGTTTTATAATGAGTTAAACCAGAAGCTTCTGAATAAAACTGTTGGTTTAATTTATATTCTTTCCAGAATTAAGGATTCCTTCACTTTCTCAATAAATACTTTTCACTATTTCTTGTGGGGAGAAGGCAATGTGCAATTTTATTTCCTTGTTTAATTAACATAAATAAAATAAACTTGTGATGAAAATTACTGTTTCCCAGAATAAAGAATTACAAGATAAACTGGACTACTTAATGGAAAACCAACCAAAGACCAATATAGAAACCAGAGATACTGCTGTAGAATGTGATCTTCCATACAGGTATTTACTACTTCTGCTTGCTTGTAGGAAAATTCCTCATAATGTCCCTTATCAGTGCTGTATTAGTAAACCATTTTGTTAATAAACTGTGTGAGCGGATTGTGGAGTTTAAAAGAGCACTTCACTCCTAGGTGCAGTTTACTTCAGTGATTAATGGTTTAGGATTTATTCTTTTCTTAAAGATGCAAACATGCTGCAAACCCTTGGGGAGTAGTTACTGCCAATAATGCGATTTAAGTCAAGAGTAAAGCTGAATTCAGAGAGGGGACCGTGAGGTGTGAGCAGCACTGGTGCAGAGTGGCTGCTGGCAGCGCAGCCGCAGACACTGCCCAGCTCTGCCCGAGGCTGCCCAGCGCTGGCTCCATTCTGTCTCTGTCCTGGGTGCCCAGAGGTGTGACCAGGACCTTTGGGAGAGCAGGTAACACCGACAGCGGAGGGCTGCAGGAATTCCTGCAGATCTCCTGGCCCAAGGTGGAGGATTGCCAGGTAAACAGTGCGGTGACATCGCGCCATCTGCACAGGAACGCTGTCGCTGCTCCGTGGTGCCAGTGGCTCTGGAGCCTGGTTTGTAAAGATGGGGAGTGGAGCCTCCCCTTCTCCTCCGCCTTCTCTGCCCTGAGCCTGCAGCAGGGCACCGAGCGCTGGGAGCAGGGCTCTGCACTTGCACTTCAGTCTTCCCCACAAGTCATCACAGGGAAGGGCAAAACAGGAAAAAAACAGTAAAATAACAAGGACCACTTCACATTACTTTTATTACCAACGAGTAAACTCGTTCATTGTAACTGCCCTGCAAATTGAATCATTTACTTTGAGGAATGTAAATTAGCATATGAAATCAGCAAGCAAACTAAAATTTCTGTCATAATTTAAAAATACACTCATTTCGGAGTTCAGCCTAGAGCATATTTGAATGGCATGTGTTTTGAAACCTTAAGTACAGTGTTTTTCACTCAGGTTGTCAACAGAATCCTATCTTTGTTGCCCCGTCTTGGGCCCCTCTATATGTAAGCACAGCCCCTACTTATCTGATATTTTTCCTATTTTTGAGATTTATCTCTGGGCAGGAATGCACCTCTGTGCAGTTTAGATGTCATAGAATTACTCTTAATGATTAATTGTGTTCTTAAATGCAATATTGCTATCTTTTTTTTGTTGCAGGATCCTTAGTCCTAATAACTTTATTGCTGGACATTCTACTATGAGCTCCAGCAAATGCCAGCCTGTAAACGTGTCAGTATCTGCCATGGTTTTTATCAACTACTCTTTGTGGCATTATAGAAAAGAAATACAGAACACACCAAATACACTGATGAGTTTAATTTTAGCCTGACAATATCAACAGAAGGGCACAAGTTCATTGCCATGGCATTGCGAGCCCAGCTGTGTGATACTCTGATAACTCTGTAAGCTTTCTCTTGTCTCCTGAACAGCACAAGCACTGAGAACAGATGCCCTGAAAGTCCGAGGCCGGTGAGGACGTACACCCCGTTCAAGAGAGTGCTGGAATTTAGCACAAAGAACAGTACATCCTGAGCATTCCACTCATCGAGCTTTCTAAATACGAGCAGATATCTTGCGCCTTCGCAGCTTAGTTAGATAAATTTTTATCAATTCATAGAGAAGAACAGCAGCATGGAGTCTTGCTAAATTTATCCTGAAAGCAGCTCTTTAGTAACTTCATACCTGAAGTTACTACTGATGTTCCCTGTGAGGGGATAGGGAAGCAGCAGGCTGAGTGAAGCAGCAGTCAGGCAATATTGCTTCTTTAGAAGCTGTCTAGTGCAATGTGTCATTTCAAATGCCTGTAAGGACTTGTATACTTGTACAGTTGGTTTTTTTTCTTCAATTGTGTTGTAATTTGGTTGTGTACCGAAGCTCTAATATATTCATTCTGTTGTCACTACTACTCTGAGCAGTATCTGAAGCTGTGCTGGCAGAGGGAATTAGGGTGGAAGCTCCAAATCTGTCCAAACTGAGGGTGGACCACACCTGTCACAGAGACCTGGTGCAGTCGAGGGCTCTCTTCACCTGGGAGCAGCTCTCTTGTACCCAGCACTGTTTGGTTGGGAGGCAGAGATGAACTGGGCTGTTTGAAACAATTCCCTCAACACATGTGAACATGGTGTTTGCTGCTCAAAATAGTAAGGGATAGAGCAGATTATAGTGGAATTTGCATTGTTGGACTGAGGCACTAGTTTGCACTTCCTCAGTCGTGGGATAGAGTCCCCATGGGTGATACATCCAGTAGTAACTGTGTAGGAACATCCCTGACACTTTATTTATTTACTTTTCCATTTGAGGAAGGAGTTTTCATTAAACAAAATTTTGCCTACTGCGACCTGCAGCAGTCCTTGCAATTCCAACAGCAATAGCAATCCTGAATCAGGATTTGGGGGTTTGAGTACTATTTTTTTGTCCAAAGCACTTAAAATCTTATCTTTGGCTTCAAAGTAGCAGCAGGAATGACTGTATCTAGTACTGAACTAATTTAACTATATATATAGGGTATTATTTACATCTTCTTTTGATCTTCCACTCTTAGTGAACTTAAAATGAATTAGGAATATTTTATTGTAATTCTGTTAACATGAATGAAGGACTTTTTTAATTACAGTAACTGCAACGGAAAACAAACAACTTAGGTTCTGTATGATCAATATTGTTCTTGCATGCAGTGTCAATCCCAGGAGGTTCACAAAGGGATTGCTTTTATCTCCAGCCTAATGCAATTCAGGCCTGTCTATTCAAATCAAGTACACTTACTAAAGTTGTATTTAAAATAATAATATTGACCTCATATTGAACCCACAAGAAGATGAGTAATGACTCAACTCTGATTTCAGGGATAAGATTTGTACCTGTGAAATCTTATCTCCATCTAGTGGCTGATAACAGCAAATATTTGGACAGTGTCTGTTTTGGAAGAGAAAGACACTAAAAACTAATCCCAACAGGTATATTAATGTCCATTAGGGATGCAGCTTCAGGCCTTACAGAATGTCCTTTAGCATTTCTGTGCCCAAATAGTCCCTCTGTAATTCAGGACTTGAATTCTGTACCACGGTTTGTGAAAATTACCTTCAAACTTAAGATGAATGGATGAAGGTGGCATTTTTAGATAAAAGGAAATGCTTGTTGTTGTAAAAGACATTGACTGATAAGTTTAAATAAGTGAAAATCCTTCATCCCTCTGATTTTGGCCAAAATTCAGAAAACAGAACCTGATGACTGTGAGGTGCTCAATGAATGGTAGGCGAGGGCAGGATAAGTATCAAAATGCTGTTTTGACACAGACTCAAAGGAAGTTCACTCTACTTTTAATACACTCCTGAGGATCTCCTGAAAATGCTGCAAGCTGTTTTCACTCTGAGACTTGCAACATTGTGATAATCTGCTCAAGACTTTACCAGGAATGCAGCAAGGCCTTAAGTTTTTACTGTAAAGGTTTTCTGTGTAAATTCTGTCTTGACTGTTTGATGAAATATGGTATTTTTTTCTAAACCAAGTAAGGACTGAAGTCTAAGCTGTATTTTAAGAGCATTTTGACGTGCAGTGAGCTGGATGACCGTCATTTGATGGGACTACTGGTCTAAATTTGGTAACTGTGAAGAACAGGAGAGGAACTGTATTTATGTAATTGTGTTACATGAAAATGTAGAGCTTTCCAGTCAAATGAGCAGCAATGTAAATTAGCATAGATAATAACAAATCTGACTGAAAAGACTGTAACACTTCTGTATAAATTTTCTCAATTTGAGACTGAGTAATTAGTACTATAACAGTAGAAACTAGTAAAATTTCTGTAAACAGCAATAAAAGCCATATAGAAAGGTCCCAGAAAGTACACTGAATGTAAGTCAATTGTATGACTACATTTGTACCATGACAAGTATTTTTTGTGATTTATTCCAGATACTCTGGAAAGTATTTTTGGGATACACTTTTCATATATGCTGTATAAATAATGTATTACATTGTATGCTTTTAATACATCCGGTATGTAGGACACGAAGAGGATAAACTGCAATAAATACCGTATTTAAACTCGTTGTTCTGTTGTGACAACAGTCATTTAGAAATAAACCTACCTTAAAACGTTGCAAACCCATACTGTTCACAACCTTGTTTGTTCCAAACATGTGGGAATGGAAAGCGGCTCCTGCGGAGCCTCGATGTTCTCGTCGGTGTTTCCTTTGGCAGACGGGCTCTTGAGAACAGGAAGGCACTCCCTTGCTAAAGACCTTCTCAAAGCCAAGGAACAAAAGTAGATGAACTCTTTCATGAAATAAAAAACTATTGACTTGCACAGGATAAACAAGAACTGGGCAGCGCAGCTCTCGCAAAAAACCCCGACAGCTTCAGATCCTCCAGATAACATCTGAACCCCTCTGGGATGATGCTCTCCAGGCTTCAGCAGGATGAGACTGGGGTGCCTGTGGTCCATCTTTATTCACAGTTTATATCCACTTACTGATAATAAAGATTTATTTTTAAGACTATAACAATAAAGCAATCTACATGTCAGCTAAAGAAGAAGAGGTTGTGCAAACATGACAATCACAGTGTTACAGGTTTGCAGTGCTCAGAGGAAGAATGTCAAGTTTTTTACTCCAGTAATGCTTTCCTATATCTGTGTATTCAGTTCAGATTGCCAACAACCCCTCCTACAATCTTGTTGATATTGGTAGTGCTTGGTGCTGAACCTACAACGTGGTATTCTGGGAGCTGGATATTGATGCTTTTCAGATAGCTTTAAGTATTTGACATCTGAAAAGTTACATAAGGAAAGACGAGAAGTAAGTTCTCTGTGCATTAAGTCTGTATTTCTGCACAGGAATCCCTGCTCCACAGAATGGAGATGTACATGCTGAGGGTTTCATTCCACTTACATTTTATTTCATTCCTGTTCAGCACCTGGGGCTATTTGCATGTGTAAAAGAAGAAAAGTGCTTGAGAGACCAGAGTTAAGGCCCTTCCAGCCCTACCTCAAGCACAACCCGGAAGGAGCACAAGAAAAGAAGGACACAGGAGCCATTTACAACTCAAGGTATGTGAATATTTTCAAAAGAAAAGTTGAAGAGACCATTTCACTGTCTGTTACACAATACCTGGATCATCTGCGGAAAATCCCTTCGGGAGTTTTGCCTAGAAGTTCAGGGAAGAGGAAATCTCTTTTCTCACCCTGACTGTGGTATTTTTTCCATGGGTAGCTGCCTACTTGATTGATCTCATTTTTCCTGGCCCTCAGCCTTTCCCTTGGCCGTCCAGCTGTGCAAGCAAAGGGGCAGCGGACATTTCAGAGCACTTCCTTCTGCAGTCCCTCCAGCTTGGCCCTGCCTTCGTCCTGCTCATAGAACAACGGCTTTACCAGTCCCTGAGAAATGTGTGTCTCACTACTGCTCGGATCGAGAAACCTCCACCGGGATCAACTTAAAAAAGCTGCCAGCTATCACCTGGGAATCACCATTCACTAATGATCCTGCTGCCGCCACAGGGAGAGGCTCACTGAGGGCGCGGGTGCAGGTTCGGGAGGCTTGGAGCCAGCGCTACCCCGGGGTGCAGGTTCGGGAGGCCTGGAGCCAGCGCTGCCCCGGGGTGCAGGTTCAGGGAGGTCCGGAGCCAGCGCTACCCTGGGGTGCTGGTTCGGGAGGTCCGGAGCCAGCGCTGCCCCGGGGTGCAGGTTCAGGGAGGTCCGGAGCCAGCGCTACCCTGGGGTGCTGGTTCGGGAGGTCCGGAGCCAGCGCTGCCCCGGGGTGCAGGTTCAGGGAGGTCCGGAGCCAGCGCTGCCCCTCAGCCCGCGATCCCGCGCGGCTCTGGGCTGGTTTCGGGGGTGCTGCGGCCCTCGCGGAGCCTGGCGCACAGGCAGCGCCTCAGGCACGCGTGACCCTGCGGTAAAGCTTCACTAATTATCCATTTAAAAGTGTGGCTGGAGCATATCCATTGAAGAGTCGTATTTCACAAGAAAAAGTACTTAAATTTTAAAATAAAGTATAGTACATGTAGCATAACATAGGCAAGGAAAGATGAACATCCTGGATTTTAAAGTTATGCATTGACCATAGCAAGGATTTCCAGAATTTTGAGAAAAAAAAAATTGTTTTCAGACTTTGCTTAATAATTTCCACAGACAGAAGATGTGGAAAAACTTAGATAGAATACCAGACTGGTGCGTGGGGAGGCGGAGCAGTCAGAGTCTGCTGAGGTGCTGCCCCAAAAAATTGCTAAAAGGTGTCACATTGGTCCCAAACCCACAGCCTTTCAGCTGCTGCTCGGCGGGTGTCACACGTGCCGTATGACAAAAAACGCGGTTTTCTCAGCTGTTGTTGCAATTCCCGTGCGGTCGGGGCGAGTCCCCAGCGCGGGGGTGAGCGGCCCCCGGCCCCGCACCCCGGC
>VZTA01019638.1:347175-386100 GCA_013398855.1 Mohoua ochrocephala
CGGAGCGCGGGCGCCGAGCAGCGGGTCGGGCTTACCGCCGGCTTCGCCCGTCCCCGCGCAGGCGGCAGAGGACGAACCGCTCGCTCTCGTTCAGCGCCGGCGGGGGCCGGGAGGCCGCGGGTACCCCCGGGGCTCCAGCGGGGATGGGGGGCAGCGCGCAGCAGCCGTGTGGCTCTGCAGTCTGGGGGCACGGGAATGGACACCTGTCCTGCGTGGAAGGGCTGAGAGAATTGGGAGTGTTCAGCCTGGGAAAGAGAAGGCTTTAGGGTAACCTAACTGCAGCCTTCCACAAGCTGAGGGGAACTTACAGGAGAGATGGGGCAAAACTGTTTACAAGAGCCTGTAGTGACGGACAGGGAGGGATCGGGTTCAAATTGAAAGCCAGTAGATTTAGATTAGATACAGAAGGAAGAAATTATTCCCTGTGAGGGTGGTGAGGCACTGGAACAGAAGTTGTGGCTGCCCCATCCTTGGAAGTGTTCAGAGTTGGACGGGGCTCTGAGCAGCCTGGTCTGGTGGAAGGTGTCCCTGCCCGTGGCAGGGCGTGGAACGAGATGGTCTCTAAGGTCCCTTCCCACCCAAACCATTTCATGACTCCTATGTTTCACTGATAACACAAAGTTACTGCTGAGCTGCAAGTGCTTTGCATCTTGCTGTGTTCCAGAAGTTTGGTGTGTAAATAAGAAGCTGATGTTACAATGTGAAACCTGCTCCATTAGATATTCTAATAAAACACTTCTGTATGTCAGATTGAAATAGGATTGTTTATAACATTTCTGTTTGTTTGTTTGTTTGTTTTAGGAAGTTCATTGCTAGGCTTCCAGATAAGGGTAAGAAGATCTCTGATTTTGCTGAAAAGCTGAAGCTTGCCATTTTCCAAGAGGAAGAACTAGCCAGGACAGCTGAGTTGTTATCTGCTGTCAGGTTGGAGTTTCAGGCAAAACAGGAGGAGATTAATACAAGCAAACAGGAAGTTGTCCGAAATGAGGACACAGTGAATGGTGCAGATTCCTCAGTCTTTAATGAAAACTCTAATATTAAAGACACTTCTGACATTTCTGCTGAAAGGCAGGAGGCAGAATGTATTGAGGAAGATGCCACAAATACAGCTTCGGAAAATCAAAGGACTCAGAGGAAAAACGATAAAGTAAAGACTGTTACAAAGGATCAGAATTGTTGTTGTGAAGTTGTCTCCAAGTCAGCCACGAGCAATCATCTGAACAGTGATCAGCAAGTCTCTCAGAGCACTACTGAGGATGGTACAGAAAGTACAGCTGCTTTGGACAGTAGTAAAGATGCCTTGGTTGATGCCTTTCAAAGAGTTACAATTGCAGATGGGGAAAATAGTGGAAAAATACTGGAAAAAGAGCAGGACGTGGCAAAACATAAGGGCAATGTATTTGGAAGCCAGCATCCCAAGACACCACACTATATTGAAGTTCTGGAGGCTAGAGCCAAGAATCCAGTCATAAAAAAACCCAAATTTAAAACAAATGCGTAAGTATTGCGAAATAGAAAAACCTTTTGTGAGATCCTTGATGTGCATAAAACTGGAAATGGTACAGAACAAGCACGATAACTTTGTTTTCTAGTGGTGATTAAAGAGATTTAAAGTCTCCTGACACACGAGGTTCATGTGTTGGCTCTTTAGCTTTAAATGCCACAGAATCTCAGTGCTGAGCAGTGGTCTCATTCTGCCCATTAAAACAATTGTCACAAGTCCTCATAGAATTTCGTAGCTTAAGGTGCAAAACTACTAAACAATTGGCAAAAAATGTGGATCAGTTCTAGAACGTGTAGAACTTTAACAGCTGGAAGCCTTTTGCTTTTTCTACACTTTTAGGAAAATTACAGTTCACATTGTCTGTTCTGGTAGCAGTAGCAGTTTGTACCTCGCATGACTCCCAAAGCATTGCTGCTTCAGTTTGCTAATAAATCAGCAAGCCACTTTGGTTCACTGTCAGGGGGAGCCTGTGATATTGTCTCTCTGCAGAGAAACAGTTCTAGTTTTTCTGAGTGCTGCTTACTTTTTATTTGTCTGTGTTTTCGTAGTACTTCAGATTTATTTTCCACTCTTACGTGTTAAAAGTAAGTTTTGGAACTGGAGTTGTTCAACCTTGTGATGCAGATTTGGGTCACAACTTAGGTGTTTTATGTCTCCCAGACTATCAGGAGAGCAGAGTGGATCATCTCATGGTTCCTCATCCAGTCGATCACCTGGGGGATTTGGCTCCCCAGTTCCTCCAGAAGAAAGGCGACTCAGAGATAAGAAACATTTGGATGACATCACAGCAGCTCGACTGCCACCACTTCACCACTCCCCTGCTAAGCTGTTATCCATAGAGGAATCCATAGCAATTCAGATCCAGCAAAAAGAAGCTTATGAGGTATGAATTTACAGTTTGGTCTGAAAATGATACAATCAGGATCACTCCTAAAAAAGAAAACATAAAGGGATCTTTTCATGATGGTGAATTGAGATGGGCAGACTTTGAGGAGAGGTGCTTTGTCTTGTATTTGATTCTTTTAATGATACAATTAAAGAATGTATTATTGGCCTCTGAAAGTAATAGTCCTACATTAAACAATGTGTTGATATGCTGACCTTACTGCACTTTCTTCACTCACTTCACTCTTCACTTAAGAGGTTTTGTCCCTTGCATAAGTGAAGGCCTAGCAGTATTTGTTACTGTTAAAATAGACAAGTATCTACATTTGCCTTTAGTTATGCTGTGTCTGAAGAATCCAGGTTCTGAGGTTCTTCAAAATCTGTTGTAATGGATTTTGACTTTCCAGGTAGTGTCAGGCTAATGTTTAAATTAGGCACTATTGTAGAAGTGTTCGGTTAAAAGTGACATTAGTGTGTCACGGGTGGGGGCTGCCACATGGGGAATTTCAACTCTTATTAAAAAGAATCAAATATTAATAGCATAGTTATGTATAAGTGTGAAAAGAAACCTGAAATTTCTCTCCTATTTGCTAAAACTTGTAATTAAGCCCGCTTTGGAATTACTGGTAGTATGATGCCCAGTTTATACTTTAGTATATCCGTTTATTCATGAAAATGACAAAGGAACACTTTTTCTAACCTGTGTCCTTTTTTTTCTTACATAGGAAATGCAAGCCAAGCTTGCAGCACAGAAGCTTGCAGAGAGACTGAATATAAAAATGCTCAGGTTTGAACCCGAGGGGGAGGCCTCAATGCAGTACAGAGAAGTGAGAGATGAAGATTATTTTTCAGCAGAAGACTGAATACGTGAAAGGGTATCTGAGGATGAGCCATGTAACTGATCTTTATGCAGTGCTTCTTAAAACCCAAACCTGAATATTGAGAATGCTTGATCTAGTCAGTTTTTTCTTAAAATTTCCACGTGACAGCTCCAGGAAGGGTTGAGTGTAGACATCATAAATATACATGTGACATATATTTATCAGTCTTATTTGGGGACTGGTTTTTGAGCACTTGGGGCAGTCAGTCCTTGTGTAATGCCCCACAGTTCTCAGCTTTAATAAAGTGAGCTCTCTGATACACTTAGGTAGGCTACGATGGGTCAGCTACAAGAGAAGGTTTCTTCTGTTCAGAAATGTGATTGCAAAGGGCTTTGGCACGAAATACATCCATAAAGTAAGATGAGGTGCTTGTGAACTGTTCACATGTATGAAAGCTCTTGTCTTGTATAAATGTGAGATACTTCTTTTACCTATTTAATATTACCTTGCTTTTACCATATGGTGAAAATACCTGCCCAGAAATCTACAATAAATACCTGATCTTCAGGCCATTAAGTAGCTTCTTATCACATGAGAACTCGTTTCTGAGCCTGCACCTTAAAATAACACTTGCTGCCCTTATGTTGTAAATAGGTAAGAATTTAAAGTTATTTTGTAACTCAAATTCCGTTTGGGCTTTAAGGGACTCTGCTGTTTGATTTTTGGTTATTATGGCAAAGCACATCAAGAGATCAAGTTAATCTGAAGACTTTACTATTTTTATTAAAGATTTTTATGTTTTCCCTTATTTTTGTACACTGCTTTCATACTTTGGAGTACTATTTTTTCATAGTCCAATACTGTAAATTAAGAGATCCACCCTCTGGTTTTCTTGGAGAAAGTGTTCTGTGTATTTTTAAGTTTTGACTGTTATGTGAAGACAAAAAACAACCTTCTTTACAAGACCATGAATAACAATATGAATTCTGAAAGATAAGGAACACACCTGATGAGTATCCCACAATGATATTTCACTGTGGACTAGGATTTTCCAAGCCTAGTTTGAATTCAGTTCTTAAAAACAAACCTCAGAGATTCCTTGTATGGCCTGGCAACACCTGTGTTCCAAGATGTTGCCACAGCTGTGTGTTCAGGGCTGTCCCTGGGCATGTACATGTTCCTGCAGGAATGATGTCTTTGGAAACCAAGGCTGCTCCAGCTGCAGGTCATTTAAAAAGCTGCACAGGATGGAAATGGGGGAGGAAGGTCTCTGCCGCTTCTTGAGTGCATGTGGCACTTTCCTAGCAGGCAGTAAGTCTCTCCCAAATGCTCCACAAGCTCTCCTGGTCAGTTCCTGTGGCACAGTCCATACTGTGGCACTGCAGTTGGACAGGTGGAACTGCTGCTAAGCTAATTGTGATACTTTTTGATTGGGGTCATCTCTTGCTCTTTCCTGTACCCCTTCCTCTTGCAGCCTTCTTGTTCTCATTGTTCATTGGCTTCTCATCAGCTCTTCCCTTTTCCTTATTAGGCTTACCTGCTGTCACTAAACCCAGTCCATATTCTGCACCCCTGCACCCCCATTCCCTTTCATGTGACATATTGCTCTGTGTGTGTCTAACTCCTGTCCTGTGTCATGCATCCTCCTGCCACTGCTACCTTATCTTGCTTTCTGGAGCTCCATCTAAATACCAGCCGTACACCTGGCACCTCCTACATGCCTCAGTCCCTTTAATATCTCACAGAGACTTCAATATCTTTGTGTCTTTGCCATGACTGCTCTCCTGAGGCTTGCTTTGTTTCCTGTTTTGGTTTCAGACTCTGCAGGTGTTTATCATTTCCAGGCTGTCTCACCTTCCTACCTTCTATTCATACTTGGTGATTTTTTTCCCTCCTCTCTTGTCTATGCTCCTTCTTCATCCTCCCAGCTTCTTACCATCACTTGCCTTTGTCAGCACAGTTCTTTGGCTTGTTTTCAGCCATTCACATCATCCCTCAGCATCCATGTTGACGAGCCAGTTGATCTCAGTTGTATCTATTTCTGTTCAGCGCGTGGCTCTGACTCACAGGCCAGAGGAGCGATCTCCTCTTGTGGATGCAGCTCATCTCTCAGATCCATGCTTTCCATGATACCACCTGCTTGTCCAGCTGCAGCTCGTCACCAGCCCTCCCATTATTGCAGTCTGTACTGCTCAAGGACGAGCAGCCTCAGAATTGTATTGGCTTTGCTGTTCCATGAAACAGAAATTACCACTTCCAGGCTGTGTGCATCTCTTCCCCTGGTGAGGATCATTGCCCTTATCCCTACTGACTGTGCTGTCACGTCTCTGTAAGATGCTGGGTGTGTTTTCTCCATGCTGGCTTTTCTGTGCTAAAGACATTCACACAAAGCTTCCCAGTTAGGGACTTGTTTTCTAGAGTACTGAAATTTACCTCTACCTAGGCTTCTGCTGACCACACACTTCTGCTAACTAAACCAACTCTTTCCTTGTGCTATTAACACACACTTTTGCTCTCTAAACTTTGTAAAGCAGAGGCAGTTTTCTTGATCTTTATTTTGATAACATTCAACATGTTGGGCCTTTGCCAAAATGATCCCTAAATGGGCAAACTTCACCTTTAAGGGAAGGCAGGGTGGGGTGGAAATCACTGTGGTAACAGGTGAAGTGCATTATGTATTTGTTAAATAATTAGCAGCTGTTCAGTGCAGTTTTGGGGAGTTCTTGTGGAGGAGAGTCCTGTGTGAATACAAAAGCAAGCTAAAGGTATGAATTTTAAGTTATTATTTAAAAGTTTGCAAAACCTAGAAGCTTTCCTGGGGCTTTTGCTTCTGAGCACAGGTATGCACTTTGAATTAGGATTCTGTGGATGATAAGAAAGCAAAGTCAGGTTTAAGAAGTATCCTATGTTGAGGCGGATGTGCAATCCAGAAGTTTGTGAAATGTTAGAGTACGAGAGGATTGCGAAAGGATTTGTTAGATAATAAAAGGATGAATCATTAAATGGTATAGTCACACTGAAAAAGTTTCTGATTGAGTATGGTATTGCTGCTGTGTATTTCACTGTTCCCCAGTTCCAGGTCATTGCAAAACGTATATTGAGAGTTGAGTTTGTTCTCTGTCTTGAGAATGGACTGTTACATTGGAATGGGCTGTTAACACAGTAAAAATAAAGAATGGATAATATCTTTTTGAAGTTGTTTGTGTGAATAATAATCTGTTTTGACCATGTAAAATTGAGAGGAAAATTGGAACTCTTTTGCGTTAGTGCTTCGCAAGGAAAACATGGAGATGGAGCTAGGAAACAATGACTATATAGGGTAAGAAAACTAAGAATGCAAAAGGTGAGAAAAGACCTGTGAGACCTGAAGCTGGCCAATCTTGCAGGTCTGAGAGACGGCACAGAGACGGAGCTTAAATGTGTCCTGTGAGTCAGAGAGCTGTAGCATGTGAGGCGGGGATCTGTGCAGTGCCAGCTGTAGTCCCTTGGTTTCTGCGTTGCTGGGAGTATCTGATTCCCAAACTGCACAGAAGAAAAGCCCTGTAACAGATTTTCTGTGCAGCAGCTTTAACCTTTCCTGAGGGAGAGAACATGCCATCTGGTTTGCTAGCTATGGTGATAACATCATCTAGAAGATTTAGCCACCTAAAAATTTATGCTAAGTATTTAGGAAATATTTGAAAGAAGAAAAACCTAAATGCTACTGTACTTCAATTATTTTTGGTAGACTTTAAGAATAACTAAGAGGAGAAAAGACACGGAAGCCTTTCTTGTAGAGTTCTGTTAGTAGTTTTCTGTCTGATGGCTTGTGGACTGCTTCTAAGGGCAACGTGATCAGAAAAAAGTCAGTGACAGTAAGCTGTAAGCTCCTGTGTGGAGGAAATGGGACTGGCAAATAGAGAACGTGTAAACTGCGGCTCTGTGCTGTGGAATTTCAGAATCTGCCACAGGGACACAGTATCAGGAGTCAGGGAAAACGATACCCAGGTGCTGCTGATTGATGAATCAAGAGCTGAGTGGGAAGCCACAGCAAAAGCTGGGCATGGTGGATGAGCAGCCCCAGGCAGCAGTTTCAGGGTTTCTGTGTGGAACTCGCAGACACACCACAAGCTGGCAGCCTTTAGCAGCCTCCCGAAGGTCGGACCTGAGCAGCCCGAATTGGAGGTGAGGATGTGGCTGCTGGTTTGTTTCTTTGTGCAGCTCCATTGCAGAGCCGACTCCCTGAATCCAGGAGCCTGGAACTTCAGTCATGTGCCACGCTGGGTTTTGCCGGTGAAAATTATCTGTAGTATGACCCAGTTTAGAACATTTCTGGCACGGTTTGGGTGGTGTCTGGCTCATCCTCTGCCTATAGCAAATTAGTGCCTGCGAGGAATGTCCTTGGGCCAGGGGAATTGCAACTGACCTTTTATCACAAATGAAAATGAATGGCATAAAGAGGACAAGCTGAGGGAGTCCTGTGTTGGAAGAAGCTGTGCCCTACCCTGTGGACTCTACTGTAGGAAAAGGTAGCTTTTCCTCAGCTTTCCCAGCCCTGCCTTTTTTTCAGAGCAGCATAAGAAAGAAGCATAATTTCTCCAAACCATTTTGTAAGCGCAAATTTTTCGGGGTATAGGTGTTGCATGTTGTGGCCTTGTTCCAGGGATCTTCTAACTGACCTGTGTTTTCCCTTAGTTTGTGGTTTACAGGTTTTTTTGCAAGTTCACTGCTTTTAGGGTGGTATGTGTGGAGATCACCATTGAGATTTCCTGGTCTCCTAATGTTTGGGTTTAGGTTGTGAACTCCCACGTTCCGGGAGGGAAAGGGAGGTAGAAAAGACAGCTGTGTAAAAACATTTATTTTGCTGTGGTATTTTTTTTCTTTTTCAGTCAGCTAATGGTTGTGTTTTATTTTCATTCTCTGCAGTGCTATGTCACTGCTGCCTCTGTGGTGGGCAAATGTTAGCTGACTGCAGCCCAAGCATTTTACAGTCACACTGACTTTTCATGGGATATGAATGCGCAACTGCATTTGACTCCCTTGTAAATCCATACTGTAATTATTATTATGTATGCAAAGCTTTAGAAGCATTTAGTCATAGCTTCACTAAAGCAACCGTTCTGATCATTTGGTTATTAAGCTTTTACTCAATTGCCCCTTGATTTGGTGAAAGCTTCACTGTAATACTGAATTGAAGTCAAAGCTTGATTCCTCTAGGAACATTTATTTGCAAGTGCTGTTGAACTGGGATATTGGCTCTGTGTTTTCTTTAATCTCTGTGTGCAAGGGAATTTGTGAATAAGAGTTGTGAACCAGTTACTGGATGTGAGGAGACACAAATGAGCACAGTGAAATGTGTGTGGGAAGCAAATTGATTTTCAACTTGCTAGAATCATTGAACTAAGCAGTTCTCTTCTAATCACCTAAACATGAGTGTATGTGTCCTCCAGCAGTAAGTTTCAGAGAGATTTCTTGACAGGAAAATTTGTAAGAATTTGTATTGACACCCTCATTGCGTTTCTTTCGGGTTTCATATTGGGGACCATAATTGTGTCATGCATGAATTGGCAGATCTCCACTGAAATCATGAGGGATATAAATGGAGCCATAATGCTTAATGAACATATTCCTATTTCCTCCCTCTCTCTACACAGCTGGTATTAATGTACTTGCTTATTAGATCAAGACAGTGATATAATGTGGCAAGTGGTTGCAGTCCAAGGTTTGCTAAGTCTCTGAAGCTGAGCACTTGATATGAGATACTCTCTGTACACTTGTGAATAGAAATTTCAGTTGTAAAATTTCTGTTTATTTGGTTTTTTTTTTTCTGAAAAATGTTTTCTCAATTGTTACTTGATGGTAGTAACATATACATTAAATTTACTCAGCGAGTAGTCAGACAGCAGTGGGAGTACTGCAGCTCTGGCTGTAACAGCACAAGATCTCCTGCACCCATCTCTGAATCGAAGCTGTCATCTACTGCCCAGCCTGTGCTGCACTGGGCACAAATTCTGTGACAAAGCTTGTACTGCAGAATCACATCTGAGTCTGGAGGTGCAATGACACCATTTGTAGGAGATCTTGGTGAGGGAGAATGACTCTCTGCAAGGCTGAATGCTCAGCTCTTAGGGGTTTGCCTGGTAGGTGGACACACCTTCCCAAACTGACAGTGCAGGGAGAGTGAATTACACAGTGTAATGTGTAAGTCAATGAGACTGACATTTCCAAGTCATTTAGGCAGTTTTCCATTGAAGTTGCGAGGTGCCGGTCTCTTACAGATCAATGAGAACTAGAATTGCTCACCAAGAGAGGAACCTGGTGTTAGTACCTGGGTGCTAACTTGAAAACATGAAATGGCATTGGCACTCTTTTCTTCAGCCATCTTGTAGCTCTACTTCCGCTTACATTGAATTAACGTTTATTTTCTTCTGTTTTCTTACAAATCTTTAAAAATGAATCTTCCACAATTTGCCTACAACAAAATGAACCCCCTGATTTTGGGCAACAGATAATATATATATATATATAAACATGAGCTATCTGGCTATTATTTGTATTTGAATGTACAAAACCTTCAGAGACTGTGTGATAAGCTCTTTCTGTTTAAGTCACTGTTACGAGTGGTCTGTGTTCTCTCCTGGTTACTATAAAAGTCTTGATGTAATTCTGGTTTTCAAAGTTACAGATCCATCAATTCCATTTGTAATTATGTGTGAAATTACTTTGTCGTTGACTTTCCCCCTGCTTTTTCCTTATGGGAAAAAAAACCAATCCGACCCAAGCCACACAGATTCACAAAACCTTTCTTATATGTAATAATATTTTCTTTACTGACCCAGGTTCTTTCATATTGATTAGAAGTTCCTATTCCTTGGTTTCACATGTCTTTCTCAGAACTGCTTTAAGTTGGCATTGTACTGATTATAGTGCTGCTTAAATGATAGCTGATGATAAATATTATCCTTGCACAGACATTGAGCATCATCATGTGTCATGTCTGCAGACCGGTTTTTTTGCCTGCACGGCAGATTTTTGTGGCTGTGAGCCAGGAATTTTAATGAAAGAAAACATCAAAGATGCAGAAGAAATGAGAATATTAGTCAAGGAAGATACACAGTGATGCTCTGTGATAACCCCTGGTAATTGACATTAGAACTATGTGGGAGCAACTTAAATAAACATCTGGACACTGAGTTTAGACATTTCCAGTGACAAAACCCAGACAGATCTTCTGGACTTGCAATAATAAATATTTCAGCGCAGTCCACATGAATCAACTTAGAATTCTGTTTTCAATTATTCTAGTTTTATAAATATATCATAGTTAATTATTCAGGGATACAGTTTCTTTTGAAGATTAAGGAATTTGATGTTTGCTTCATTCACATAAAGTTCCATTTTTTATTTGTAACAAACTTACTTCTGTTTGTACAAAAACAATAGTGCAAGCTTGCCAGAAGCCATTAAAGTAGAATGCAACTGAACTTTTCCTGGGGTGGAAGGGCCTTTTCTGAAATTCCTGGCAGTGCACTGTACTTCATTCCAGCTATGGAAGCCACTTAAATTGTGCTGAAAAGAAAATGATAAATAATAATTTTTAAAAGTTATTCTCAATATTTAAAAGATACTTTCTTTATCTTTTTTACTTTCGGTCATGTGATAGTGCTAAGAATGTGGTATCCCTTACAAACAGTGAAGAGATGTTTATATCTACCAAAGTATTTTAAAAAGGTAGCAATGAAGCTACAAGACTGAATGCAATACTGTTTGTAGTCCAGATCTGATCCTGGTATTACAACTGTGATGAGTCAATGGCTAGCAAAAGCATGCTCAGTTTCTGGTTTTTCTCTATATTCTTTAGAGAAGCCTCTACTCTGGGCTATAATTGCAAAACCACTTCAGCGTGTGTGAGTCATGTCTCTGAGGTTGAAGAGTTAATTCCACATTATGTTAAAATGACTCCATTCATGCACTTTTTAAAAAAAATTATTATTATAATTTTGAGATGATCTGTACCTTTGTTGCTGGGGGCCCTGGACAAAATGAAGAATTCTTCTGAAGTGTGTTCAGGATTTAGTAATCTTCAATTTCCACTTTCAGTTTAATTTATGCTTCCCCACAGCCCAGCCTGTCAACATCAGCACGTTTCTGCAGTTCCCTACCCTGGCTGTCACTAGCAGGAGCACAAGTGTAAGCTGGCTGCCGACATTATTGAGTCACTGGCTGAGTTGTGCTATACCACTGGATTAAGAAAGTTTTAGGGGACTACTGTGTTAGTCTGACCTACAGGTCATCATCCCTTTCAGAGGTGGGAGAGGCAGACGTGTTGAGTACAATTCAGAAAGTCTTTCTTGTGCTAGCTGACAAAGTTTTTCCTGCATCAGACTGGGCTCGCATGGCAGTTCAGGTTAGAAGGGACCTCAGGAGAGCTCCTGGCCAGGCTCCTGCACAAAGCAGTCAGTTCTCAGGCTAGATGACATTGCTCAGGGCCTTAATCCAGACTGGCCTTGGAAACCTCCAAGGATGGAGACCATACAAGCTCTCAGGATAATCTGTTCCCAAGTATGACTGTCCTCCTGTGAGGCCGGGGACGAAGCCTCTCCTGTTTCAGCTTATGCCTGGCTCTGCTTTTGATGATGACCATCTAGGTACTGGAGGAAGCTGTTCAATTCCCTTGAGATCTCCCCTTCTCCAAGCTGAACAAGTACACTGCTGGCTTCAGCAGCTTGCTCTTTACCAAGACTCTCAGAGCCCTTTCAGCAGGTCTGCTCCACTGCTTGTCATTCCTGGGCAAATCATAGGCATGTTAGGAAGTCATAGGCTGACAAGTGTATTGTATTTGGTTCTGTCACAGCTCTCCCAGATTAATAAAATATGTTTTCTGCTTTCATAGTTTGAAAACAGAAAAAGTAACCTAGGCTCGGATCAGGATGGCCATGCTATCCGAAACTTCACTGTTAATTAAAACAAGGCAATTTGTGCTGTGTAACCCTTTCTACGTACTATAAAAGTGATGGATAAGGAAGCACTGTGAAAGCTATAAATCAGCCTTGAGTTTGATAATCTAATAAAACCATCTCTTTGGTGGTTTCACCTCTTGCTCATTGATCTATACCTTAGTAATTAATTTTCCTTAATTTTATCCTTGTATTTTTTAGAATACCTAATTCTTTATTGCTAAAACTATGCACCGGAAATTTGTAGTGTTATAGTTCAGACAGTGCAATCTATTCATTGTTACAGGAACACAGAGGAGGAAGACAAATTATTTAGAGGTTTATTACTCGGAGAGGTGCACTTGAGGAAAGACAGGGAATAAAGCGGAATGGATAAATCTAAGGGGAAAATGTAGGTTGTGAATATTAAGCAGCTCTTGTAACAGAGGAATTATCTGCTGAATGATCCCCCATGGGAAAGTGTTCAGTTCTCATCTGCAGGTGCTCACAGAGCACTGACTGCAGAGCACAGCTCTGCACTGAGGGGGTAAATGGATAATGGTGATGTGGGCATATGCTGCTGCTGCGTGTGTGCTGCAGCATCCACCTCTCTTCCAGGGCAGCCACTCTTTCCAGGTGTATTTGTGGTTAAAACCTGAGGGTGTGGTTTGGATACCTTAACTCTCATGGAATTTAAGGGAAATTTCTCATCAGATCTTGAATCTGAAATACATTAACAGTTCTGATTTCCTCCTCCAGTTTTGTTTTCTGATCTTGCTGAGAGGATGGGGCAGTATGGGTAAATGCTTTGCTTATCAGCTCTGCCCCATTCCAACACTGATTACTTTTTCCCAAGAATGAAAAATGCTGATAAAAAACAGTAATAAAATTAGCTTCAAATCATTTGTAGCAGATGAAAATTCTCTTTATGCATTCTTTTTGTGCTTTGTCTAAAGGCAAAAGAGCTCAAGCTCTGTCTTGACCCTTCCTTTGAGTCAAACTACCATACGGTAGACAGGAAATGAAGTTTATAGGTTTGTACTTAATGGCTGTTGAGACACTTGACATACGTACATTTAAAATGTTAACTCCTTTCTCTATTTAGGTGTTTTTATTTCCTAAATGATTATTAAGTTTTGTAGAGATCCAAAGATAACAAACTTCTAGGCAGTACATACATTACAAGCTGACACTTGTGCTCATGTGCCACATACTTATATGCAGAGAAATTTTAAAAATGAAAAGAAAGCAAGATGTAGAAAAAGTGTTCATCAAGTAAATATTTCATTAGATGGTAAAGATATCACTTACTACTTTATAAACAGCACTTTGTTTAAAACAAACAATCGAACCCAACCAAACCCCACAACCGAAACCAAAACCAACCCAGCAAAGAGCATGTGTTGTTATTAGGTTATCAGAATCTTCCTGCAAAAAAGAGTACAGGTCAGGTTTATTAGCCAGATGTTGAGAAGAGCTCTGTTCTCTATCTTGCAAGCAGTTCTCAGGGTTATCAATCGTGTTTGGCTTTTAGCATAAAGGTAATTGGCAAAGTACCGTGTCATATTTCATCCATTATGCCTGTCTTATGGAGTATCACACACTTCTTCCTAGAACAGGGGCTCCCTCTCCTCTCCACAGAGATCAAACTGTGCTTTACTAGTGGAATGGCTCTGTGGGAGACTGTCACCCGAACTGCACTTTTCCTATCTTTAAAAACAGGGAGATGAGAGATAAAGTTTCATAGGTCTGGAGAGAGCAGCAGTTTGTATTTCAGTCTGTGTCACATCTGTCTAACTTGTGTATGTGGTCCATAACTCTCTGCCACAGCTTTGCAGGGAAGCGCTCCAGAGGACTTGGCGTGCTCTTTTTTGCGCGTTAGTGTGTAAGAAAGGATAGCTCCAAAATATTTGGAGGCTCTAAGAATCTGTGATGTAGAGAATAGGATGAAAACCCGGTACACCTTTTCCAGATGTGTAAGGAAGGACAGCATGACACTCCTTCTTAAACCTAGCCTATACTTAGGTTCTCTGCTAAACTGATGTCTAAGTAAATAGCTTTACTGGTGGAGTAGAGGAGACATGAGAGTCAGATCTTTATCACAGAACTTGATATGAAATCCATACTTTGTTGGCTGGACAGTGCAGGGAGATGGCTATCTGTAGTAGTAATATAAGAGGATGTTTGTAGGAGTGCTATATGTCACAGGGCTGCCCTGGATCAGACAGCATTTAAATACATTGTACACGGGCTTTGATCAAGGACCACGGGGCCATGTCTAGTCCATGGAGAACCAGGAGACCTACTTACAGCCTGTCACTGCAGCAGGAAGGGCTTTGGCATGTTATGGTTTTACTATTATTAATACTGGTGCTGTATAATACAGGATCCCCCAACAGTACTAGTTGAACCAGGATACTATGTGGACACACAACTTACTCCTGTTTTCTGTTTAACTGGAGCAGCCCAAGAGTGATGGTTATGCTGCCTTTATGATTCTTTGCCACCTGTGTAAGGACAATACTTGATCTGGCACACAGCCTTCCAGGAGAAGAGTGTTTTTCAGAACAGCTGGAACAACTGAGACTCTTGTGATCAGTCTTGAATCAGTGTTTCACCTGCCCAGTAGTGCTTTGTTTGTGGTTGGACTAGGTGCTTAAACCCAGGTGATGTCTGATTGAGCCATGTCCTCAGGAAAGTCCCAATTTGTGCTTCTGTCTGAAGAGCTGATGTCCCCTCTGTGACCACCCTGTTCCCCACTGCAGAGCTGTGCTGTACAAGGCATTTTGTGGCTTTCATGGTTGTGTCAATGTTTCAAGGCTGCCCATAGTAATTTTAAACCCTAAGGTAGAGAGAAACCTTTTTTTTTTTTTCCCCATCCACAAAAATGGCCTTGTTTGGGACTTGGTTTAGGGTTTGAAGATTGTAACTAGTATTTTGTATAATTAGTGCACTCCTGCTGTAATGCCATGAGACGCCAGTGCGGCACCAGGCAGCACCCCAGAACCCTGCCTGGCTTAACGGGGCAATGGAAGCAATGGAATCTCATTAGTGCCAAGCTCCGCCTGGGCTAATGAAGCCCTGCTAATGAACAATGTCGTGCTAGGTAGTGTAACCTCATGTCAGTAGAGTAACCAACCATGATAACGTTTGAAAGTTAAGAGGGTTTGAAAACATCTTTTGATATTTTTATTGACAATACAGGTATATGCAGCCTTGCCTGATCCTATTTCTGTTCCCATTGCTTGTAGAATACAGTTTGCCTGTTTGTAGCTTCTGACTAAGAGCTTAACTCCAACTCTAACACAACTTTCTGTGGATTTATGATGTTCTATCAGGCTGATATAATAACGTAATTAAATATCTAGTTTTGTCATGATACTTTAATTAAATATCAGATCTCCTTACGGAGCTTCAGAAGAAGGGAAGCACACAAAGCGGGAGTTGCGCCCTGCAGTCACCTCCCAGCCCGGACTGGGGCTGCGGAGAGCACCCCAGGTCGGGGATTGTTTGTGAGGGGCGGCACAGCCCGGGGCGGCAGGAACCGGAGCGGCGGCCGGGCTGGCGGCGGGTCCGGGGCCGCTCCAGGCGGGAGGAGATGGCGTGGCCTCCCCTGAGCTGCGAGGAGAAGCTCGGTGAGAGCTGAGGAAAAACTTTAAATGGGCCATAGCCTGGAGATATTGTACTCTTCCTGGCTGACGGCCTGGGCCTGGAGCGCAGCCAGGGAGGGCGGAATGGGGCCCTGGGGGTCTGCAGATATGAACAAAATAAATAACCCCGCGCAGCGCCCCTTGCGCGCCCGAGCGGCCGCGCGGAGCCGGCAGCGCCCTCCTCTGCGCGGCCTCCCGAGGGCAGCGGGCAGCCGCGTCTGCTTTCTATTATTAAAAGGGGGAAATGAAAAAAAAAAAAAAAAAGACCCGCAATGTAAACACTCTTACAATTGCTGCGGAAACTGGATATAACCAGGTTATTCAAAGGGAAAAAAAAATTAAGCCATCTGTACATGCCAAGTTTGCCTTCACATCTGTTAATTGTAAGGGGGCGATTTAAAAAAAAAAAAAAAAAAAAAAGAGAGAAGAAGAAATCGCGTTTTAGAGCCTGGTTCGGCAAAGGCTGTGAATGTGTACTCTCGAAAAGGGGGTTAAATCTGCCGGTGTTCCATGAAGCCCTCACACATGCCGGTGGCCATGGAAATGCACCGTGTTTTCCTGGGCTGTGCCGCGGGAGCAGCGCCGGCCTGGCCTCCGTGGCCTGGGGCTCCACAGCCGAGCCCTGCGAGCGCTGAGGGCTGAGGGCGCCCGGCCCGCCCTTGGCCGGGAACGCGGTATTGTTGTGCTGTCAGCACTGTGTTGCTATTATCCTGTCAGCAATGTACGGTAAGAAGAAATGAGCCCTGTTTTGAAAAAATTTAAAGGACAGAAAATGCCAGTGTTGTTGCTACTATTACATTTTAGGAGTGTACTGTCTTGCTGTAACATTATTATGTTACTGTTATATCATCCACAACATGACATTTCTGAATTCAGCACAGTCATTTTAACATCAAATAATAAATCTTTTACCTCAGAAAATCTTTCGTTGAGTTTCAGGAGACAGGTTTAAACTTATAGACAAGTCTGGTTTAGGCTCTGCATGCTCACATGAGTGCCTATCTTAGAGAGCCACGATCCACTTCTTACCGAAATTCTGATTTCAGTAGGAAAACTAAAAAAGCCATTAGAGAATCATTAGTTCAAACTGCAGTGTTCTGTTTCCTTGGCTGTTACTTGAAAATGTCATCCCATTAGAAACACAATGGTGTCACTGCCCATTATTTTATTGGGAACTTTAAAATATTCAGCAGGGTTTGGGGGCAGTTTTGTTTGTTTTGTTTTGTTACTGTTTTTTTTTTTTCTTTAACACTCTATCACCTGAATCAATCATACATAAAAATCTTGGCTTCAATTGTGTAAGCTGAGTTCTATGCCTGAAATCTGGAACATCAGCCCTAAAGGTAAAATATTTTTTTTAATTCTGTCAGTTATAAAGAATCCAATGCTTCCTATGTTTACAAATAAATAAATAAATCAGCCAGTTCCCATGATTTTCTGTTTGGAAATTGGCTTAATTTTTACTGTTTAGAATTGTTAATACTGAAAATAAATAGAGCAGAGGAAGAAAGCATATTTTATGCCTGTTCAAATGAACTCTTAAGATATTTTGGTTTTCTAAGTAGTCCTTTAATTTTAAACAACATCCAATTCTTATATAAAGATTCCTTTCATTAAGTTGTTTAGATGGTTTTTCTAAAAGGATTTTTTTGCTAAACTTTATTTGTCAGTAGAATAATAATTAAAATGTAAATAAACGAATATTCAATAACTGGAAAACCTTGCACACGCATAACAAAATGGTTTAAATAACATCCTATAAAAAGTAGTTTTTACTGCGTTATTGAACTGTTAAAGCTCAGGTTTTAAGATACAAAGCCATTATCAAATTATGACACAATCCTCCTTTCTAACATCTTTAAAGGTACATATTTTATAAGTAAGTTTACATACATATGTGACACTTGGAAGCATTTGAACAAGATGCATTAATGTGATCTTTCAATGAGGTTTTGTGCATATTGCCTTGCAGAGTACTTGAGGAGCATGAGTATTTTCGAGGATATCTGTGACATCTGTTCTTAATATTCTAACATCTTTCTTCCGTGTATGTTTGATAGACAACATATTTTTGGCAGTCTTTGTTATTAGAATTGCCAAAATGTTGATATTGAGTGCCTTGGTTTTCGATGAGTGCAAGCCAGAATGAGCCTTTTCAGAGACTCATCTTTGGAACCAAGTTTTTTCTCGAAAGTCATGCGTTTCAACATTCTTTTTAGGTAATCAGAAATAGATTTATAATAGAATAAGGAAATGATTTCTGTTCAGGAACAGTTGTTCAAATATGTTTGCTCCCTCATCTTTATTTCTGATCTGTGTATTTTTAAACATAACAGTGTGTTAGAACTCCATCCAAGTACCAGGCTGTGGGATTTTGCTTCCCTAGATCCCTAACCCTCCTAAATGCCCGTTGTAAATACATTGATATGAGTGTATAAATGGCATTTCATTGAGGGATTTTCTGAGACTTAGATGTAACAGTGTTGAGCACTGTGCTGTGCAGTTTTTAGAGCTCTTGAGTACAGAGTGAAAGGTACAGCCATGAGTTAAGTGCCAGGGCTTCTTATAAAATACGTGAGAAGCCCTCTCTGAAAGGTCCATGTAAAGTCCAGGTCACACCAGAAGGCAAAAAGAGAAACAGTAAGGAAGTACCTCTGGGTAGTCTGGATTGGCAATCTGACAGGAAATAAGGTTCCTGGGTATTTCTTTTCAGAAGCTAGGTGACTGTCCTTTCTCTGAAATCACACCATCAAATGATTAGGTGTCTGTGGAATTCAGCTGGGATTAAATCCACTTATTGCAGAGCCTGTTCCCTTAAAGTCTGTTGATTGAATGTCTCTGAAAAATTCATTAGCCGGGGGCCTGAAAACTGTTCTCTACTGGTGTAGGCTTATGTCCTCAGGGAAAACTGTTACCCAGTTTAGCAAACCTCAGGGAGAGGAAGAACATGGGTTCAAACCTGTCTGACGTGTTGAAGAGAAAGATTAGTTTCCAGTTGCTCTTCGAAGCATTATTTTGGTGAAGAAGCAGTATAACTCACCTTTTCCTACTCTAGGAAGACAGACAAGGCTGCAGCTACATTTTCTGAGGAGGCCAGTGTGTCAAATAGGAATGTGTTCTGGATCAGGCACGAGTGATGACTGCATGAATCCTGATGGTAAGTGCTAAATTGCATAGTCCTCCCATGTGGCACGTCAGAATGTACGTAGAAGCCAAGCTTTAGGTATGATGAAAAATTCAAGGTGATAGCTGAGGCACAGATCCTGCAGTTAGAGAACAGTCAGGAGAGGGTTTCCAATCCTGTCCTGCAGTTTTTAACCTATGTGTGATTTTCAAAGCAGAACTTAAGTGGGAGCTGAGTTTGTATCAGCTTTATCCATTGGACCTACTTACCTAAAAAAGTTGGAATTTAGTCCTGTGTGACCAAAAATAAGTGGTGGAGATATTTTATACAACAGATACATGAGCCAAAGGTCTCATGTTTATATCTGTTTCAGAATCTGCAGAAAACAACTGTGAAAAGCTCTTGCAGATGCTGAAATCCTGGCCCTGTCAAGGGCACCAGGGGCATTTCATAACAACTTAGATCAAATCTTGTAATGTGATATTTAATTTTGACTGTGAAGGTTTCTCTTATTATAGAAATAAAATTAATTAAGCTGCTTTATTGTGTTGCCCTATGTTACAAATATTTATTTGCCAAATTAGTTTTTATTTATAATCCTGTAAATTCAATGTAACATCAATGATGAGAACATTGCCCCAGAAGTGGAGAAACACGTGCCCACTCAATCATTATCACCTTGGCTCTCCCCAACTTTATTAGAATTTGATGTTGTTTTGTCCCCCACGCCCCCCAAACTGCTGTTACCCAAACTGAGATGGACACACCCGTCCTGCTGTAGAATGCAATCCCTAGATGTGAGACCCATAGTAATGGTTATTGTTCTGTGGCTCTATGGATGGCTATGAATTCTTCTTTGTTCAGCATGGGGAAAGAACACGCTTTATAATGCACAAGATTCCAGCAAATTTTTTTCTTGAATTGCCTGAATAGTGTCACTGCCATATGTCACTGTGACAACAGACACACACATCAGAAAGCATTTCTGACTTGGTTTTTTTGTGTACAGATCTCATAGTGGTGATATTTTTATTCCTGCCTTAGTTTAGCGAAATGATTCGTTTCCTATAGGAAACAAATGATGCTGTGTTTTCAGTATTACTTCTGGAGCACGGTTTCTGAAATCCGGTGTTTTGTACTATGTGTATTTTGGCTTCAGCTGGCACAGTTTGAGGGGTTTGTGTGCCGTCAGTGTGAGCTAGAAGTGCATCCTGCTACACCTGATGCTGTGTGTCAAGCCGAGCTTTCAGATTTGCAGCTATAAGAACAGGTCTTATGCAGCATTTATGTAAGGGATACATACTCCTGAAGGCCCCTTTTATTTCCTCCCTGACGTTTCCTATAATGTATCTGTTGACTCACTGACCTGAAATGAAGCAAGTGAAGATAATTAATAAAGATGCAAGCAGGCATGAAATGCGTCTGAAAAGTAGAAGGGCAAACAACAAATGAGGGCCAAGGGAGGCTCATCCCTTTGCAAAGATGTGCAATTTGGCTTTCTCTCAGTAGATGTCAGCAGCACTACAAACTTGCCCAGTTCACCGCTTCGAGAGCCCTTCTGTTTACAATTTTTATTAGTTCACAATTTCAGATTTGCAAAGGAATATCCCATCTAAACCAGTGGAAACTATTGCCCTCTGAAATGGGTTTAGAGACTTCTGTTCAGCATCTTAGAATAATATTGTATTCTCAGTAATGCGTTTTTTTCATAGAGAACTTAGAAGGGGCTTATTGCTACATTTTTAGAATTTTCTGAACATTTACCTCACATTTGCCCTCCAGGCAAATGTGAAGTAATATAAGATGTCTAATATTTTGCTTCTTTCTGTGAAGTAAATCAAAACCGTGGGAATGTTTTCATATAATTTGATTTACTCCTGTCTCCTACAATACATCTTCAACTCTGTTCAATTAACTCTCTGCCTGCTATAAGAAAAGGGTGCAGTCATGTTCTGACTGAAAGCAATGGCAAGTGTTCTGTTGGATCTGCTGGGAGTTGTCAGCCCCAGAGGAGTTCACAACCACAAAGGAAGGATGTGGAAGGAAGTTTCTTGTGTGTAGAATTTTGTGTGTGTATGGCAGGGAGAAAAAGGGTTGTTTATTTCAGCATGTAAGGAACATTCATTTTTCTGCATATTATAAAATAAACAGAAATATTTCAAAATCACCATGTACATGAAATGGGGACAAGAAGATAAACAATCCAGTGTTTATTTGGTTAGAAATGAAGAAACTTCATTATCTTCTGATTCTCACAGGAGGGGTCTTTTCCTTCATCTGATCTCCAGCAGGAATCTTTAAATTTTTTTGTGGTATACTGGGTACTTGTCAAGTGTGGCAGAGTTGTACTTTTGGAAGTTAAGATCGTACCCTGAGACAGGATCAGCCCAGAGAGCAGCGTTGGCCACTTTTCCACGTGTCTGTCACCAACTTATTTGCAAGAGCACCATAATGAGCTGCACTAAGAATCAGACGCCAGTTCAGCCCCAAGCAGTGCTGGGGACATTTTGTGTGGCATTTACTTGTTTGTCTGTAGGAAAATAGGCTGTGACTGTTTTATCTTGACTGCAGGGTGTGCCTACACATGCTGTAGCCAGCTAGAGCTGGCCAACTCCAGAGTCAAATTTCTCTAACCAGAGATGCTTGTTTCCACACTTCTACCACCCCTCCCCAAATCTGGTGGAGTGATTTTAACTTAGTAAAGGGTAAGATAAAGAGCTGTGCTCCCCAACCTGTGTTGACTTACAGTCAACAACACCGTGCAATTATCACACTCTTGGCAACATTGTAATTTATTTTCCATGCTGTCTTCAGAACCTTTTCATTTCCTGTGTCACAAGCAACTTTACTGTGTGTTGCCTTCAATGTGTAGGTTGGGGGCCGCTGGGTCATACTATTCCTTTTATAGTTGTTCCCCAAATTCTCTGTCCTTCCCCATGATCTGTTCCTTTTGGTGTTCTTTCCTTTAATGACCTCTCCCACCTCCCAATCCTCTGTTCCTGACTTTATCAAGTGGACTTTGACCATTTTCTGCTTGTCAGTTGGCCCATTCTGTATCAATCCTTTTCTTAACTGCACTTTTTTCATGACCCCACTGGAGTGGGCTGGGAGATGCTCTCTGGCAGGCCAGCACTGCCAGAGGAATAATTACTAGTTCTAGGGATGGATCCAAAACACAGGGGAGCCAGTGGAGTTTGGGCCCCCCACACGGGCCCATTGATGTCTGGATCTCAGCCTGGGTAGATGAAGCAGACAAGGAGAAGCAGTTTGCCAAACTGAGCATGGGGTACATGGCTCCAGGGTGATGAGGCAGCAGCAATGCAAAGCGAATTTTCCCTCAAGGCATCTGTTAGCAGCAATTTGGGAACTAAACCAAATGACCCCAGTGTAATGCTGTTCTGCTCTTTCCATTGTTCTGGGGTTCTTTCTTACTTGCACAGCCAGCAGGAGCAAGCTGGTGGCTTTGGCTCTCTCTCGGACTCCTTTGGCTCTCCTTGCTGAATGGATCTGTTTCTGCCTTCGTTGTTCAGCTGTTGAGCAAGTCTGTTTCTTAGGTTTTGGCTTGCTCTGCAGGGTATGAAGGAGGGAATGCTGAAGCTGCTGCTTTGCAGAACATTAGATTTGGAGGGTCAGTCTTTGCCACTTCACCTCAGACTGAAACTGGAAGAAAGAAAAATCATGTCTAGTGTCTGCATGAATGTTGTGCAAAAATATCTTCCTAGCTCTTGCTGGGGTTACTGTAATTGTTAATGATGATCTGAATTTGCATCCGAGATTATCAGAGGGTCATGAGCTAAACACACACCTGGGCGTTTAAACTGTGAGAAGTGAGGCAAGAGTTGTCTCTATGTTACAGGGATTGAAATCAAGGTGCAAAATTAATATGAGTTAGCTCAGAGTTTACACAAAGGCTCAAGCAATTTGGCAGCAGAGTGACAGGAAGTCTCCCCATCTTCAGAGTTGTGCACAATGACAGAGCCAGAAGTACTAAAAAAAGTGTAGTGCCAAACACTGGGTTAGTTTTCATTGTCTTCATGTAGGTCTCCTAGGAAACTTCTAAGAAATGAACTTTTGCAAAGAGATTGGACATACAGTGATACTGCTGGTTATTTTGGGATTGTAAATAATTGGTGTTTAAGTCACAGAATAAAAAATGAACATTCCTAACTTCATACATACTGCAGTATGGAAGAAGAGATGCCGACTTAGTTTAACGTCATGCTTGTGACAACTTTTTCAAGTCACGATTGCTGCACTGGTGGACTGGTTTAGTTGAAAAAGGAGGTGGTGGCCGGTCTGAGTTGTCATTTAAATATGACTTGACTGGAAGAGCCAGCATAATTTTTTATTAATACTAACAATGCTGAACATAACATCAAAGCAAGGTTTAACTGTTATGCAGTTGCATACCTAATATGAAAAATAAGACCTTTCTGCATGTGCACAATTTCCTGACACTGATTTTGAGGCCTTATGTGCATCAACAATAATGGACCAATCCAGCCAAAATTTGCTTCCACAGCTGCTGGCCTTAGGAAGTTCCCTGGGCCTCCTGTGCTCTGCAGCTGTGGAGACTATTCCCTGCTCTGAATGAAAGAATCTCCCCTCTCCTGTGACTGCAAATGCTGAATGAGACATCCTGTAACACCCCGTTCAGAGGGGCAGAGCTGACAGCTGAAGGCCATCCTTGGCATTTTAGTCTTTGTAGATGATGACAGCTGGTGCATAGCCATGAGCAAGGAACCCCTTTGTCCTAAAACAGGGGAAGAGATTTTGGGGGAATTATTATAAAAGTTCATTGCCCAAAGGTCTTGGGGCTGGTTCTGCTCCAGAGAGAGTAAGGAGGAGAGATTTTAAGTAGCAGTTTAAAGAAAAAGTTATCTGGCATACTGGAGTATTGCAGCATCTTAGTGTTTAAAGGGCCCATTTCTGCACATACACTAAGAGTAAAACCAGGAGAACTGCTGCGTGAAATGTTTCTTACAGAGCCATGCAAAGCTTGCCTACTTTCATTCAGCTATAAAGCTGTCAGTTGCAATTTTCACATGAATTCCTTAATTTGCACCTTTGAAATGTTGAAGCCCACTTACAATTTTGCAAGTGAAACCTGATGGTTTCAAGTGAGTTTCAATTTGAGCTTTTAACGTTCTTGTTTGAAACTGAAACTCCAAGTGAAATTTAAGAGTTGCAAAAGCACACGTAGAATATAGACAAATTGCAGGAACAATTCACAAGAACCTGAGCAAACCAAACTTGCAAAATTTCCCATAGCTCAGGCTCTATCTGTTTATGAAAATTATCGTAGTCTCCTCTTTGTTATGTGGCTGTGGAGGCTCTGAAGGTGGAGAGGTTGTGATGGTGGAAGCTGTCGGGAGCAGCACTGTCAAAGAACTGCGGTGTCTTTCCATGGTCAAGTACTGACCTCATGGGGACAACAATTCACCCAAATCCAAGTTTGTCTTCAGATTTCATACGTGTATTAGAAAGGCAAGAACAGGTTAAGCTCTGTGGATAATGTGTAACTGAAGCTAAAGAGACAAGGTTTGAAGCCTGTTTTGTAGCAGGGACGTTTTAGTAAGTGATCTGCGATAAATGGGTAATTAAAAAGAGCTAGGTGGTGGAGAACCAGATTAATTGTGAAGTTTTATCTAATTTCCACCCCTGCAGCACATTTGGTTGGAAAACAGAAAGTAACCATGCTTTGTTATTGCATGAAGTGAATAAAACAAACTCAGAATGCTGTGGTAGCTTCTTGATCTGTAAAGCATACAAAGCTGAAACCACCACATGCAAAAATGATCACAAGAAGAGTGAGTGCAAGCTGAAAGGTTGGGGATACTTGCTCTCTGCAATGCACACAGCTAACAGTTCTCAGCACTGAGAACTCAGCTGACCTCTGGGGAATTGATAGGAAGTCCTGGCTCTGCTCGAGTCAATGGGAATTTTGCTGTGGACTTCAGGGAACTTCACAGAGCAGTTGCTGTTGTGCAATATATTGTTCCTGACTCTTAAAACCTTGCAAAATCTCATAGTTGGGCAAATAGGCATTTTTAAGTGCTCTGGATCTTCTGTCTAGCAAGAATGGGGAATTAAAGGCAATCCATGTTAACTAAATCTGGGTAGGTTCCTGGTAGTGACACGCTGTCTTAGCCATGGAAATGAAATACAGAATGTAGAAGTGCTGTAACCAGAAGTGGTCTCGTGTTGCTCATTCTTTTTATTTGTGTGTTCTGTCACCTTCCTTTGCCTGTGCTGTCACTGCTTCAGTGAGCACAGGCTTTGGCAGTACATGGAGGGAGGACTCCTGTCTTGTTTGGTCTGTAGGGCATTAAGGTCCACATCCTCGCTCCCATGTGGGCCTCACGTGGTAGTTATGATAATTGATATCCAGTTAGATTACTCAGATAATTTAAAGTCTGTTAAGTAAACTGGTATCTCTGATTGTAACATTAGTAATGGGGAAATGCTGTGTTCAGCAAGCAAATAAGGATTAATTTTTGGGCCCTGTTCCTGGATATTCTTAGGTGTGTGTCACCATCCCTTCAGAAGATATAAGAATTTTTCTCTCTTAAGAATATCTTTTTGTCAGCTTTGAATTTGTAGGCTGCCAATATTGTTACAAACGTTTTTATTCTTTTCACTCCGTTTGTTGAGTTCTTCCTGCTAAGTCAGCCAAAAATTTATTTTCACTGTATGTGAAAGGTCTGTCTGTTTTCAGTAGATTATGTTTGGGGGAAGGTAAAATTGAATTTATTGACCACATAAAAGCTGTGCATTCATAACTGAAATGGCTGGGGTTCCTCGTGTCTCCTTCCCTTGTGTCTCTGTCTCTGCAAAGCTTCGGTACAAGGATGAGATCTAGAGTTCTTTGGAGGACTTAAAAATAGAAAGGGAACATACTGTGTCTATTTCATTTAAGTAACTCTACCTAAATAAATGTACAGATGAAATGGCAAAAAGCTGGCAATAAAATGGCATGAAGCCTGAGGTACGTATTTCTTGTATGGCATGTTGGTAGGGGCCCTAAAACAGGTCCCTGTGTTCTTTTGTAGCCAAAGCTGTAGATAAGTCGGAATTTAGGACTAAATGAACAGCATTAGTACCTTCCAGTAATCTGTTCTTGTGGTGGGAAAGGCCTTTCTGAGGAAAAAACAGCACTTAATTTAACAAGAGTTTGAAAATCACTTCAGCAAAACACAGCATTCTTAAGGTGATGTGCCAGGGTGAGGTCCATGTAAGGAAATAAAGTCCATGTAAGGAAATATAATGGTATTATTTCCTAATATTTTGAACCATAGCTTTTTCCTATAGAAATTCCAAAAAGTTTTAACATCTGTGGAGGAAGCAGCTGGGATCTCGGATGGTAGGGACAGTTTGCTACACCAGTCAATAGATACCCAAATGAAGATGCCACATCAAGAACCTTTCCCTTCAGGAAAAAACAAACAAAATAAAATGTGAGATTTATTTCTGTGGTGCCTCATCTGGAAAAACTCTCTGATGATTGTATTGTGTTCATAAGTATGACACAAAATCAGCAGAGTGTTGCTAGTGGCGTAGGATTTAGAACATTAATTTAAGGCAGAAAAGTAAGCAGGAAGAGAACTGATTGCCAAGGGTGTAGGGTTTGCTTTGCCAGTGTTGTAACCAGCATGAGAGTGCTCTGTCTGAAGCCTGCAAAGTGGGCACATAATGTAGCTACCCACAGACTATGGGTTAAATGCCAGCTGTGGTTGATTCTTTTTTTTCCCCCAAGTATAGCTGAATAAGGAAAATTATATTTAAGCTTGTTTTAGTTGGGAATATGACACATCAAAAAATTGCCAGCTTATTTTCCCAGCCTTGCTTTCTGAAAAAGCCCAAATAACTTCAGTTGCCTCATAAATCCACAGTGATTACAATGTATTTATTTATTATTATCTATGCAGACACAAAATGACCTCAGCAAAGAAGAAGCCAAAACAATTCCTTGATTTTGGGAGAAAAATCATTCAGCTCCCATCTCTCTTCCACCCACAGGCTCCTTCTGAGGGCTGTGACTTTGTCTTATGCTTCAGCAGGAAACATATTTTTGGCAGAGACTGAGCTCTCTGGAGTGTGTGGATCTTACAGGTATGCTGTCAAATGCAGTTTGTATTGAACACGAGGTGCTTCACTTGAGTGTTCCCTGTGAAATTACCTTTCAGATTTTCAATATATGGCTAGTTAGTTATGTTTTGTAATTACACAATTTCAAATAATATAAAAGTTAAAGGGATGAAATACTTTCTGAGCTGTGGAAGGGGAAACATGGGACCATGCTCACTTCAACAGAGAGCTGAGTAAATTGTTGAGAGGCATGATAAAATACGATTGTACAGCCTTGGAATTCTGTGTGCATTGATGAATGGAATACGGAAATATGTTCCATTAATTTCTAAGGGATATTAACTATGTATTGATGAAGGGGCCTGAGTTCTGTTTGGTGTCGTGGATGATATAATTGGAGATCATTACATGAATTAGCTGTGTTAGGTATTCCACCCAATCATGTTTTGCAGTGAAAATCCCAGTGTCAGAGCAGAAACTCATTTAATGAAGTACCAACAGTGGCCATTTTTTATATGGTTAGGCATAGACCCTCTCAAGTTTTGGAAATTGGCAGCTTAAGAATATCTTGTGCTGGGTTGTTGTGGCATATCGCTTTCACAAACTGATCAAATCCCTTTTAAAAGACATTCTCACTTTTGAGTTCCACATTCTTTTGTTTGTTTGTTTCATTTTACATGGTGCTCCTACTTTATTCTTTTATTCTGAAAGATCATGACTAGTCATTCCCTGTTAAACCATATTTCCTTCCAAGTTACCTCATTTCAACTGAAATGTTATTTTGTTTTCCACTGCATAGAAGCTTTTTCACATCTGTCATCTCTTTCTAGAAAAGATTTCAATCAAACAAATTATCTAGAGTTAGAAAGTACCAAACAATCTCTGTGTAATACACTCTGTCCTCCGCTCCACTGGCGGAAAAGCAAGGAGTGAATATAACGTGCTTTCAAGGCTTAAGAACAAGTGTTAAAGACAAAATATAATTATAGGTTGAGATTAAAAAAAAGTGACATGTGAGATGTGCTTGCCAAAGTTAGATCACAGCCTAGTAAAGCGATATTTAAAACAATAGTGTATCTAGAAAAAGGATTTCTGTTCTAGATATTTTGCAGCAGAACATTTGGTCAGGATCCACAGGGAAGTCCCAGTGTTAGGCTGCAGGAGGCAGGGATTTGTAAAAGCACTGTGGATAAGGAAGTGCCTCAAAGAGGAGAGTGGGTGCTGTTGAGAGGGGATTTACTGGGCAGGCAGGTTCCAAAGTTCTGTTCTGGATATATTTTAGACTTTTATTAGTGACTTCGGCATAAGAAGACGATGTTGAGGAAATTTATTGATGATACATGCAGGTGGAACCTATTGCTAATGCAGAAAGGGCAGGAATTACTTACAGGAAGAAATGCATGACCTCAGAGTTCGGACTGATAGGAACAGGCTGAAAGTTAATGGAATGAAGTGCACGATCATGCACTTTGGGATCACTGACAGATTCTGACATAAACTGGAGCTTATTGTTTGGAAACGGTGGAAGAAGGGACATATCTAAGTATTAGGAGGTCACTGGATAGCTGGTAGCCAGCAATATGTTTCAGGCTCAAAGGGCAAATGGAATTTGAGATCGAGTGAATCTTCCCAGTTGAAATCAGTAAGTATTTTTGCCTGCCAAGGCATGGTGAAGCTGTGTCTGAATGCCATGTACAACTCCGATTTTCCTTGTTGAAAAAAGGGGAAATCAAGATTCAACAATTCTACAGAAGAGTTACTGGGATCATGGGAATGATAAGCTTATCTGTAAGAAGAAACTAAATTGGCAATGGTTTATTTAGCCTAGCAAAATGAAATTTGAGCTGTGATTTATATCCATGGGAGAAAATATCAGAAAAGCAGTGCTATTTAAAAGACAACAGTTAAAGACAAACAAATGGATATAAACTGGTCTTGAGGAAATATGAGCTGCAGTTTAGGTTTCTAACTAACAGAAGAGCCAAATTCTGGAACAAACATGGTGACATGGAATAAGAACAGCTAACAGGTGTTACTATGGAGCACTATCCATTTATTAGAGGAATGGTGCACTTTCCTGTGGCTGAAGCTGATGGCATGACCCAAAAATCTTACGGAGAAGCTTCATAATTTTTTGCTCTTTGATTAGTGCTTGAATGGCAGTCTTGTAAGGTGTGTGTAGAAATCGCATCAGATTTTATTTTTGATTCTGATTAAATTGGTAATGCCTTAAAGTATTTTCACTGTAGTAGGTCAAATCTTCATGCTGTGGGGAAAACTACCCTTTCTGGAAAGTCACAAAATTTAACAAATCCTTATAGTTTTGGAAGTGAAGGCATTAAAGCTGCATTAAAGGTCATCTGCCATAACCATGCTGAAAGACTAGCAAATCAGTGTGCAGAGCTAGAAGCTGCTTTCCAGTGCCATCATGTATTTCAAATTTCATGGTTATAATTTATCTTTCTAGAACACTCATTTTCCCACCAATTAATAGTACAAATGGCATACTTATTCCACTTAATGCATTTAGATGGATCAGAGGTTTTTACTTTCCAATAAAGAAAATATTTCACATTCCCAGTTTAACTTGTGTTTATAACTTGCTTAAAAATACCTTTGTTAAAGGCCTTTCTCTGCTTCCATCTCTGAGTACCCAAGGACAGTAGATATCATGAAACCAGAATAATCTTCTGTGCATGAAAAAAACTCCCTTAACTTATACACAGACAAAAACTTGTTGATAAAGTTGTCAACATATTCGTGGTCTAATCAGAATGACATAGTATCCAAAGAAGAATCTTTGGTAAGTATTTCCCATTCATAACAATAGAATGCAGCAGCGTATGAAAATAAATACGCTGCATGGAAATTCATGTAGGTGTCAATCAGTGTTTCATGTTCTCTGATCAAGTGGTACCTTTGAAATCCTCTAAAAGCTGCTGGAATACTTCTATTTCAGAAGAAAAACAGTTGTCCCCCTGGCAGGATTAAGCCCATGACAGTTCTCTCCTTACCTCTTTTTTCTCTTGATGTGTGTGTCACCATAGGTTTGTATATGTAAGGTTTTTAAAGCCCAGGAATGCCAAAACTTCTCTCCTTTTAGCCAGATGTTTCATTTTAGAAACATCTTTTTCAATGAAAGTAAAGTAGATTCAAACTTTGGAAAGTGGATTGCCATAAAATAGATATCTGAGTAGTTGCAACTGAAATTTAAGTTCTGACTGAAACAAAAAATTACACCAAAGGGGCTTTTAAATGATTATTTATGTGCTAATTGGGTAAAATTCTTTTTCATGCACTAACGTTTGTGCAGCTGTGTTTGTAATGTATCTTGAAAAGTTCGGGACGCGTTACTTTAGATGCTATGCTCCTTGTGGTTTTAGGAGAACCCCTCTTGAAAGAAGGGCTTTTGTACAGGGAACTTGCTGTCCTCTTTACTCACAGGAAGGATGGTGATGGTTTTCTCAATGTTTGTCTCAAAAAAATAAAAATCATAGAACCCTCAATCTCAAAGTTTGCATCCTGCTTTGACACAGTGACAGTTTTCCACATGAAGCACTTATTTTCTATGACTTCTGCAGCTGGGGAAATTCTTGAATTGTGACAGCATCTCTGTATATGTACCAATGCACTGTAGTCCAGATAAATGAGTGACACTCTTGGTCAGATCTTCTAAATGAAATGCATAAACACTGTGGTTTTTTCTTTTATTTATGCACTTTTACTCTATATGGAATGCAGGTTAATGCATTCTGACATTTTCACACATCTCTCCTCTACCATCTTAATCTGACCGCATGCTTCACAAATAATCTGACCTGTGTGCAGCTGTCTTGAAGTTTTTGGCATATAGGTCATGTAACATTTCCTTAGTGAACAGTTAAATCAAATGACTGTTTCTTAAGGTCATCTAAGTAAGGAGAAACGCCTTACTGGATCGCAGGAGCTCTGTGGCTCCAGCCCTTCCCACAGGAGACACCCTATAGTGAGTGCACAGGAGCCAAGACGTTTGCTGTGGTGCATTGTCCTTACGCTCCCCCACACCTGCAGTTGTTACATTTGGATATTGGTGGGCAGCCTACCAGTAACTGTTGGATATTATCCACTGACAGACCTACTGTCCATGAATTTGTATAATCCCTTTCTGAACCTATGGGTACACTCTGACTTTACCATCTCCTGTGGGGGCAGGGTCAGGGATTGTATTGCCCACTGTCCAACTGAACACTGAACACTGTTTTGTATTGCATGTTCATTTAGTGCCTCCTAATGGCCTGAAAACTGCAGGATTTTTGTGAATAAAATTTCTACATTCATTTTTCACTGTTCTTCCATAATTTTGGGAATCCTGATTGTATTCCCCCTTGATCTTCTGTCCAGATTGATAAATACTAGACTTTTTGGTCTCTGCTTGTAAGTCAACTGCTGCAAACTATTGATCACTTCAGCTGTTCTCTCTCTACATCCGCTAATTCTATTTATTTTTCAAGGTGTAAAGACCAGAACCCGTATAATTTCTCATGTTGAGTTAAAATCTGATATTGCTGATTTCCCTAAGGCTGTATTTCATCCTCTGTTGGGCTTAATAGCATCTCATCTTTGGTGCTTAAAGGTAACGGTAAAATCACTGAATTTCAATTCTCTAAGAAAATGGACAGTGCAGTAGAAGGATTAAAAGTAAGTAGCATAGGTGCTGACAAAATAAAACCAGAGAGCTAAATATATAGTTGCTTAGGCTTCTCAGAACGAATCAAGTTTGACTGGATATGGAACTAAATTATTTGAACCTGATAAAATACGTGAGTGGGATCTAGACATGGGAAAATGGAGGGTTTGATAAAACTGGCTATAACTTTAAAACTTATTTTTAAATTAACGCGGGTTGATCGTATCTTAATGAAAAAGCTGCAGCCATCTATATGAAACATGGAAATAACTGGATTATTTTTCATGGCTTGATAAGGCAATTGCAGACTAGCTCATAAAATTACCCTTCTAGTGCCATAATCCTATGACATGAAAAGGTGATAAAGAATGTAGCAGTTTTGAGTGTGACCACGTCATTACCTGTGGCTTCTGTATTGGTGGTTTAGAACAGAGCGTGTTAGGGCTGGTGCATCCCACTGGTTTCACCCACGTGGAGGAGTCAGCCCTTCCTTCTACTGTCTTCCTGTGCAGTTTAAAAAAAATGAAAACAATCCCAGCTTCTCCTCATGATTGCTACTGAAGGTTGCGATTATGAATTTCCTGGTTGAAAACTTCCTTCTGAGCTAAGAAGCTGAGTCTGCTCTTAGCTCTAATAAAACTACTTTAATCCAAAAGCTCTAAATCTGATCTGTAGCATTCTGAGTTACCTAAGCTCAAAAGACAGCCTTACTGAGTCTTTCCCTTTTTGGGGTGGTTTGGTTTTTTTCCCTCCATCTTGTTTTTAGTCTTGTCAAATATTGTTGCTAAACTGGTCATTCTTTTCTGAGCTTCAGTTTCTCTTTCTGTCTCCTTCTCTCCCTCTCTTTCTCATCAGACCCAAACTCCCAATGCCTAGAGATTATAACAGTTCATATTTTTCCACTTTTTTCTCATTTTCTCGTACTTCTCTCCCTAACCTTTTCTCCTGATGGAGTTCTCTCTTATTTTGGAATGGTCTTACAAAACAATATAAGGAAACATAGCTTTATCTTCAGTTTGGCAGGTGCTGGTCTTCTTCACATACTTAAGGACAATTGGGTAAAAAATTTGGTACAAATGAAAGGGAACCCACTGTGTGTAAGGTATGCTGAGTTAACTGCCTTTGTCACTCCTCAGGCTCTGCCGTAAGAGGAACTTCATGATGCAGCTACAGGTAGAGAAGTGAAGGCCAAGTTAAGTCAGGCAGTTAACTTGCACAGGTGTGTAAGAGGACCTGCACAAGTAGTTACCATAGAGCGACAGACATGTGAGAGGTACCTGTCACTGCAGGTGACATGGTAATCTGGGAGGAATTCAGGTACCTTTCAGTTTGACTGATGTAATCCACCTCTGGTTGCCAAACTGATTGCAGCAATGTAGAAAGTGCCTTCCCTGGGCAAGTGCTGAAGGCTGTGCCCATGGCTGACACAGGGACATGATCCTGGAAGGAAGTTCGAGGCTAGAAGGAAGCAGAGGCACTGTGGCTGTGTAGTGGGGCCATGGGCGAAGCAGGATGTGCCACTGGAAGGGAGAAGCAAACCTAGCTGTGATTTTTGGTTTTGCTTAAGAGAAGGAAAAAGTAGTCTTGGGCATACCCTGGCGGTAATACGAGGCAGAATGGGAAAGGCTGCCTGCAGTAGTGACTTACTTCCTTTCATTATTTTAAAGACAGAGCAGTGTTTGGTCTACAGCTGTGCCTTGCACTGATGAACCTATGCGGGCAGCTTCTCTGCCCTGTCTCCTTCAGGTTTCAGATATCATCTCCTCTGCTGACATCTGCTTCATTCCTTCCTTCTCCCATGACTTGTTTGTCTTCAAAGCCACAGGTAAACCGGTTGTATTTCTCCAGCCAAGCCTAAAGAGTGGAAAACAAACGAGCATATTCTGCCTCTATAGAGAAAGAATGAAGGGAACTAAAGAAATAACAAATATGGAACAAAAATGTAGGTTTTCCTTTCTCCATATTTTCCTATTCATTCTTTGGCATGTAGGAATAACTCACTTCTTATTTCCACCACTAATAAATTCTGATAGCGCTTTAAAGTCAAGACCACATATCCCGTGGTTCCCCAGGGCATTTCCCAGGAGTACCAAGGAAGAGCTCTGAGATTTTGTGAAGGCTGTGTCCCAAGGGAAGTTGTGCAGAGGTAGGACTCTTCAGTCTTGCCTCTTTGTTCTGCAATAAATGTGAGATAATGCCCTTGGCTGATAAAATTGAGGTGAGCTGAGCTAAAATTTCAAAAAAAAATCCTCTGCTGCCTTTCCACCTCTCTGACAGCATAGCAATGTATGTGTTTCACTCCAAGCTATTGTTAGTCTTTACTGCACCCCTGTCTTACAATGTGAGGCTGGAGGGACAACTGATATTTCTGATTCTATGTTCTAAGTACTGAAATATAGAATATAGGGCTGCTCATGTATCTATTGGTTGAAAACCTTGATGCTGTGATGGTGGGCTAGTGCCCATCAAACACATTGCTTCAATGCTGTGTCCTGGGGTAAGAGTAGTGCTGTGCAGCAGCTGGAATTAAGTTCTCTCTGATTTACTCATGTGGGCTGTATGATCTGATACAGAGCTGTAATCTGCATAAGGACATAGATTATTAATGGTAATATACTAATCTAGTTCTCTTTCTGTTACTGCCAAAACATTATTTATATCAGTAACTCTCGCTTCCAAGTTGTGTGAGGAAATGTTTCCTTTTCTTAGTTGTAAACTTACCTAAATGAAACTGGGCTCTAAACGTGTGTATATAACTCTTGACCTTACATTCTGAGAAGTGGAGCAGGTCCTCTTTTTACTTCAAAAGATCTTCACTTGATTAAGAAGTTTTCGTTGCTTAAGTTTTGCTAGTCACATCACATATAGCACAAATAAACACACCGGCTGATGAATGAAGGACAAGTTACAAAGCTGGGGGGGGGTGGGTTGTCATCTACATCTGCACAGGAAAATTAAGATTTATTCTTGCTTTGTTTTTCTGTGTAGTACATTTCTTGCAGCCAAGTTAAACTTCTGCATTTAAACACATAAACCGTGTATTATGCATAATTTTAAGTACAAGGATAATCCCGTTATTTACTTAATTGTAAGATTTGTAAGAGTTAATTTGTAAGACTTTGCTGAGTCAAAGCTTTAATTGCATACATTTTTTAAAATCTTGCAACACTTCAAACAATGATCCTGGCACCAGGATCTTTGCACTGGCCTCCTAATGTATCAGGAGCAGCATTTGAAAATATTATTTTACTTAACAGATTTGAAAATTAATTAAATTAAAAGTAGCTGTGAATTGTTTTCAACAGATGTCTAACATTTCAAATTAGGGTAAGTGTCATTATTGTTCCTTTACACCTGAGGAAAAGGAAACATGTAGAAGTTAAATGCTTGCCAAGAGTATTACAACTAAGGAAACTTAGGGAAGTCGTCTTAGTTCATCCTTTGAATCCAGGCCAGAGCCATAGCTAAAGGTCCAGACTGCTTTGAAATGCTGGCTAAATAAACTTTCATGTTTTTCATAATTCTTACTCCTCAATCAAATTCGATATAAGAATTAGAGGCTCAGCTTGAAGCTTATGAATATCTTGTCTCGAGTTTGCGGGGGCTAAGAGTGAGCCTTCAATTCCCAGAAGTCATCTGTCACTTCCTGTATTTTCCTTGTATCAGGTGTGTTCTATTTCCCAAGCCTTTTTCTGTGGACCCATAAAAGAGAAATAATTATAGTATTTAACAGTTTGATTAGAGGGAGGTTAAGCCAGGAGGCTATAATTTATTTAGTACTGCCTCTTTTTAGTCAGTCATTGATTATTTTTGTGGTTATCTGGAAGCATCACTGTTTCTTCATTTATCACTAGTTTAAATATTTAGAGGGAAAAAACAGACTAGCAGTAAAACCAAAAATTAACAACATGTCTAATTTAACAAAAACAGTTTATTAATGGAAACAAAAAATATACAAGTGTTTGTTGGCCCTACATGTATTTGAATCATTCAGTTGAAAGGATTTGAAAGCCAGGCTTGTATTCTAGTACTGAGACACAGTAGTGACAGAAAATGATTGCACTTCATTTAGGTATTTCTTCAAGTTACCCAAAGGCATGATATTTGCAACCCCTACTTAAATACCTGATGCAATTAATTTAATTGTAAGGAAGCTATTTTGTATTGTTATAGCACTGTATGTCTTTGCATTTGACAAGTACCAGCATTTAACCTTCTAATTGAAAATTACTTTGGGGATTCTGCCAGGAACTGCAGACTGCAAACACTAACCCCCATCCCTGCCTCATGTAACACAATAGGTACAAAGTCAGAGGTCCTTGACGGGCACGCTCTGGGGCTGTGTGGGTGGGAAGTTCTGTGCCCTTCCAGAATTAACTTCCTTCTGCTACAAAGCCTGGTTAAACAATTTAAGGATTGTTTCAGTATTTTTCTATGCAGATACATACAGAAGATAAACAGATATTCCCCCTTACAGAAGTGCTTTTAGTGGGTATTGTTTAAGGTAGGAGCAGAGCTTCAAGGGGATGAAAAGTGTATTATTTTATGATGTCTGGATTTTTGAATATGTGGATTTTTATACAGGGCGTGGCAGGAAGGGAGTCAGGGAAGAGAAGTATTCCTTTACATCTTCCAAAATAGTTGGAGTTGGAAGCTGCAAGAAGTCATGGAATTAGTGAAAATATCCAGTAGTACTGGCCCTGCACAGCTCGGGTCATGCAGCCACAGTAGTTCCTAGGAGAGGATGAGTGCAGCTCCAGACTATGCCAAAAGGACTGTCAGATTCTGAATTCAAGGCTGCTCACTCACTGTGTTTTGTGAGCTCTTTCACATACAGGTCGATTTATGAGACCACATGCACGAGTGCTGAAAAAGCCTCAGTGTGAGAGTGTGAGCCATGGTTTGGGCAAACCAGAATGCTTCCAAACTGATCCCATGTAAATTCACTTGAGGAAGTGTGCAGTGGTGTAAACCTTTTCCAGAAGGGAGACTCAAGAGAAATGAGGAATTGTAGCTACGTTGTTCTGCAGCCTGGGTAGTGGGGCTGCAGCTTTAGGTGACTTGTGTTGGTAACTTCTCTTTCCCTGGCCAAGTTTCACAGAGTCCCATAGGTGTTGGGTCATTATATATAAAGGCTGGAATTTTAGTTTCTAAATATAGTCAAATCCAGCATAGTATTTAACTGGAAATATAAAACATTAAAAAAAATTCTTGTCAAGTAAGGAAGAACTTGGTCTGTTAATAAAGTGAGCATGTGTAAGTACCCTGAGGATGGGAAGTAATAGGTGATGTTGTGTAAAAGTAGGGGTTAAACTGTGGTTATAGGAATAGGAGGGAATACACAAAACTTGGTTCAGTGAGTGTGTGCTGCAGAAATACGCGTGACAAACTAAAGGAACGTAGGGCCTCTGGAATTAGATCTGGAAATAACCTGTAGTTACTGTTACCCGCAGAGGCCTGTTTTGTGCACGTCATATGCAGATAAATTTTCTGAAAGGATCTGCTCATATAAACATTTTGTTGTGCAAGTAGCTTTCGTTGATGCTGCATCCTCAGTCAGATCGTTCGTGTGAGGAAGCAGAAGTAGGCCACAAGCTAGGGCCATTCAGCTTCTCTATTTAAATCTTTGTGTGTAGGTCTTGTGGCCAAAATGAAAATGCAGTGCTTCCCACCACCCTAGCTTTACTGCAAATTTTGGTTTTGTGAAAGGTCAGCACATGCATGTGTCTTGTAACATTACACATTGCCTTTACTCAAAAATTCACATGCACAGGAAAACTGACAAAACAGTTTATTTTGGAAAATGAGTAAATCCAAATGATGGATACCATGTGTCAAAATAATCCTTAGTGCACGTGCTTGCATTTTCACATGGACATTTTTGAAAATTGTACTGTGGAAACTAGAGAATCAGTTTGCCAGGGAGCAGGTTTAAGCCACTTTTCAGTACTGACTTCAAGATGTGGTCTCTTTTACTAAACATAGAGGCCAGTGCACTTCCATCCTTACTTTAGGCCTTTGCTGTTGGTCTCCAGAGATGCCAGACGAGATCTAATGGACTGGTTAGGGCAGTTAGATAGAGGAGGATTAAGACTTAAATTTCAGGCTAAAGAAGTGAGAATACCTGAATGGCCTTTAGGATTCATTTCACATCCCTAGGATACTTTAAAAACTTGGTCCTTAGTTGAAGCTGGTTCAATTTTAGAGCTGGTGGAGAGAGATGAGCATCTTCAGAAGGAGTTTGTTTGATGTTCCTCCATTCCAAAAGGGAAGAGGTGATGAAGGATATTATATATAGCACTGCTTAAAGAAGGGAATAGTCTTTTATCTGCTTGCTTTAAAGCCTCAGGTAAACCTCGTGTGAAGCAATTCCTTTTACCTTAGTCACATGTGAATGGAGGATGATTTTGGGGATGTTGAGACTGTGCTGCTGTGTTTGATTAAATTTCACTGATGCTTTAAGGACAGACTTGCATTTATACTTTTTTTCCTCCCCAATAGCCAAAATACGAAAGTGCATGTAAACTCTTTGCTGGACCTGTCCAGGGTAGATGCATAGCAAATCTTGAACTGGAAGATGCTGCAGAGTCCCTGAGTTTCAGGACACTGAAGTAACCAATAAGGTCCTTTCCTGGGAATCTAGAAGGACACGGACTTGTTTTGGTTACTTAAGTGTTTTGAATGTAGTCAGTGGAACATTTCTGCACATACATTGCCAAGTACTTTGAAGCAGTGGCAGTTTGCTTCAGCTGCACAATATTCTACGTGTGAGAATGTGTATGGAAGAGAGGTTAAAATCTAGAGGCCTTAGCCTGCTTTTATTTTGGTTCTGGTTAATATTTGCTCAGTGAGCTGAGAATGGAAAATCCACTTCTGAAAACATTGTGTTAGTGTCATGCTGACAACCAAAATCTCTTTTGTGAAGACTTAAAATTGCTCAAACATTTAAAAAGTTGGTAGAGTTGCATTTTCAGTCCTCTTCCTAAAGTAGAAACAGACTTACTACTGTCAGTCTACACTGTTGCCATGAGAACAAGGCATTGCCTGCCATTTTCCCTCTTATATGTGTTTTAAAAAAGATGCTGGGACTGTAAAATAAATTACTGTTTTGTAATTTAGCTTTAAGCAAAAGGAATATTTCAATGGTGACAGTTCTGGAAATGCTTTAACTTTTAAATGCTGACACCAAATAATAAGTAAAACCTTGTGATTAATGTTTCCAGAAGGGACTATTAACATTATCCTACATCTGTTCATGATATAATCTCTAAA
>VZTA01019639.1:0-14257 GCA_013398855.1 Mohoua ochrocephala
AGAGCGTTCCTCCGAATTTTGTCGCAAACTGGGACACTGTCTTTTTCTTAAATTGGCTCCAATGGTCATGTGAACAGATCCTGTTGCTAGAAAGGCAAAGGCAGATGTTATTTTTTAGCTAAAACAAGCAAAGCCTCACTTTTCTGTGCAGTACTTGTTAAATTCCCTATAAGCTTTCAGCAGAGCTAAAATAAGCTGTATTGTTTTAAAAATTTATTAGCCAGTATTGTAAAAAAATTACTTTCTAAACTTCTCTGTCTTTGAAGAAGAATAATAAAATGATTGCATTGGTGCTTTTTAATCCAGAGTATCATATATATATTTTTATTAAAATTAATTATTAAAATTAATTATTAATTATTTTACAGTATTTAGTTATTAATGTTAAACAATTACATTTTCCCCTAAACAGTTTTAGTTCCAGAAATATTTGAGCATTTCTAAAAGACAAGGGATCTATTTTCATCTCTCTCTATATACGTATATTGCTTCTGGCATTGTATTGCTATAAAAATCCAGGATATACATCCTTAACTTTTTAAATCATGTAATATAGAGTACCTCTGGGGTTTTTTTGTGATCCAACTTTAACTTCATCATCAAAAGTTTGCCTCTTAAATTTATTTTCACTATGTTGTAATCTGTAGTCTTGGCAGTATAGGGCATAAAATACAAAACCTGTAGATTCTGAGGCAAACCAGTATCTCCTCGTTGGCTTTGGTTCTCTCCGTTCCGTGTAATCTGCTTTCCCTTGGAGTAAATTAGCATCAGAACAACACTGATGACATGCTTGACCTGTTGTTATATGACGTAATTCAGTCACTACTTCAGGCAGTGTAAAATACCACTGTTGTTCTACCATACATATTAAATAATATCACCCATATATCCCACGAAATATTGAAACGAATACAGTTTTTTAAAGTTTTCATTGAAATCAGATTTTTGGAAATTTCTTAAAACCAAGGACACAGCCACTAGATAAAGCTTTGTCATAAGGATGTATTTCTAATGGCTGCTACAGAAATTACTGTTGAACACAATATTTGTCTTTAAAAAACCTTTTGAAATACACTGTAGAAGTATGTAAATCCAAACTAATGAAAAGAGCAGCACAGAAACTACAAATATTGTTTAAAAATTCATATCTTAAGTAATAGTTTTCTGCTAGACCATTAACTCAATCCTATTGCACCTGATTTCTGGGCAGTAGTGGAGAATTATGTGATATAAAAGAAAAGGAGCATTCTTCTAAAAGTTGAGGATGAAAGAAAAGTCGTGGATGAAGGACAAGGACACTGGGTGCCTTCTCACAAGAATTCAGCTCAGCCATCCTTGCTATTTTTGTGACACTATACAGGCATCTCCTCAAATCTTAGCTTTAAACAAAAACCAGAAAATTTACTCATTTCCTCAAATGCAGATAATCCACACAATCATTTGTGCAGTACAACTAAACCTTGTATGCTTAGAACACATCACATTCTCCACCTGGACTGGTCTCTAATGCCGTGATATGGAAAAACTGAGATCTATTTCTTTCTTGAGAGTATTCATTGTATTAACATTGAAATCCATTTTTTACCCCATCTGAATCATTATAATCTTTATCATCATTAAAACTGCAAGTGTGTCTGGTTATTTTTCCTCATATATTCTTTTAAGGTGGACCTTGGAGGGTCCAGAAACTGCTGATAAGGAAAACCAGCTTAAAACAGAAAAGAAATTTTTCTTACAGAGACATTCACAGTCTAAGACATTTAAATACATATATCTGTTATATGTATTTAAATGCAATTATACAGCAATTTATGCCACCTAGACAGGTAGGATCACAATGCATAGAGAGAAGAATTCTTTCTATCTGGGGTGTAGGGCCAATGTTTTATCTACTGATCTGAATAGCGCCAATATCATTCCAGCGGACTTATCAGCATGTGCTGGCTGGGCTTTTTTCCCCTACCATCTGCAGCATATGCAAACACATTGCAAGGAAATCACAAATCTCCCACTGAGGTCATTTTTCTTTGTTCCTACTGCTTGCTTAGAAGTACATAACCTATCTCCAGGTAGCATAATAAAAAGTATCTACTTCTGTTGTAAGTTGCCTTTTATTTTGGGCAACTGTCACCAAATCAAAGAGCTGCTTTAAGTACTAATTATTAACCAGATCAAAGATCAATGAAGACTCCACTGTAAATATGATAATTGCTGAACAGACACAGATCCATGCTACTCTACAGACAAAATTCAGTGATGCTTTCTTCCTGGAAAGAGATTATAAATGGTTTTAATTTTTATTCTAGTTTTTGACTTTGCTGCTTTCCTGATGAATATTGGTGTCTTTTTCTACCAAGTAATGCCATGATTCAGCATAAATAGCACATTCTACACCCACAACAAATTCGATAAATGAATAAAACAAATCCCTTGAGCATAAAGGTTAGTCTGACTCAAAGTTGTGGCACTTGCCTTCATGGGTGTAGAAATTTACACGAGCAGTCTAGATATATTTGCATGCTTACTGTGGGAATAGTAGAAGGAACCCAAAAGGAACTGTGAAGTTTCGAACCCAGTAGTTATTATCACAAAGCCAATCCTCCATTTATCTTCTTAGCATGGATGTATTTCTCTTGTGTACATTCAGACTGTCTTTAGTCATGAACATCTGTAGATGTTGAAAGTCAGCTGCAATGTGTTGCGGTGGCTGAACCACCAGCACTGGTAGCGGAGGGGGCCAGAAGACCAAGGGAGCCCCATGGTTGGGTCCAAGAAACCCCCCTTTGGGTTTGTTGTAAAAGCTTCTCCCATCGACTCTTATGAATATTCATGTGCCCCTGCAAGATGTAACCAAAGCCCCCATTCCTGCCCCTCTTTCCCCATCGGTTGTTTTTGTATTACCTGCCCCCTTCTCCCTCTCTCCCCACTGGCTGTTTTGTATTACCCCGCCCCCTTCGGGACCCCCTTATAATCCCCAGCCGAATGGAAGTTCGCCCTCTTGGTTCCTGGGACGCCGATGTGAGACCTTCTCTTCCCTGGGGCCCCGCCCAAAAAAATCTCCGGTTGTCCATCCAAGAGCCACCTCCTAAACCTCTGGGGGTGCCTGAACCAACGATGCGTGGGGTGGTTGCTGGCCACCATCGCCCTGGGTGGGGAACAGCTGGCTAGCAGGGGTCAGGCCCCGCCCGGGACCCCTCATCGAAGGAGTTCTGTGGAACACGCTGCAGCTGCTCTCACCCAGCACCACGGAACCCGCGCAGGCGCGATTGTAATGCTTACTTTTGTTTACAGAAGAACTGTCAGTGAATGCAGTTGGTTTGATGGCTCACACCCTTTCAGTGTATCTTCGCAGTATCTAGATCCTCCCAGTATGTGGAGGATGTTATTCTACCCTTAGACTGACCACTGCTTTTTACCACCTTTTTAGAATTCTCATTCTTTAAATATGCTGTTCTCTGAGAGACAGAACTTATTCCCTTCTCATTTTCTAGCACTTCCTCTGGAATGCTAGCACTGGCCTGAGGTGGAAAAGTGCCTGAAATGGGGCTATTCAGTCCGTTACTGTGCATGTTTCTCATAGGAGTAACTGGAATAAAGAGGCCTCTTACACATTCTTGCTAACACAATCTTTATTATTACCTTTCTGTATCACTTACCAGTACTACTTGCACTTCAAAACAAGTAAGGACATAAATATAAAATGGCTCTAATAGTAATAACATTGCCTGCAGCTGCCAGGAACAGTTTGTACCATGGAAACACTGGGCATATGTTGATATGACAGCCATTGGCAGGGCTTGGTTGCATATGCTGCACTGTCAAAACACCTTTTTAACTATCTCAGAGGGATTATTCTATTTTCCTTTTCATTTTGAGATAAAATACAGGAAACAAATGAGTTTCTGGAAAGTTTCAAATAGGTGTTCTTATCCAGGAACCACAATGAAATATGCTTTTCCCCCCCCTAAGTTTTAGTATCCTATTCCTGCGTCCTTGAGATCTGACTTAACTTCTTTCAGGGTAATATACATAATGTCATAATTATATAATAATTTTTTCATAACTATAGATTTAGAGCCTGCATATCTAAAGTAACTATGATTGGGTATTCTAGGAATTTTAATACTGTTCATTCCTTAGAGGTGAACAGAAGAACACGTAATGCTTTCTTTCATATGATAAAGAGTTAGACAAATCATATGCATATGTGCAGTTGAGTTTTTGTATTTGTGTGTGTATATATATGTAAAAGCATGAACTCATTGAATATCTTTAACTATCGCCTTTCCAAATACCAGTGAAACTGAAAAACACTCACTAGATTTCCCCAGAAAGGCATTTTCCCAATCATCCTTGAAGAAAAACAAAAGAAGCAAACCAAAACATAAAATGCAGACCCAGTCTTGAAAAGACTTTCTCTTTCCAAAACTCTTGGAAAAGGGATGAGTTTAGCAACCTACCCAAATGAAAAAGGAATGGGTCCAAATCCATTAGAGTCAGAGAGATTCTTTCCATTAATTAAAATAGGTTTGAGATGAGGCTCATGGCACATGTTTTTTAGTGATTTGTACTAAAAATGGAAAGGAATAAGAACATATTAAAATTACATCCTGAAAGTGTGTTTTTTGTGCTATACTAAAAATAGATGCTAGATTATCTTTAAAAAGAGAGCTCCTCAAGGTTGTTGAATAACCACAGCAATAGCTGTCCAGATGCTATAATGAGATTTATGCAAAATATTGTGTGGGCAGAAATTATAATTGCTTTTTTCGTTGTTGTTGTTGTTGTTGTTGTTGTTGTTGTCACAGAAGAGAAAATTTCATTTTTCAATTCCTAGCCACGTGAAGTTCAGTTCAGAGGCAGAGATTACAGTTTAACTCCAGCTTATCACTACCTGTATGGCAAATGCATATCTAAAAAGTGTATATACATCTGGTAGCAAAATTTCCAAGCCTTAGCCTAAAATCAGATGATAAAAAATATTTCTGTGATATTTACTATGAAGTTTGATGTTTATAGGCACTAATTGCTTTTCAGTTTTAAAATTTGTGCTTGAAACAAACGATATTATCTCTCAATATCAATTACCAAAAAAAAAGAAAATCACCTGAAAGATAATAATTCAATTACAATGAATGCTCTTGACAGCTGTTTGAAGAAAAGTACCTAACTATGCTGAACTTATAGTGAGATAATTCCTGATATGAAAAGAAAAAATAGCAGCTTCACTTCAGCCTTACCCAGCCTCAGTAGTTTACATTTGGAAGTTGCAGATTGCTTTACTTGATAGTTCAGAGGACTAGAACAGCTCTCCTACGGAAAAAGGCTGAGCGAGTTGGGGCTGTTCCGCCTGGAGAGGAGAAGGCCCCAGGGAGAACTTGGTGCAGCCTTTCAATACTTAAAGAGATCTTGTAAGAAAGACTGAGAGAGACCTGTAGTGACAGAACCAGGGGCAATGGTTTAAAATTGATATATTTAGATTAAATATGAGGGAGAAATCCTTTACTCTGACTGTGGTTGTGACGGGTTGACCTTGGCTATTGCCAGGTGTCCACCAAGCTGCTCTATCATTTCCCCTCCTCAGATGGACAGGGCAAAGAAAATTCTAACTGTGTTTGCAAGCCTGAAGGCAGGAAAGAGAGAGGGGAGGGGAGGGGATAGTGCAATACAAGGTAAGCCATTTCTTGTAAAAAAGCTTAGATCAGCAGTAGAGACATTTGAGTGCAAAGCAATAGATTTGCACAAGGATAGATTAAAAAGGCTAAATCACTGCTTACAAAGAAGCTGAACTTACACCTCAAAAGTTCTAAACCTGTTTAGCTTTTAAATGTGCGCATTTCTTTTTCTTCATTTCTGATGTTAAAATGTTGTCTAGTGTAACATTACCTCTGCAGCACGGGAAGCCCACAAAGAACAAGCATTTCTGTTAGGAATCCATAGATGAATCAGAATAAAAGGTAGGAAGGTTAGAACTTTTCAAAGCAGAGAATACCGTGGTAGGGCTGGGGTACACCCTCACAACTTCTCTTTACTAAAGCTTTTCTTTTCAGAACTGTAGTAAGTATATGTCACTGCTATCTACCCAAGTAATTTGCTATTTAGCATGGAAGCGCAAATGAGATGTTGAAATAAGTAATTGGATTCCAATTTTTTCTTGTGCATTACCAGAATCAGGAACTGTTTTCCATGCTTGCAATCAAACTCTGCACTGATTAATATTGATAAATGCTAACATATGAATATAAATATATTAACATGTTATATATTCATATATGTGAAATTCAATGTGGATATTGACTCTCTCTCTCTCTATATATATATATGTACTTAATATCAAAGACTTTGAATATTGAAGACATTATTTAGTATCTGATGAACATAACATTCTTCCTGATGGTACCACATGAGAGAGAGTGAAATAGAGAAAAAGAAAATGAGGAGACGACAGAGAGAAAAAAGGATGGAAGGACATGAAGGCAGAAGGAAGAGAGAGAGGGAGGAAAAGGAAAGCTTTTCTGAAGGCCTTTTCTGAATGGGGTTATATAGACAACAGTAAAAAAACCCCATATTTATCAGTGTCTTTTCCTCAGTGGTGGAACGTTTTCAGACACAATTCCAGCATTTGCAGTGAGTAGACCATCAGGTCACAGGGATGGGGGATAGGGTGAAGAGAGGGAAAGAGATCATTACATATCATTGAAGGGTTTTGTTACCATTAGATTTACGAATTTAGATTAATTGTACTATTCACAAGTGCTAAAGCCACAATGCCATTATAATCACTATCAGAAAATCTGTTGTTGAAACCTTCATTACCATAAACATATATAACTATGATGTTATATATGTAGCAAACACAATTTTAAAAAGTCAAAACTTTAAAAAACCAGTGACATTTAATGTCATTAGTTCTGTTAATATTTTGGTAACTGTATTTTAGCAATCCTCCACAGTCCAAATTATGTTGCAGTCCTCTCAGGGAAGTTGAATATTAGATTCCTGACTTCCATTTCTCCAATGTGTGTTTTATTCTACTCATAATGTTACCATATCTGGGTACAGATAAGCTTTATCTAAAGTCCAAATAATATATTTAGGATATAGCGAAAAGAAATATTATTCTAAGAAATTTAATAAAATTATCAATGAAATTGAATCTATGAAAATGTTTGCAAATTAGACGAAGTTCCTCAGAAGGACTGCTCAAAATTGAAGTGTTAGACCTCTATTTTCTCTGGACAGTACCTTAAAATAATTTTTGCCAATCCTTACCATGCAATGTACATTTGTTACTGACAAATATGTACACTCAGGGCAAATGCAGAAAAGATCATTCTAGGGAAAAAATTTTGATTTATGCAGCAAAAGGCTATGTGCAATAATTTATTAAAGTATGTCTAGTTCACTTTTATCTTAATTTAATGAAGAAGTCGATTTCAGGACACAGTGAAGTTTGCAGTTCTCATAAATGTGCTTCAAAAATTAACCAGTGGGGAACCCCTAAATTGAATCCAATAAAAAGCATTTGAAATTACATTTTCAGAGCGCTCAGCAACAAATTCTTTTTAATTGTTTGTATTAACCTTGCTTTTCCAATTTAAAAAAAATTCCTCTTTTAATGTGTAATGTTTCCCTGAATAGAAAAGACTTAATTAGGCTTCATTTGCACAATCAGGAATCATGAACAGATTATAATTTGCATCGCAGAACTGTGGAGTATCATTAAGGTTACATTTGGTATGGTAGTTATAAGAAATTGTATTGAATAAATATCTGCAGCCTAAGGTCAAACATTATAATGAAAATATAAATCCTTATCTGAAAACGGAATTGTGGGTTTCTTTCCCTGGATGTTACTCTCCACTACAGAAAGGCTGCAAAAGATAGGAGTAGGTCCATGCATATGTGACTGATATTTTAATCTGTTACAATACAAGCATTTTCATGGCTTATTATACTGAATTGTTAAAAGTCTTCTCAATCAGTCAGGTTTGGTGGGCTCTAGGCTTAAGGAAAAGAAAATCATTTATTGTGAGTAAAAGCTAACATGAAATCCATTTCTCCTTTTGTAGCCGTCACTATTCTTGTTTTACTCTGTTTCCCACTGTCAGATAAAAATCTTTTAAGCAGCATGAAAACATTTTTGATAAAAACTATGTGTAGAAAATGCTCTCTTCCTAATTATACTACATACACTTGAAATAGTCATCCTAATTATTTGCTAATTGGAAACAGAGTTCACAGACAAGCAATTTTGTTACTATACTTCTTTCTTCATCAGCTTTTTAACTTCTGTAGGAGAGAGGGAAGGGCAAAATATGTAGCACTGTCAAATATTTCTTCAAACACCAATGGTGTACCAACAAAGATAACTGATAAGTGACTTGGCCTGAAAAAGTGCTCGCCTTTCTTTCATCTTCAGCACTGAATAGCAGAAAATGTTTCCATGGTAGACAGAATGAAACATCAGTGTAGGAATCATGAAAGAATACTAAAAAAAAGTCCTGATGCAGGAAGGCAGCTACAACAAAGTATCTTACCTTTTCACACCCTCATGTTTACTTTGAAGTAAAAAAAATTAAAAATTAAACTCCTAGTTTCCTGTGGATAAAGTTTCTCTCTGGTGCTCCATAGTGTAAATAGAAATAAAAGGGACTTCTATTCATACTTTCTGGATCTGTACCCAAAACAATCACTTTTTCACTACTGGCAACTTACACTTGGCAAGTAGAGAAGAGAAAGAGATTGTAATGAGATTTTTAGGAGTTGGTCTCCAGAATCTTTTGCCCTTCACCTGTCAGTCCTAAGAATTGGAAGCTACAGCAAAGCAAAATTGCTTGAGTAATGAGACCTGGTTTTCCATTACTATTGCAAGCATTTGATCTCCGCTTGGAAAATACCTGAATATATATATTCAACTAGCTCAAAGTTTTGACCAGCAAAACACTGGCTATTCAATATGTGAGTATGCGTTCAGCAGAAGCTGAAAAATAAATGACAAATCTTGGTTGCAGTTGCACCGTGCTGATTTAATGTAAAGTGCGATAGCTTCAGGTATGTTGTTTTCAATAATACGAATTCAATTCCGTAGAAAAACATTGTATTTATTCATAGCAGAATAGCAGATGCAGCTGTATTGGGTTGGCTTGAATGGATAAGTGTTGTCTGGAAATATGCATTGGATGGGCAAGTACTTCTGACTGAAAAATCCGGAGCTGAGAAATAAGTGTATTGATGTAAATGAAAATGTATTGATTCAGCAAAAAGTTACTGACTTCTATAAATATATGTTTGGAAAGAAAACCTATTTTTACACAGAAATAGAATTCTATTATTTGGATACAGTTATTGATTTAAGAAGCAATTGACAATATATCTGATTCAGCAAATTGGCCTTGATTTAGGTGTCTACTGCATGTATTTCCCTGAAAATGGACTGTGTCAAAAAATCAAACAAACACAAATCCAATTCAAGTGTTTCCAGTCTCAAAAGCATTGTAACAACCCCATGTAGTCGAACCCTGTCAGTATTTACTAAATTGTGAGGATTTATTTTGAGTTGTCTTTATTTACTTTTCTGAGACATCAATTTCAATAATGGATGAGCTGCCCCTTATTAACAGCTCTGATTTCTTATTGATGCACATCATTCCCAGCTATGGCTTTGCTTGAATTAGCTCCATAAGCCATGTTTTGAATACTTATTCTTCCTAACTCATATAGAAGCATTGCTGTCTGCTGTTTCAAACTTCTTTCTAAATTTTTTTTATAAGATACAGACTTCTATTTGCCTGTTTCCTGGTGGGAGATTCATCTTTTACTATGGAATTAACTACTAGGAAAATCTGATAATCATAACAAATAATATCCTACTCCTTCCTAAGACAATGATATCTGTGATTCCATGAGTTTTCTATGAGTTCTAACGCAAAAAAAAACCCAAAAAACCCCAAAAAAACCCCAAAAAACCCCCCAACATATCGTAAAACATTTTATCTCAAGTAAAATTTTTCATTACAATATTTACATTTGTAAAATTTTAAAATATTTGATAAATTTTAAATTTATTTTTTAAATTTTATCACATTTCGTATCAGTTTGATGCCCCATTGCAAAATCAGTCTTTACAATCTCCAGTTTCCTTGATTGATAGCTTTGAACTCCAAAACTATGCTGCTTCGTGTCTTACCTCCTGATTCCTGTGTGTACTCAGCTGTTCATACCTTATTTCATCCCCACATCTTCTTTCTTTCCTTTCTGCTGTTTCTTTGCCTTTCTGCAAGCTTCCTATTAGTCATTTCACAAACACTGCTAAAGTCAGAGAGGCAACCCTCTCCCCTTCCTTGCATTGAATCGACTCAGTTCTTGGACTAGAGTCCTGACAAAAATAAATTGGAGCACTCAGTTACACTACATTTCAGTTCTCTATGCTCAGACATTCCTGCCACTAAATAAAACTTCCAAATATAATAGAGTGCAGTATCAGTATAGTGAGTGATTCCTTTGGGAATGGATTTTGTACAATTAACCTACAGAAAAGGTGGATTCTATGTACTTACCCAAGGAACAGCAGAAGCAGTTTACAAGCATCCAAAACACTCCCCGAAAGGCTGAGAAGCTGAAGAGTAGACCCAGAAATTAACATCAGTAGTACTTACTTAGATTATGTCCTTGTGGCACGATGACAATCGTAGGTTAGTCCTGTTTCTGGCAGATGAGAGTCCTCAATTTACTGACCACTAACTGGTGTTCAAGGTCAGAAATGCAAGCTGAGCTTGAAAAATGAATGAAAAAATTTAAAATTAAAATAAGAATATTTCAGAATGTATTTGTATCATTAAAATGTGTTGTATTAGGGAATTTTGAAGAAAGTTAAGGTAGAAACTACACTGCATTCCTGTCACAGATTTGCTTGGACTGTCCTCAAGCACAAATCTCAAGAATGGACTAGAATGGTAATCACAGAGCTGAAAACTGGTGGAAGAAGAGTGGTCAGAACTATTAATTCCCTGCACTGGTCTCTGTATTTCAGATTACAGGGAAGGAGGGGAAGGGAATCAGTATTTTGACAGCATGATAACTTGGCTGAGGATTTTTTTTGTACATAAGAAAAAAGCAAAAGGATAAAAAGGGAATAAAAAATAATAGCATATGAATTTAAAATAAAATTCATGTGAGAAATAGCATCTGCACATTCTATCTGTTAAAAGTACAAATGACATGCTGAGATTGTTTTGATAGCTCAATGAAAAAACAGTGTTTATGAAGACATAGAGGAAAACAAATTATTGAAGACCAGGGACCACTTACATTTATGTGTGCAACTAAATATAATTGAAATAAAGATGAAAGTTAAATTAAACTAATTATAGCAGGGATGAAAAAATATTATGAGATACATAATTACATGCTCACCGGTACCCATATCAAACAGCTGGTCAAAACATCAGCTAGCAGAGATTGTTTGTTCAGTTAGCTGTAAATATTTAAACAAGAAAAAATATGATATTGGCAAGAGAGTGAGAGGTGAAGATGGGAAATTATTTTCCCTCACCATCAAACAGAGCTATAGTATAAATAGTTTCAAGCACTTCTGAAACCCTTGAAATAGCTGTGTTGTTCTTCTTTTAAAGAAAACAAGAAAATGCCTTGGTGATGTTACTCAGTTCAGATGACAGAGCCAAGTTCTGATTGTGATAAGAGACCTCAAAGTAAGTCTGTAGAGGCTCCTTTTGTTCCCTTTCTCCCAAAGACTACTTGTATGAAGTAGAGCAGTTCTGATGGGAATGACTGAAATTTCATTACTTCCTCCTCAAAAAAGAAATAGGTCTCACTACAAGCACGATGGCTGAATTCAGGTACCACTTCTGACTGAGACAGGTATTCACTTCTGGATTTGACCTGAATTTATTTAGCACAAGGCTACTGGTTCTGCTGGAATTGAGATCATTTCACCAATTAAAATTACATTCAATCTAGTACATCCCCACAAATAATGTATTTTGGGGAAGCTACCATTTTCCTTCTGCATGTATGTAACAAAATATTCTCCAAAACATTCTGATGAATATAATGAAAATCCTGTAACAATATCCTCTGGCTAGTTAATTCAAAATCAATTTTGTGAGTGTGCCTTTAATTACTGTGTATCCTACTCGGTCTTTCCTTTATTAGAGTTTTATTTCTGTGGGGTCTTGAAAACACAATAGCATGGAATTTAAATTTTTGTGTGTGTGTTTTTAAGAGGGCCTACGAAGTGTAGGGTACAGTGTTTGGAAAACTGAACAGATTTTACTCCAACAAAATGAGAGAAGTTTTGAAGAAAGAAAACTCAGCTCAAACTCTTCTCTTTGAATCATAATGTGCTGCATATATCGATTTAAATCTCTGATCTTAAGTTTTCCAGATAAAAAGTTTTGTCTTTATTCACAAAGACAGCTGAAAAAAACCAAAAAAACCTTAGCAAAATAAGCACAACTTGATTTCAAAAGGGAGATATGTATTCCATGCAAGGAAAAAATGTGGACCAAATATGGTAATAAAACGTGCTGTTCTCTTATTTGTGTTCTAAAAGCATAATCTTCGACAAATTCATTCTGCATTACTTAAGATGTAACAGGACACTTTATATCAATGGCTGTTCATAAGTTTTTAAGAAGGGGTTTTGGGGAATTGGGTTTTTTTTTTTTTGGTGTTACATAGAATAAAATATCAATAAGGACATATGTTTTACTGAAATAACATGGGTTTTCAGGTTCACAAAGAAAATCCCCTGTTATATTTTTGGAGAACATGCAAGACAGTTCTTTTTTAAAGAGAGAAATGAGGGTCTATATGGGTACATAAGGGTATTAATAGTAATAATTAATGGATGCAAATAAAATAATAGCAACAGAAGCACAAAGGGAATAGTGATACAACAGCAGCTGAGTATTAAAGTAATAAGTTGCAGCACTCCATTTTCCTGAGCTCTGGAGAGAAACACGAAGGTTTGCCACAGTCTCATAATTAACCCTCGTGTCATACCTGATGAAGATGCAAAATTTCACTCTTAGGAGAAATAAGCCAGTGGCGGTGGTGTTGAACATCCTCCCAGGGCCCTAAATGATATTCAAAAGCCCAGCTGACTGAGCCTGTTCTGAGGGTCTGTTAGCATGGAAATTTTTGTCATTGCACAGCCATTCTTTGCACTAATTACTTTTGAGATTGTGTTTTACTGAGAAGTCTTGCCCATTCTGAGTCACAGATAATATGTGGCACATTTTCTTCACTGTAATAAATATATGGTCCAGCAACTAGTGAGCAGTGTGTGGAATGCAAATGAGTATTTCATTTGGGGGAAACTTTTCGTTTGTTTTGTGTGAATTTTGCAACCATAAAAGGTAACTGTCAATGAATCAGCAAATCTAAAGAGATTAAAATTCACGGTTCTAAATCTATATTTCAGGAAATGAGTGACTTGTGGTAAAAAGTAGTGTAATAAAATACAGAAATTGTGGGGGTTTTTTGATGAAAAGACCAGTCTTCTGTTAAAAAGACCATGTCTCCCAATATTTGTCTGCGTTCCTAAGTGACGCTGCTTTGATTGCATCAGTTCTTGCTCTTGCCACAGTGCACATTGCTGGTAAACCACATTCCTACACACAAAGGGCTTATACCAAGCTGAACTGCAATATCTTTGTGCAGTTAAAACTACATCCCCATAAGAATGCAGTACTGTAGAAAACTTGTCTCAAAGTAATATCATTTCAGGTTTCCAAAGCAGTTTCTACATAAAAACTGATGACAGCCACAACAACAACAAAAAAAATCAGATTCAAATGTCAGTAGAAAATAAAACTGGAAGAAAATTGGGCGGGCAATGCCGTGAATTAAAAAAAAAAAAAAAAAGGAACAAAAGACCACACTGAAAATCAGTACAGTCCAGGGTTTTCCTAAAAGCAGAGTGGGAGTAGTGGGAGTTCACCATTGCTCCTATATTGTTTTAATAACCAAGCTTCATGCCATTGTATTTGGGATTGGGTAGGTAATGATCTGTGGTTTTACTTCTTCATTTTTTTCCTTTCCAGATTCCTTCTTCCCTTGGTGCACTACTCTCAGTTACAGAACTGAAAACTAAATGAAAGATAGATAGAGATAGATACAGATATAGATATAGATATAGACATAGATTGTATAGATATAGATACAGATATATAGATATAGTTATAGATGTAGATATCGATGACATAGATTTAGATGCCCATAGATGCAAATA
>VZTA01019639.1:14307-59894 GCA_013398855.1 Mohoua ochrocephala
AAATATAAATATATATATATATATATAAACTCAATATTTTCTGTAATCTAAGGTAGTGTTCAGTTTGTTCAGTGAGCAGGCTGAAATGTTCATGGTGCAGCTGCCCTGGAAGCTTGCTCCTGCTGCATTCTTTGCCCGGAAGACACCTGTTCAGCAATTATATGGCCAGCAGTACATTAGCAACATTGCCTGCTGGATTGCAGGTGTTTGAATCTATAGGGAGAAGGTCATTACATTACCATTTCTCTCCATCTGGCCCTAAGAAAGCTAAGTGTATATGGGCCACTGAGATTGCTCACTTCAGAGGATATCTCTCTGTCCATTTATCATCAAAGAGCACATGCCACACTTCCTGAATTTCTAAGATGCTAGCCATTATTAATTTCTAGTTGTGAGGCTTATTAAAAGTACTGCTCCAAGTGGATTTACTCCTTAGTCTGCATACACCATAACAAAATACCTTGAAATTCCTGTGTGTGCACTCTCTATTTGCCTGATTTTATTGTAACTCAGAGAAAAATTCTTCTTTGCAGAAAGATGGTTTGGACCTGGATTTTTACATTGCCTGCTGATGTCAGACCAACAGCAGAAAGCTTGGTAGCAAATATTTCAGTGTGGAGACAACGACACTGACCTACTAAATGCGAAAGAGTGGAGATATTTCCACGTACCTTTCTTTGTTGAATGCACTTGTGACCACAAATCAATCAGAAGGGTAAAACCTGAGGAGATGTGTTTTAACTTTGCAAGACCATACTAGTGTAACACTATTTCTATAAATTCATTGAAAGATAAACATTAAGAAGGAAGGAAAACTTTTTCAGGTTTTCACAGCTTTCTTACTGCAAATGTGCTGGCAATTTGCCACTGGTTAATACAGCAACGAGTCTGAAAGCTTTCTGTTATGCTTACAAGTGCCCAAGTACCTCTCACTGTTTCTATGCAAATCCAGACATGCAGCTAAGTGGACAGCTATAGCTATGCCTCGTGTGTATGGAATGGATAAAATTTACCATGAGAAGTTGAATGGCCCAAGTTTACAAATAAGTAATGGGATTTAATGGAATATCTTGGCTGAAAATCAGATTAATATATTGACCCTTTATACAGAAAGAAATTAGAGCAACTTGTAAAGATATAGAGGGGTTTTTATTAAGAATTGATGTATTCATGGATATTGCTGTATGATGTGTCACTATGAAACTGATTTTACAAGTAAATGCATAAAATTAGAACTTATTTTCTTGGATATAATTATTAAAATAAAAATATAGCTATGGAAAAAAGGCCCCCTTTTTCTCTACTGCTTCCTGAAGAGGGGAAACGATGATGTAGGTGCTGATCTCTTCTCCCTGGCGTTCAGTGACAGCACAAATAGGAATGGCTCAAAGATGCACCAGGGGAAGCTTGGACTGGACATTAGGAAACGTTTTTTTACTGAGAGGGTGGTCAAAACCTTGATCAGGCTTCCTGAGAGGTGTCTGATGCCCCAAGCCTGTCAGTGTGCTCCTCAGAACATGCTTTAACTTTTGATCAGCCCTGGATTGGTCAGGCAGTCGGACTGGATGATCATTTTAGGCCCCTTCCAAATGAAATGTTCTGTTCTGTTCTGTTCTGTTCTATTCTATTCTATTCTATTCTATTGAAAAGCCTTAGCTTTTTTTTTCTCCTTTAAAAGTCTTCTTTTTTCTTCTTTATTTACTTAATATTTGGTTTGTGTGGTGTTTTTTGTTGTTGTTGTTTGGGTTTTGTTGGTTTGGGGGGGCTTTTTTAATCCTGGTTTGGTTTTGGTTGGGTTTTTTGTTTGGTCATGGTTTTTTTTCTTTTTCTCTTTTTTTTTTTTTTATTTTAATTGAGTGTTGTTTTAGTGCTAGAATAGTATTAAGTTGCTCTGTAGAACAATTCAGGTTTTTCAAAATCAGTTGTGCTAAACAAAATGTAAGATCATTGTCACTAGATGTAACAATGGATTATTGTCTCTTTTATGGTCTGGGTAGGTAATTACATCATTTAGTTTTTAAAATAAGGGCAATAAATCCAGATTATTTTTTTTTCAGTTTTCTGATATGTTTTTGGGACATACTTAAGCTCATATGCTATTCTCCTCATGTCTAGTTTATGTGAAAGATGCAACTTGTTACATTGGTTTTGTTTTTATATTTTTAAACAAAATATCTATTTTCTTTGAAGAAATTCAGAATAATAATACATGTTAACAGGGTTGCAAAAATTTGTAGAAGACAAACATTTAATTTCAGGAGGAACCACTTTACAAGAAACTAGTAGTTTTGAAAAATGGAAAGAAACACAAAAGTGAGGAAAACAGAAGTTCAGCTCTTTATCTGCGGAGGTGCTTATCTTCTCTCAACAAAATAAGATCACCCTCTTCAGGGTAATCCTCAAGAACAAACGCTAAAAATGTAATGGAGCTAGATAATGAATAGAAAGGCTGCCCTTTTGTTAAGCTGTGAGCAAGTGTTTTCTTGATGTACTTTTCCCTGTGTGTGCATATGCTTTGCACTCACCTGCCTGTGTACTGCTGAAAACTCTGGCTACGTCTTGGAAAGATGCAGGTAGGCATGAAACAGTCAAAGGCATGAAACAGTCAAAGAAAAAAGAAACACAAGGAAGAAGAGAACGTTCAATAGAAATAGAAGAGATCTGATGTGATGGGAATTATCGCAAGATCAGTTTGGTATTTGTGCAGCATCATTTAGTGCGGTCAATACAAAAGCCGCTTTGGGAAGTGGTGGACCAGTGACAAAGAAACAAATATAAATAAAATTTCCTTTACACAGCAAGGCAACCTGGTGTCAAAAGACACAGGCTTAGAGTTGATAGGATTTTAGCACTATAAAAGACAGGTGAACAAAACTGCCATTTTTTATAGTATATGTTCACCTTTTTTCTCCTGTTTTGCGGTTGAGTTTAAAAGACATAAATAAGAGAATCTTTAGCCAAACCATTTGCCTGACTGATGAGGTTCAATTATTGAAAGCTTGGATTAGGTTTTGATAGTACTTAGCTGTCAGCATTTTGACACATGAACTGATTAAATTTACAGTACCTAGTTCTTGCAATATTTTCAATTTCATAATATGCTATGGATTAAAAGCTGCATATTACATAACAGGAAACTAAATTATAATCTCATACATAACTTTTTATAATAAGACTTGAGCACTTTAAAGTTAACAGTCTTAACTGCAGCTGCTAGTTTAAAACAGAAATTGTCTTCAATATGTCTGAACTTTTTGAGAAATGAAACTTTAAATTGTAAATTATTTTGATACTTCAACATTTAGATTATATTATAAAAAGCAACACAAAGATACTGAAATTTAAAAAATGTGTAAGCAATAATTTGAAATAATTCAAAATATTATTAATAAATTATGTATGAGATTATAATTTACTATGGCAATGACTTCTCCTTTTTTGCAAATTAAAAAATTCTTATGTAAATCCACTATAGCTTTCCTACTTGTAAGTGCAGTGATTGCAGAAAATTTCAGGAAATATAGAATATATGGGAACTTTGAAATTGCTGGAATGAGGTAAAAAGAAACTTTTCAACAGAAGGAGAAAAGAAGACTACTTTTGTCAAAAAGAAAAATATTTTTAGAAGATTTTAAAAGTATCAATGAAGAGTATCTAAAGTAGAATCAATTGACATATCTTGCTTAGGTTTTGAACATGTTTCATACAGGATTCGACTAATAGAGACCAAAGGGTGAGAAGCAAAGCATTTTCATAGATTAAAAACACTCAGAAAAACAATAATAAAGAATCAGTTTGGATAATGTAAAAAGAAACAAGCACATTTTTTGTGTTTCAAGAAAACTACTGCTTGAGAGATTTTTGTTTAGTTAACTCTTTTCCAGGGATAGGTCATGAATCAATTTTGACCAAATAAATCCCTTCGTCTAGAACTTTCAAGTCTTGCAAAATTTGATAAAACAGTGGTTTTATGAGTATATTGCATATTTTATGGGTGCCTAGTAAGCTTCTAATGCTCAGGCAAAATACTACAGGAATGAAAAAATCATCTGTGTGTTATGCCTCAATTTTTCTTTTATAACTTTTGTGTCAGATTGTAGTGTATGAACTCTGTGTAGATGGAATTTCTGTATGAAGAGACTTCCAATTTTAGTATATTTTTATGAAGTTGCAGGTTCTACCTGTTCAGATGGAAGAAGCAATTCAGGCGTGAGAAAGCTCAGAGGTGAATTTACACTTCAGTTCTTACTCCAGCCTCATTTGCTTGCCTGAACAACCAGGGCAGACAGATAGAAGGGTAGGAGGGTGGCAGAGTCGGAGTGGGGAGAGGCGGTGACACGGAAGAACCAAGTGGAACTGGGTGTGTGTCTTATCAGGGAGGGCTTTAGAGGGCTTAAAACACAGAGAGGAGTATCTTTTGCTCATCTTAAACAAAATTAGGGGGTCTGTGTTTATTTTAACAAATAATGCAAAGACATCCTTGTTCTTAGTACATTAAAGTATGGTCTGCGATGCATCAGTATTTGTAATGACTTCACTTCTAAAAGCATGAAATAAAACAAATTTCTTAGCCTCTATATGTAAACCCAAATACTTATTTCTTTTAATACCTTTCAGTTCTACTAAATTCAGTGAACAATTCTGTAAATGAAACATAAGATTGGAAAAGTGGTCAATTTACAATGATAAAGGAGTTAAGAGAATCTGTTTGTCTGAAGCATGGTAGAGTGCAGCTCCACCAGAGAATTTCTTCTTCGGAGTCTCTAATACTTCTTTGTCTTTCTACTTCATCTCTCAGCTCTGCCATTAAGGCTGAGCAGGTCGTCAACATCATTGCTCCTCACGCAGCTGTTTTCTCTGCTGCCCTCTGCCACTACACAGGTAAGGAGTCAAAGAAAAATTACGCTTGCAAACTGCATTGAAAAAAGGATGGCCATTCATCTGAAAATTTACTGGCATAGTTTTATCCTACTGTTCCAGCCTCCTCAGTCCTTCATTGGCATTTGTCGCAGGAAATGTCATAGTCTTGTATGTATGACAGCCACAATAATAAAGATACCTAATACTTGCCAATATAGAGAAATGTGAAGCTATTTCATTGTTCTTTTTCTTCTCAATGAATATTGACATCAAATATGGCACGAAGATTTCAAATTGGAAATTTTTAAGGGATAAATGACCTCTATCTCATTAAAAGCTTCCATTTAATTTCTGCGGAATTGCAAAATATCAGATACACTAATTTTGTGCCTGTACTTTGTGCAATATGACTTGTTGGATTTTAAGGTTGGTGGTAAGACAGAACTCCGGTCACTGCTCTCAGGCTGAGCCCATGGCATCTCAAACCAAGATTTTTGACGGGTCAAACTCTGGGCGAAAACGCATCTCCTCATCAAAGAGCAGAAGAAGAGTTGAGACCTATGGATAGAGCTCTGGCCCAAGTTCCTTGGGCCTTTCCAGGCGGCCATGGCTTTCTCACTGCATGCACTTTAAATTAATAATTTGTAATCCCAGAATCTACAGCTGTAATGGGACATAACTGATATCATTGTCATGTTCTGCACTTTGTGGTCATCTTTCCATCAGTTAATAGAAAGCTCCATGTAAATATTATTATTTAAAGTTCTTTTGGATAGAAAGAAAGTGGCCCACAAGAGGAATCAGCCAACTTTGACTTTTTCCGTGGACAAGAATTTCAAAGACTCAAATTCCAACTGCAAAAATCAGGCATCAAAAAAGAATTTCAGTGAAGAAAGCTATCAACTCTGTCAGGGCTGGTGTTGGATTTGGTGTAAGATCTTTCTCAGAAAGATCTGCTATACCCTCACCTTTGCCAGGTTTGGCTGCACAAAGATGCTTTTGAGGTTCAAAATAAGAATTGTTTTAGTGTGCAATCCAGGCTTTTCTAAGGTCAAGTGCCTTACAAGTTCAGGGAATGAGCTCATGAAGTAAAGTTTTTAGCATAAGTAATGATGATATGACATACTTTTAATGAAACCTTGGAAGAGTTTGCAGCCAGATAAGTATGGCTAGAGCTACCTAATTTTTTATCAGGCCATGAGAAGCAGAATGCTGTTAGTGCTTTGATCATGTGTGCTTCTAGGCAGGTAAAACTACACCATCATTTGGTCTATTCACACGCTCCCCGGCTCATCTAGTGCATAGCATGAACTGCATTAAATGAATTAATTTATTTCTTTCTGATAAATGAAACTTCCACTTACTGAAGATGTGCACCACATCATTGGCAGTTGTGAAGTGGGAAGCCAATGTACAGAAATGGACAGAAGAAAAGGCATGGATAGCTTAATGGAGTAAATATTTGTCTTTTACCCGTATTTATTCTGAGATTTGATAGAAGGTTCCTTTTTAACCTAAGTCACTTTAATATGGATAATTGTAGAAGACAATTGGCTAGATTTTGCTTTCAAAACCACTGATTAGAATTAAGCAAAAAACAGAATACGTCTCACAAGAGACTTCAAGACTGTCAATTTCTTCATGCAGATTAGGAATGAAACTTCATTATACCAATTTACCCAAAGAAATTTTAAAGAAGATTTGAGCTGAAGCAAAATTTGTGGCTTTATCAATTTTTTTTCCTAAATACGTTGAGTCTGAAAATTATACAAAGGTTCCTGTCACAGAAAGCTTTCAGGAACTTTCAAAATAAAAGCTGAAGCCCAGGGAAGTTGTCATGTCCAACTGTTTGGTAAAAGAGGCAATGAATGAAGTCTAGAAAAGTAGGTAGAAAAGAATAAAACTGTGTGCATAATAGGTTGATTTCATCTAATAAATTAAATAATTTTTTAAAAAGAAGGGAAAATGAAGGAGGAATGGGGAGTGGTTGTTTGAAAAGAATTTTTATCAGCTCACTTGGGATCATGGGAGAAATAGAAAAGAAAATTACTCTGTTTTCCGTTACAATTGTCTGATTTGAAAAATAAAGGAATAATCTCTACTCATGTATTCATGTTGCAAAGATAAAAATCTGATGTCCATTTTGGACAAGTAAGGCTTATTTAATGGATTTCTTAATTTTTGTTAGACAGTGCAATGTCTGGATGGCATACTATGATTTATGCTGACATGCTTTGAAATACCCATTGGTATATTTTATCATGAGGATATATCTTTTTAAATATAATTGCTTTTAAATCTTTTCAAATCCTTTTCATTTTCCTAATTTCTGTCCATTCTACAGGTTCCATTAAATTACCCTCAGTCATGTTGAACTTTTTGTGTATGCTCAGGTTTCACATGTGGAGTTATATACACCAGCTAATACTGAGAATTAAAATTATTGTGCATTATGCATAGTTTTGACTCCAAAACTTTGCAAGCATGCGTGTCTTTTAATAAAGTATTACAATATGGGAGTGTACTATTCTGTTACACCACAGCAGACACTTTGCTAATGTGTTTCATTTATTTAAGTACAAATCTTTACCGTTAATGTTTAATAATGTATAATTTATTAATGAAATTTGAGACATGATTAAACGAAAGACCTTAAGCCTTAGCCTTTTTTACATGAAAAATTCACAGAATTCAATTACACTTTATTTCTGAAGGATATTGTCCAGAAATTTTGATGCCTATACTAATCCATTCTTCCTTCTGTCTTTTTTTATTCTTCAGCTGTAAATTACGTAAATTGTAGATATGTCTGTCTAATCTAGTGGTCTTCTAGGAGTGCCTGCATCAGTGAACAGCCACAGATGTGATCTACCTGGATATCTGTAAAGGTTTTGATATGGTCCCCCGCAATGTTCTTGCTGCTAAATTTAAGAGATAGTGGTTTGATGGATAAGGAAATGGCTGGATGGCCACATCTGAAGAATTATAGTCAACAGTTCAGTGTTTAAGTGAAAATCAGTAAAGAGTGCTTACCCAAGGCAAGGTCTGTACTGGGACCAAGACTACTGAATATTTTCACCAATGGCATAGGCAATGGAACTGAGCTCACCCTCAGCAGGTTTGCAGATGACACCGTGCTGAGTGGCGCAGTAAATTTGCTAGAGGGAAGGGATGCCATTCAGAGGGGGCTGGAAAAGCTTAAGGGGTGGGGCTAAGTGCAAGGTTTTGAGCCTGAGCTGGGTTCAATTCCCAGTACTGAGACAGACTAAGGAATGAATGAATTTAGAGTGACCCAGCAGAGAAAGACTTGAGGGTATTGATGAGTGAAAAATTAGACAGGAGCTGGCAGTATGTGTTTGCAGCTCAGAAAGCCAATTGCATCCTAAGCTTCATCAAAGGAAGGATGGCCAGCAAGTCCAGGGAGGTGATTTCCCCCCTACTCTGCTGTCATGACATCCCACCTGGACTATTGCATCCAGGTTCCAGGGCATGAAGGACATGGATCTTTTCTTTCCAGATGAGGGCCAAGAAAATAGTCAGAGGACTGAAACATTTGTCCTATGAAGAAAGGCTGAGAGAGTTGGGGTTGCTCAATCTGGAGAAGAGAAACTTCTGAGAAGACCTTCTTTCAGCCTTTCAATACTCACAGGGGCTTATAAGACAGGAGAGAACCAGTTTACTAGGGCCTGTAGTAACAGGGCAAGGGACAATGATGCTTTTAAACTGAAATTGGTTAGGTTTCGATTGGAAAAAAGGAAGACATTTTCATGATGAGGGTGGTGAGACACAGGAGTAAGTTAAAGGTGTGGATGCCATCCTTGCAATGGTTCAAGGTCAAGATGGACAGGGCTTTGAGCAACCTGATCTTGTGAAAGACATCCAGGCCCATGGTGGGGTCTTGGAGTAGCTGATATTTGAAGGTCCCTTCCCACTCAATTCTACGATTCTGTATCCTATTAGCTATTCCACAGCAACTGGTTGAATAGTAGACAAGGAAAGCTTGAAATTAAACCAAACATTTGTTTCTTTCTCTGCAATTGTTATTCTTGCTGTTAGGAGACTCCACCTTGGGTCTTGTCGGTCATTTCAGTTCACTTTTCTTTCTACTTTTTGCTGTAAAAAATATTTCTTTCATTTATTAATGAATGAAAAATTGAAGTTTTCATTTCAGGAATGAAAAAATACCTCAATAACATTTATTAATGTTTTGCTAGTCTAGGTGCTGAAATCCCAAACCTTAACTCCTTCAGAAAACATACTTTTTTCCATTCCATTGTGGAATCTGTGGTAGAATTATGAAGTGATACTTGTCAGGAGCCTGTACTATAGATAGGTGTTGCAGGTTGACACTAGTTAAGTGCCAAGCACCATGAAACTATTTATTTATTTGCCTCTGCTATAGTTAAGCAGAGAAGGGGAAATTGAAACTTCATTTTTATGAGGTGAAATAAGGATTATTGAGGAAAATGGAAAAACTTCAAGGCAAAACAGGCTCAGACTTAGAACAGAATAAAGAAAATTTATTACTAACAGAGTTAAAAGTAAAAAGAATAATGAGAAACCAAAGCAAACCCTCAGAACACCTTTCTCTTCCAGTACCTCCCTCTTTCCACCAAACCAGGCAAGGAAAACAAACACGGGGTTTTGGTCAGTGTTTCATTTCTTAAGAATCTTTCTTTATGTTTAAGGAAAAGAGTCTCCTCTGCTGTGCCGTGGGATTCTGCCCACGGAAGATAGTTCTCTGCGGACTTTTCTAGTGTGGTTCTGACTCTTCTACAGGCAGCGGTCCTGCCCAAAACCTGCTGCAACGTGAGTCCCTTCCACAGGCCAAGCAGTCGTCCCACAACTGCCTAGCGTGGGTCATTTTAGTTCATGGGGCTTAGTCTTTTAAGGATCAGCTATTCCAGCCTGAAAGCAAAGGTTCTCTTCTTCAATCTTTGAAAGCCTTTTACAACATCTGTGGGCTCTGGCGTTAAGCACTTTTTCACGAGCTGTGTGTGGATTTCTGCATCCCCCCATGTACCTCATCTCATGAATTATAGGGAAAAAAAAATTTCTGTATTATAGTCCTCACCACAGTTTGCAAGGAGAATTTCAGCTCTGGTGCTGGGAGTGCCTCCTCTCTTTCCCTTCCCCCACTGACCTCGGTGTCGCCATGTTCTTCTTCTCATGTAATCTCACTTTTCCCTTTCTCTCTGACTTGGAAGAAAGTTGATATCTGTTAAGTTGCAGCTGAGAAGTTGATCTTGTCTGGGTTCTGCATTGGGAAAGACTCACCCTGTCTCTCATTGCAGGCTGCGTGGGGTTTTTCTCTGATTCAGGCTGAGCCGTGCCAGCTACATGGAAGGGCCTTCTGGCCCCATGTGGGCTGCGCTGGCCCCAAAGGCCCGTGCTGCGTGGTTCCTCCCGGCTGTTCTTGGCTGCTTGCGGCTCTGGAGTGGCTTTCTCCCTGCTGCCCGGCTCTGCGCTGCCACGCCAGGGGGGCCTGAGCCCACTCCAGGACGGGGCCCAGGGCTTCTCCGCCTCAGCACCCCTCAGTGGGGAAGCAGGAAAAGGAGTTCTTGCAGTCTCTTCCTTCTTTAAATCTGTACATCATGGAGGCATTACCAGCTTATTTAACTGGTTTAGCCGCCTGTCTATCAACCAAAACTTCTGCGCTGGTCACAGAAGTTTTTCAAACTGCTAAAACCACCACAATAGGTTTACATTTTCACTTGTTCTGAGGGTGCGATATTACTTCATAATTTCTCTTATAATTACTCAGAAAATCTCCCAGATTACTTTGAATACTACTAAATGTGTTGCATACTTGAAATTGCTCGTCTCCTTAGTGAATTAGGACATTTAACTGACCATCATAAATAAAGCTTAAAGGCATTAAGTCCCTCAACCTCCAAACAGCATCTGTGACCTGCACATACCTTAAAAATGAACTATAATAATGAACAAGTACTTTTATTTGAAGTCAGACCTATGGGAATTTACACAAAATTTTCAAGACTAACATTCAATTCAGATGTAGTTTGTATTTATTTGGCATCTGGATTAGCTTATCTTTGGAGGTCTCTTCCAACCCGAACTATTCTAAGATTCTATGATTCTATTCAGGAAGAAATTCATGACAGTACATTTAATGTCTACTTTAGACTTTAAAACTTTTATGGGCTAGAAATTGGCCTGACCTGGGAATTATAAGCTTTCATATACTCAGTAAAGATGAAATTCCATCCAAACTTTGTGTGTTTCAGAGCTGCTTCTCCACTGGAGCATATAGACTTTCCAGTCATAAAAATGTTATATTGTCCTTTAGCAAACAAAGGTAAGATAAGCACCTTTGATCAAAAAGCTAAAATACAAGTAGTGCATATCCTTGAAAACTTTCCAGAAAGGCATAGCTTATGGACTGCTAAGGATTCTATTACTGGGCTTGGTAATTGGTATCTCCACACTGATCTGAGATGAGAGATGGTATATGGAACTGAATTGAACAGAAACAGGAACTGTAACTTTGCTGAAAGTAGCTAGAGGTATTACTAAAGTGAAGCACTTTGTAAAAAATTAAAGCAAAGAGACAAGAGTTAGCCTGTCAGTTTCCTAAGCTGCCTGTTCCAACCTTCAGGAACAGCTTCAACTGAAAAGAAACTTGAGTGTTTGCAGAAAAAAAACACAAAAACAAACAAACAAAAAAAAAACGGAATATAGGCTTATTGATAAATTATTCTATTATATATGTGTATAGACATATATTTACATATAGCCTAGGCATTCTTAGGATACGGTTACTGTAGTAAGCCTGAATGAGAACTCACATACTGCATCACAGTTCTTATATATGTGGTAGATAACGGACAATACTAGATCTGATAGCAAAAATCTCTGGTAAAGACTGGCGCTGATCAGAACTTGGAGCAGGTCATGCTGCCCATAATGAAAACATAAAAACCAGACTGGAGACTATTAAAGAGCATGTTTCATGTGGGAATTCTATGCTCCATAGAATATGTGAAGAAATAAAGTTGCAAAAGTTTCCTTTTAAAAATAAAACATATGAGAAATTAATTTAAATAATTTTTTTAATTTGCAGAATTGATTTTTAAACTCAAAGAATTTCTCTATGTAAATACTTGAGCGTTTATCTTTCTTTATGAAAACTGTCTTGAGGTGTGATCTTGAACTACTCAGAATTTCTCTTTACACAAACCACCACTCATAGATAGGATTATCTGACATTCTAAAAGTTCATACTGTAGTTTTCTTCAAGTGTCCATATTTTTAATCAAGACATTTTTTCCACACTGATGTAGCTGAACACACAGAAATATGCAGAAATCTGTAATTGTGTAATGTTATTACTGGCATGCACTGAGTAGTTCATTATATTACAATTCAACCTTTTTAATTATATCATGAAATAAATATCATTCTACTATGTTATTAAACAAATTACCAAAATCTGCCCACTCACTAAATAAATCAGGCAGTATAATGGAACATAAATAGCTCATGGTACCAACGTAATCTGTTGAGATAGCAAAAATGTTCTTTTCATTTCTTTCGCCGAGTAGAGAGCTCTGGCAAGTCAGAAAAGGCTTCAGAACTTTTTTCCTTTTCTTTGGAAACTGATACCATGTCTTTCAATTATCTGAACAGGGAAGACATCATTGACGTTGGAATTCAATAAAAAAATCGAATAAATTTTTAGTAAATCCTGATAAGGTGCAAGTTGCTTTCAATAAAATTTAACCTCTAATTAATGTATATGTGTATTGAGTTTAAAAGTGCTTTTTAGGTTTAAACCAATTTATCCAAAAAAAGTTCATGTTTCGTGAAAATTAAACATAAAGTTGTCTTGAAGAGCCTCTTAACTGAAACTTTTTGTTAAAGTATGCGCCTACAAAATCAGAATTTTGCTGTATTTCTAGACAAAAATAAGGTTTGCAAGAGAGGCAGTGATCACACTAGAGCTATTATTCTTCTGGGAAGAGATTCAAAGGAAGATCGAATGAAAAACCTTGCATGATTCTGAGACTCAAGTGTAAAGACTTAAAATCTGAACTGCCTTACGTTATGATAGCTTCTGACACTCACACAAATAATATAGAAAAAAGATTTTTCCCAATTCTGGTCTCACATATTTTATTGGAAGTTTAGTGTGATTTCTCTTATCTCTGTTACAAAGTGACATCGATCTGAATCAGGCATAGGGAGGGAGCTCTGGAAAAACCTCTGGCACACATGGAAAAAAATAGTAATTTTTAAAAGTTTATATTCAATCTCACTCAGTTTTTTCTTCCTTCGGCTGTGTCCTTATACAATTACGGTGATATCTGACTGTAAACACAGCTGTCCTAATGCAATGCACTGAGAAACAGTCCTAGGTGCATGAGATTTAAGTTTTCATTTACTTCTACTTCTCAGAATTTAAAATCACACTCAAAATACTGGTGCAATTTCAAACAGTGAACTTTTCCATAACTACGTATGGCTGAGGTTTCTCCAAACATTGAAATAACATTTCTGTGCAGACTGTCAATATTTCATTACTTGTCAAGGTTTGCCATACCAACCTGACATGTTCATATCATTAAGAATTTGTTCTGTTAGGTTTCGTGTTTCTACCAACAGAGAAGGGTTCTAGACAGGGTCTCAGAAAATGTGATGGAACATGTTATATATAATAAAACAAAAAGGTTGTCTAAGACAGGAGGGCTTGGGTGTTTTTGTTCTAGCGTGGGGCAGTCTCTCATCCTTTCCTAGCAAATTCATATTGGAATCCTATGCGTCTTTTCGTCTGTTCTCCTACAGAATGAATGGCAAAGTCATAGTCTTGTTGTGTGCTTACTGGCTCTACTTAGTGTAAAATGATAATGATTTATAGAAAAGAAAAGAAAGGGAAAAGGAAAGGGAAAAGGCTATTTGAAATATGTTACAGTCCTCATGTAAGTGTATATATAGATATATCATTTTGGGGAAGATCAAAGTGGATTGTTTCTAAAGTTCCACTTGCCTTCATTATTTGGTCTACTGTTTATTACTATTAATTTCTACAAGGTACTGAATTGCAGAGGCCAGAAGCTGCCGGTCTAGCCATTATTTTTGTTTCTCCCTGAAGTCCATTGTGCTGGTAGAAAGAAAATGAAGGTCAGAGATTCACACAGAACGGCTCTTTTTAGTAGTTTAATATTTTGTGCCATAATTATGGTTCTCTCATCTGCAGATAAGGCAAAAAGAGACAAAAGTTGGTGCAAATTGCATAATTTTGAAAGGTTTGCATACAGATATTATACAAAAGGTTTGCATACAGATATTATACAAAATGTTTGCAAGGTACATACAATGATGGATGCAAAGAAGATAAATTTCAGTTAAGAAATCAAGAGGGAAAAAGTGACAAGAGCTGGTCACATAATGGTTTTCACATTATGCATCAAATGTCATTTTCTCACTAAGAACTACTATTTTGTCTAATTGGTTGTCTTGATATTTGCTTAGTAATAAATGGTCTTCTCTTTTGTAGTATTAAACTCATACAGAAACATCCAGGCATTTTAAATACACAAGAAAGATTTGTCCTCTTTTACTGTGCATTACCAGTCCTCTCTAGACACTGTCACCTACTGTCAACACCTCAGTATAGCTGCAGTCCTGCCATCATACTGCTACAAGCCAATAACAGTCTTTGCTCTGTTAAACCTGTCACTTCTGGTAGCTGTACTCTTTCTTCTGTCATATTGCTCTTCCTCAACTATCTGCTTGATGCAAAAGGAAAAAATGCCCCATCATTCAGTATGAGAAAGACATGGACATAATGAAGTGAATCCAATGAAGAGACACAACGATGAATAAAGGACTGGACCTAAACAGAGGCTGAGAGAGCTGGGAGATTTCAACTCAGAGAACTGAAAGCTCAGGGGGATCTTATTCATGTGCATAAACACGTGATGGGGAAAGTGAAGAAGATTTCACATAGACTAGAGCTACCTGCCCTAGCTGCCCCTGCTCTGAGCAGGAGGTTGGACAAAACATTCTCCAGGTGGGCCTTCCAGCCTGTCCTGGCTTGCAGTGTATTCTACTACCATCTTCATGAGCTGTTGAAACCAGGTGGGGTGGTGTTCCTTGCCTCCTCCCTCCAGACTATCTCCTGTTAATGGGCCAGCTGTTGAAACCAGGTGGGGCAGGGTTCTTTATCTCTCCCATGACCCATCCTCCCTCCAGGGGGATATCTCCTGTTAATGGGCCATCCAGTCTCACAGCATTATCCCATTGGGAGATGCTCCGCCCAGAGGGAGGAACCAAGCATTCCATCCTGGATATAAGCTGAGATTTCGACCACCACAGGCAGCCCTTACCTACTGGATTTGCAGAGGACAAGAGCTACCACTGGACCTTCAGGTAAAGACCAGACCTTTTTTCAACAGAACCATCACTCCAGGAGGACTGCAGCCACCATTTAACTGGACTGCTGCCAACGTCCTGACTGACAGGGTGTCAGGTTGTGTTCTGACTCTGTCAGTGGTTTATTTTCATACTATTTCATTTATTTTATTTTCCTATTAAATTGTATGTCTGACTTGGAGTCTCTCAGTGGTTTGTTTTCAAACCAGCACACAGCCTCAAACATTTTGGTGATTGTTTACATAAATTACTAATAAAAAGTTTATTGACGTTACATATGATCACAATAAAAGGCCTAGGAATTTTAAAACTAGCACAGAGGAAAATTTATATTAATATTTGCAAAAAAAGCAAGTTTTTTCTAAGTGCTAACGTACTTATGTTAAAATATAGTCGATGTAGGCGATTTTCTTAGAGAACATAAATTGACCTTAATTTTGAAATATGTCCCTTCAGGACTGCACCAGCTAAGTGCATAGTCCCAAATTGTAGGAAATTTAGATATTTATTACCAGGAAATAGAGGCTGAGTATGTCTCCCTCTTTGGAAAAATACCAATAAGAGTTCTGAAAAAGAGAAAATATTAAGTCTCCTCATACCTTTACACAGTAGAAAAACCCCTACTCTTACCTAGTTTCTTTCAAGTTTTACCTTGAAGACTATCTTTTCACAAACATGGAGTGGACATCTTCGCTTGTCTGTGTCTAGGATACTTCCCCATACATCTACTCTTACCAAAATAAAATTATTTTTCCATATGAAATTGTTATCCTGTGGTTTTCAAACAAACAGACAGAAGGACAAAATCTGTCTTTGTTTCTCTTAAACCCTTTGATTCTACCTGTTTAAGAACCTTCCTTCAAGGATTATTGTTGTCTTAATTCAGTGAAAATACCTCTCATCCACGAACAATGATTCCTGCTGTTCCAGCTTCCGTTTATCTGTGAACAATACCTATTTCTCAAACTTTTCAATGTATCAAATGACTATGCAAGCCCAACCATTACCCTCAGCCGAGATCTCTTGGGAGTCTGAAATGACATGACACCAAGTAGCTAAGAAGTAGAGATAATGCGCTTTCTCATGTTTCTGTATAAACCAGAAAGGCTAAATAGCTGTTAGTTGCCACACAGAGCAATAGGTAATAAGGTAACTGCTAATCTTGGTAATCACTGAATCCTTGAATCCAGCTAGAAATCTGTCAACACAGTCATGTCTTGCATAGCATAGTTGATAAAAGCATTTTCTTCCTGACATGAAGTTTTATTATCCATTTTTAAGTGATTAATGACATCTAAACTTTGTCACTTCAAACAACAAATGAAATTTATGATGCAGTATGTCTGTGGCCCTAATTTCATGGGTCAATGTTGAGCATTTCTGCTCCTCTTCCAGAGTTGTTGTCTCTTTGCCTTTCAATCTGAAACTACATTATGAAAAAAAGTTCTTGTACTATGAGGAGAGGAGATCAATTTCACTTTAAAATCACCTTGATGCTGTCATCGACTTTGATTTAATCTCTAAAATAAATGTCTTCAGAAAATTTTCTTACAAAGAAAAGTATTTAAAATATTTCTCACCCAGGCTAATATCATGCTGAGTAATTAGATTACATTTCTATGCAGCTGTACCAGTCTTCTCTGTTAAAAACCTTTTCCCAGATTCACAAAAATATTCACATTTTGAAGACTTACTTGACTTTCTAAAGTTCTCCAGAAAAGTTATGATGTTACAATCTTTGTCTTGAAATTTCTTAGGTGCGTCTTGGTCCATGTTTATAATTTAGCATTTATTAAGGAGAAGAAAATCACCCTTTAAGATTTGTAATGATTGGTGATGTTGATATATGAGAAAACCCAACCACAATAAAAGCTGAGGGAATTGCTTTAAAAAAACCCACACTTAAAATGAGGGAATAAATAGGCAAAGTTGTCTTTAATGCCCAGTAGTTCACATACAAGATGTAATTAACAGATTAACTGTGATAAAAGTCAGAGACAAGGCCAGTGAGCACTGCAGTCTGTTACTGAGTGAGCTTAAGACAGCAGTCCCATATTGTGACCTACAAAATGTGCAAACTTTACTAACAACCACAGAAACAACAACAACAACCAAAAGAAAAAAAAAAAATCTTTTCAGTAAGGATGAGAAAATATGATCTTATATGATCTGGCTCACAATCCATTACCTATTGGTTTCAGCTTCTTTTGAATTGTGAAAATATGCGAACCATTGACATACCATTTTGTTTAATAAAATTTGCTCACGTGCAGTAAAATGTTGTCGTGCAGCCAAGCAAACGTGCCCTAGCAAATCTTACTAACAGCCAGAATGGTTCACAATTACATTTAAGTAGAGCAGGTCTGAGGACAAACAAAGCAATTGCCGAAGTAAGCAGGTGATGCTGCTTGCAGGGAAAGGACACTGACACAATTCATGTATTATTGCAAGCCAAGCATTTTTCAGGAAAGAGTTGTGTCTTACTCTTAGTCATAATACCTCCTCTGCATGAAAAGCAGGTTAATTTATTTTCTGTATGGTAGTCTTCTATAAATTTTAAAGGTCATAAAATGATAGCTTTAATCTGAACTGTGTGGGATAAATGTAGCATTACTATCTGAGGAGTAGCCTGAGCTCAAAAACTTGAAAGTATACTCTGCTGGGGTTTTTTGTCACATTCCAGTCACGGCTCCCCAAATTTCAATATGATGTAACAATTATAATTCCTGTATAATAGATAAAAGTCCTAATGGGATCTTTTATTTTAAGGAGTTATAACGTGCGTGCTTTTAATATTTTCATACCCAACGGACACCTTAAAGCACTTTAAAATCATGTTTTATGTTCCATTACATGTAGTTTATCTTCATCATACATTCTTATGTATGTATTATTTATTCTTCATATTAATTTCCATATTTATTTATATCCTTACAATAAAAGATTGATTATATTATTTGAAGAATTTTAAATATGTCTAAGATGAATTTCCCCCTTCCTGTTTTCTCATACTTTTTGTTTGCTTTGTATGTCATGCTCCTGAACAGGGTTTGCACTGTGTTAAGTGAAGGAGTAAGCCCTATATCAGCTTAAGCAGCTTAAGTTAAATGTGATTTTTCTGTTGGAAATATCTGAGATATTCATGGATATCCAAGCTTTCCAGGTGAAAATGTTCTCGTAAAGAATACTTTGAATCACATCTCTGCACAGCATTCTGCACACCATTCAGCAAACCCACCAAAATCTGTAGTTTCATTTTTCATGGTAGTGGAATCTCTTCCCTACAGTGTCAATTTTCCAGTTATTTAAGCACTGGTGTCCCTGTAGCATCAGAGACAGCTGACCAATGAGAAATAGCTGGTGCTCATTTTAAGGCTGTATATTTCCACTTATCCAGCAATCAAGAAGCTATGCCAAGTAACTGTTTTTTAACTGGAAATACGTATGCCAAACTGTCAAAGAAAATCATGGCGTTCAGAGAGACTGAAAAAATTGAAAATCAATATCCCGTCTAAAGCTGGAAGAAGAAAATAAATATCCCATGCATAACTCAGGTAACGTTTTTTCCCTTTGTACTTACCATTTCTTCTTTTTTTATGGTAATGCCCTACACAAGGGTATATAACACCTCCAGCCATCATGAATTTGTCAACAAAAAACTGTGTCAAACCAATCTATATCCTCCCATGACACAGGAACAGCCTTGTGGCAAGAGACAAAAAAGATGTCATGTCTTGACTCTGGTGCATTTTTTGATGCTGTCTCATATGACATTCTCTTAATGAAGTTCAGAAAACATCATCTGGTGGAAAGTGGTTGTAGCATTTAAAAATGTTTCCAAAAAGATAATAGCACCACTGTTTCACTGGAACAAAGAAAGGATGTCTAAACTGAGAACCTGTATCTGCAGCACGAGAATATCAAGGTTGACCTGATAATGCAGGTAATAGCTTTATTTATTAAATTTTCAGATGTACAAAACTGGAAAAGATTGCCAGGATGTTGGAGGAATAAGAATGGAAAGGACTCCTAATGAAGGAAAAAGGCTGTAAAAATATGATGCAATTTATAAGATATGCCAAACAGTAACTGTAGGAAAGAACTGCATCTCAAATTTAAAAAAAATATATGTTAAGTGAGTTATGTAAGTGCATAACAGACCTACAAATCAAAATCTGATGAATATATGCAAAGGATCAGTTAGCACTTTTTCAATTGGGGAAAAAAATAATGAAGAAAAGAGAAAGGTAAAGAGTCTACCTATCCTATCCATTTCTGCTGAGTAAAATGATCAGCCTCATTAGGCAGGTGAACTAGATTCCATAAGGATAACCTGAAAGCCCATTAAAAATTACGTTAACATTATGTCCATGAACTGCCACATGCTGTACGATGTAATATTGATAGGGCAATAAATAAGTGCTGGGGTTATATACTACTATAAAATAATAGAGAAACCCTTCATCTATCAATTTTGAAATTATCTAACATCTATTTTTTAAAGGTTTTGACTTCAAAAAAATAGAAATTATAAATTGTGTTAGTTATACTTCTTTCAACAGGCTTCAGTGCAAATCTCTACATTGAGGCAAAACCAGGTCCAATAAGCAAGCTGGGTCACTAGACCAGTCACCATCTCTATGGTTTTAAGGTAATCACGGTTACTGATCTTTTGTAATTTTTTTTTTTTTCTTTTCAGGCTATCATAAGTCATCATGATAAGCCTTCAAAGTGAAGGCACTCTTTACCCTATGTCCTCTTTAGTACCATTTTCTGGACAGTGACGTGTTCTGTTCCCACAGGCCGTTCACGTTCTGCCTCTGCACATGCAATTCCTGCAACCACTATGATGAGATACAACCACACGGTACTACAAGAAGCATAGGTATGATAAAATATCAATTGCTGTATAAAATGGATACAAACAGTCTCTGACACCTGACCTCTCGCAAAGAAAATGGTCTTAGCCCCCACTCATAAAAATAGATTCAAGCTGCTTAAAAAAGGGCTTCAAAGGCCTTTGGAAGGACACATACGACCACAGAGTGCAGTTCTATTAAACAAAATGTGGTAAAACACATTTGATTGCAGACAAATATGGATAAAGTTCTATGCAGCATTCATTCCCCAGGTTGTATGTTTTCCAGGTACAGGCTAAGAGGAAAGGAAACTCAATAAAAGGACTGAGAAAAGGGAAAGTTCACACAGAGAAAAGGAAGTTGCCTTCTGGTTTTAATCTGCCTATGAAAATAGACTCTGGGAAAAGGACTATATTGTTATATTACACCCTGTTTAGGCATCACTGTCGAAAGTTAGTTAAATTATGCAACATGAAAGAAGAAAAAAGTCCTGAAAAGAACAACTACAGACCTAGCTCAAAAACTTGATTTATGAGTATGTACAAGAATAATTATTTCATCTATGAAAAATTCAAAACAAAAATAGCTTCTTTCTCTGGTAGCTAATATAATTTAAGTAATTGACTCTCTCTGTATGCATAATAGAAGACCAGTTCTGGAGCATCAATTAAATTGATTCATGAATAGAAAAAAGGATGCTGTTATGCTTTCCTCATCTTAAAAAAAACCCCATAATTCTCAGAAGAAGAAGGAAGACAAAAATAAAACAGTAGGAAATTATAATCTTAGCATGCTTGTCATTGATAGCATCCAGTGTCAGCCTTGCTAAATCTGCAAGCAGTAGAACTGAGACATAAATATTCTAGTTCCTGATAAAGTAAAATGAAAAATACCATTATCAATGATGTGCTTGTGCATTTTTCTAACATATTGTGTTTTACATGTTTTCTAGAGTCCTCACCTAAGACCCATTTCTTCAATGGGATGCAAAATAACTGAGTCGTAAGCTCAGAAACTTAAACCTGTGACATTACTCGAAAGGTGAAGAAATGAGACAAATTTATCGGAGCACTTCAAGAAAATGATGCCAAAAGCAATACAATCTCTTAAATACTTTGTCAATGCACCCACAGACATGTGCACAAAATATCAATCCTCTGGTTAAAAATCCAGACCTTATGATTTAGCATAGTCAACGTGGTATAGAAACTTACTGTCACAGAAAAGATTTATTGAAGGAAGACAAAACAACCAGGTGAAATAGGGTTAGTCAAATAAACAAAAACTGTTTAAATAATGGTTTTCTGACTTGTTTACAGTCTCCTGAAGAAATGTTTCCCTCTTTAGTCTACCACAGATTTATGTGAGATATAATGTAAGGAGACATGCTTGTGAGTATTACAAATCCTGGGGATATGTAATATATTTATTAATTTGACTATCTAGAAGACAAGGACCAAATGTTTGGTCGTTCCGTGTAATATGCACTTGGAGACCAGAAAGCTGATTTCCTAAACCTAATCGTTAGCCTCACTCTAGGCGAAGTCAGAAAAACAGGACTGGTCTGAGGAAGACAAGGATGGAAGAAGGTTGGTGCAGTACTGCATTCCCCTTGGCATGACTTTTGTATTGTCAGTGCCCCTGGAGCTCTGGGCTTTGTGGTTTTCTGAACCCTAACCCTAGGCGTAATCCTAACCCTAACCCTAATCCTAGGCCAAACCCGAGGCGCAGGTGAGATAGTAGAATTGGATTGAGGAAGATGACGAGGGAGAAAGGTTGGTGTAGTGCTGTACTCCTGTAGGGATTCCTTTCGCATTGTCAGTGCCCCTGGAGCTCTGGGCTTTGTGGTTTTCTGAACCCTAACCCTAGGCGTAACCCTAACCCTAACCCTAATCTTTAGCCTAACCCTAAACGCAGGTGAGAATGTAGCATTGGTTTGAGGAAGATAAAGAAGGAGCAAGATTGGTGTAGTGCTGTACTCACCTTGGCATGCCTTTGGCATTGTCAGTGTCCCTGGAGCTCTGGGCTTGGTGGTTTTCTGAATCCTAACCCTAGGCTTAACCCTAACCCTAATCCTAGGCCTAACCCTAGGCGCAGGTGAGATTGTAGAAATAGTTTGAGGAAGAGGTGGATGGAGCAAGGTTGCCGTAGTGCTGTACTTCTGTAGGAATTCCTTTCACATTGTCAGTTTCCCTGGAGCTCTGGGCTTGGTGGTTTTCTGAATCCTAACCCTAGGCTTAACCCTAACCCTAATCCTAGGCCTAACCCTAGGCCTAACCGTAGGCGCAGGTTAAAATGTAGCACTGGTCTGAGGAAGATTTGGATGGAGCAAGATTTGTGTAGTGCTGTACTCCTGTAGAGATTCCTTTCGCATTGTCAGCGTCCCTGGAGCTCTGAGCTTTGTGGTTTTCTGAGCCCTAACCCTAGGCGTAACCCTAACCCTAACCCTAATCTTAGGCCTAACCCTAGGTGCAGGTGAGTTTGTAGCATTAGTTTAGGAAAACGTGGATGGAGCAAGGTTGGTGTAGTGCTGTACTCGCCTTGGCATGCCTTTGGCATTGTCAGTGTCCCTGGAGCTCTGGGCTTTTTGGTTTTCTGAACCCTAACCCTAGGCATAACCCTGACCCTAACCCTAATCTTTAGCCTAACCGTAGGCAGAACCCTTACTCTAATCGTAGGCGGTTGCGAAAATACGGCATAAGGCTGATTTTAGCTGATTTTAGCTGCATCAAAAGATGTGTGGGCAGCAAGCCAAGGAAGTGATTGTCTCACTCTACTCCACGCCTATGAGATTCCAGCTGGAATTCTGTTCGCCTCTGGAGCCCCCAAAGTAAGAAGGATGGGGACTTGCTGGAGTGAGTCCAGAGGAGAGCCGCAAAGGTGATCAGTGAGGTGGAGTACCTCTTCTATGAAGTCAGGCTGAAAAATTGGGATTGTTCAGACAGGAGAAAAGAAGTCTCTAGGAAGAATTTACAGCTCCTTCAGGTACCTAAAGGGGCCTACAAGAAAGCTGGAGAGGGACTTTTTGCAAGTACATGTAGTGATGGTCAAGGGGTATTGGCTTTAAACTGAGAGTAGGTGTGGATATTAGGGAGGTACTTTTTACTCTGAGGGTGACAAGCCGCTGGAACACGTTTCCCAGAGAAGCTGTGGATGACACAGCATTGGAGGTGCTCCAGGTCAGTTTGGATGGGTATCTGAGCAATCTGCTCCAGTGAAAGGTATCCCTACCCATGGCAGCGGTTTGGACTAGCTGGTATTTGATGGTCCCTTCCAAATCAAACCATTTTATGATTCTAAGTTTCTACGGCTCTGTGAACATATACATTTAGGACGTTTCTTGTCCATTTCCTATATATTACCAATGGAGTAATTATTTCCTAGAGGTTATTGTCTTTAAGAGTTTCATGTTGTTGGACCAAGATTTAAGTTCTTTTTTTCTGGTAAAGCAACAACTCTAGCCTTCTGGTCAGGAATTCCGAAAACAATGAACAAAGCAATTTAGAAAAGTGAATTTCAGGAGAGCATCTATGCCGCCTTCTCTCTTCTCTTCTCTTCTCTTCTCTTCTCTTCTCTTTTCTTCTCTTCTCTTCTCTTCTCTTCTCTTCTCTTCTCTTCTCTTCTCTTCTCTTCTCTTCTCTTCTCTTCTCTTCTCTTCTCTTCTCTTCTCTTCTCTTCTCTTCTTCTCTTCTCTTCTCTTCTCTTCTCTTCTCTTCTCTTCTCTTCTCTTCTCTTCTCTTCTCTTCTCTTCATCTCATCTCATCTCATCTCATCTCATCTCATCTCATCTCATCTCATCTCATCTCTCTTCTCTAACATTTGGTCTCTCCAGGAATTGGAAGATTGCCTCATTTGTTCTGTTTTCTCTGAAATGACTGCAGTGCTTCAAAACTTAGTGTTGCTTCTCAGCTTCATGTTTAGAAATCACAAAGATCACTTAATCCTTGAGATTAAAAAACAATAATCTGCTGCTTTCAGAAACTCAAACTCATAATTTCTTTTGTTTCATTGTCTTCCCTATAGTGGAATAGATACATTCAGTACTAAAATATGTATGTTAGAAAGCTGGTGATTAAAACATAGCCTAGTTGACTAGTTAGATTAATGATATTAAGTTTGGAAAAGTGTTTCTTCCATGGCTAGGACCAACCCAAATTTAAAAAATTTAATAATTTATCTAAAAGTGTAAATTCATTTAATAAAACTAGAGTTAGGAGAAGTTTGTCAGAAAAATGAGAAAAACAGAAAATAATAAAAAAAAAAACCACTGGATGTAATGACCACTTTTGAACTTATTTTTTCTCAGCAGGATTGAAGTATTTCATATGTTAATATTTTTTAAAACAAGATCTTCACACATATTGGAGTGGGAAGAAGGGAAATATCAGCTTTTCTAATTTATCTTTGATTCACCTCAGAGACCAGCTGCAATTGAAGATCTGATTATGTGAAACAGTTATTTGTCTCTCTGGGCTCAAAATTCCTCTCCTGTAAGCAGACACAGACCATGAATTGCCTGAATTTAAATAAAACATTGGAAGAATGGGTCAGCACAGTAGCCACTTCCAAACCTTAAATGCTCTTGATTTGAATCATTCTTTCATGAAAGCTTATTTCCCCTCTCTGTTTCTTGGGGTATCATGTCACTAATTTACATATCGTTTCTTGTCCTGACATTCACTGTTCTCATATCTCCGTGTAGCCCATCAGTTCTTGGCATCTACTTTAGGATGTTCATGATCCCAGAGTATCATCAACACTAAACCCAGAATTCAATCAAGCGGCAAATTTACAGTCTGGATCAGGCTAAGCAGATTAGGTGCCTGCTCCATAATAACAATGTGAAGGGTTGCCACAGACGAACAAGACCAAAAGCAGTTCCTGTCAGTGAATTTTCATTCAGGTTCTGCAGTTCTCAAACAGTAAAAGCTGACTAAACAGCATGTCTCTGTTTATATTTTGTAATGGGAATTTTGGGAAAGCATCCAATGCGTATTATATGGGCTAAAGTACATTTTGGCTTAGTCTTCATAATCTAGGGTCAAACTGCGCAATGTAATCAGGGTTCAGTATTAGTTTAAAAGTGAATTCAGGGGAGATGACTGAAGGATGTAAAATCTTTTATGAGAACTTTTGATACATTAATTTGGCATCATTACAATCAAAGTATACAGTACATGCTGCGTTTGTGGTCAAGGCATGATAGTGTAATGGGCACAAGGGCTTAGAGGAAGTTGTTGACATCTGTTTAAAATGCGCCTCGCAGGTTCTGGTGCTGGGTGGGACAGCTGCTGCGTGTTCCGCAGGATCCCTTCTCTGAGGAGTCCCGGGTGAGCCCAGACCTCTGCTAGCCAGCTGTACCCAACCCATGGCTGTGATAGCCAGGCACCTCCCTGCGCATGATGGCTCAGGCGCCCCAGAGGTAGTGGAGGTGGCTCCCGGACTGAACAGCTGCAGATTTTATTATGTAGACCCCCAGGGAAGAGAAAGGGCCCACATGGTGTCTCAGGAACTGGGAGAAGGGACTTCCATTTGGCTAGGGGTTATAAGGGGTTCCCGAAGGGGCGGGGTATTACAGAACAGCCAATAGGGAGAAAGGGATAAAGGGGTGGGTGTTACAAACCAACCAATGGGGACAGAGGGGCGGGAATAGGGGGTTTGGTTACATGTTGCAGGGGTACATGAATATGCATAAGAGTGGATGGGCGAGGCTTCCTCTTGCAAACAAAGAGGGGGCTTTCTTTGGACCAAACCATGGTCTTTTATCTTTTTTTTGACCTCCCCACTCCCAGCTCATTGCAACAGACATCAGTATGGGATACAATGCTGTAAGCAAAGTTGGGGGCAGAGGTTGCATGCCAGGAAAAGAACAGTTTTGTGAGGCAGATTCTGCCATGGACATCTTAGAATCATTTGACATCTGTGAAGCTACACCTGCTGCTCACTCACTGCAGTGTGGAGCCAATGCTTTTGAAGCTGTGTAGGTGTACAAGAATGACGTGGTGTTGCACAGCCATGTGGATTGGGTGTTTGTTATAACAATGACATATTGCATCTTGTACAAAGGATAGCATTTGTGGGGATTCAAATCTCTGAAACGGTTGTCGTTCACTGTCTGGTTGGTGATAGCAGCAGTCTACATTATATGTTGATACAAAAGAATCACTAAGTGAAGAGACTTGCTGAATTGCTGCTCTGGTGAGATCTTTTAACCAGATGGCCCTTAACAATTGTGACCACCCCGGTTTATGCATGAGTTGTATATACTGACTGCCTTAAACTACTTGATAAGCACAGCGCTATTATCTCATACCCTAATTAATATATATTAAACACTGCCAAAGACTGTCCTATGTGTCCATTCCCAACTACATAGATATATTTAATCTGTGTACAGATTACTCAATTTTCAATTCAGAAGTCACTGGGACAAAAATGAGGAGAGAGAACGGTTGCTGCAGTGTCAAGCTTACATTGGAATAAGGTTCTCGGTGCAAATTTTCCTAGAGCACTGAGAATTGCAGTTTTCTGAACCCTAATCCAACATGTAAACCTATGCCGTATTTTGGAAAAACCTAGGGTAAAGGTCAAAGTTCTTCCTAGGGTTGGGGTTCAGAAAACCACAAAGCCCAGAGCTCCAGGGACACTGACAATGCAAAAGGCAGGCCAACGGGAGTGTGAGACTACAACAACCTTGCTGCCTCCTTGTCTTACTTGGACCAACTAACTTTACCCTGATGGTTGCGCGGGTGAAGTTTAAATTTAGGGCTAGGGTTAGGGTTACGCCTAGGGTTAGGGTTCAGAAAACCACAAAGCCCAGAGCTCCAGGGACACTGACACTGCGAATGGCATGCCAACGGGAGCGCAACACTGCCCCAACCGTGATCCTTCCTCATCTTCCTGCTCGGAGCGCTCCTCGGCGCTATGATTTTTTGCCGGCTAGGGTTAGGGTTAGGGTTACGCCTAGGGTTAGGGTTCAGAAAACCACAAAGCCCAGAGCTCCAGGGACACTGACACTGCGAATGGCATGCCAACGGGAGCGCAACACTGCCCCAACCGTGATCCCTCCTCATCTTCCTGCTCGCAGCGCTCCTCGGCAGTATGAGTTTTTGCCGGCTACGGTTAGGGTTACGGTTACACCTAGGGTTAGGGTTCAGAAAACCACAAAGCCCAGAGCTCCAGGGACACTGACAATGCCAAAGGAATCCCTACTGGAGCACAGCATTACACCAATCTTGCTCCCTCATCCTCTTCCTCAGACGAATGTTTCATTCTCACCTGCGCCTAGGCTTTTGCCTAGGATTAGGGTTATGCCTAGGGTTAGGTTTCTGTGAACCACAAAGCCCAGAGCACCATGGACACTGACAATGCAAAAAGAATCCTTACAGGAGTACAGCGCTTTTCCAACCTTTCTCCATCCACATCTTCCTCAAACCAGTGCTAGATTCTCACCTGCGCCTAGGGTTAGGCTAAAGATTAGAGTTGGGGTTAGGGTTACGCCTAGGGTTAGGGTTCAGAAAACCACAAAGCCCAGAGCTCCAGGGACACTGACAATGCGAAAGGCAGGCCAAGGCGAGTACAGCACTACAGCAACCTTGCTCCATCCACGTCTTCCTTTGACCAATGCTATTTCCCCTTTTGCGCCTAGGGTCAGTCTATGGATTAGGGTTAGGCCTGATTCTTCTCCCAGAATTCAAAGACCATCTATTAATGAGTCTATTCAGAATAGGGGCTGTCTGGAGGGATTCTTCAGTGCTCGCTGAATGTCCCCTCTTGTGAACTCCTTACACTTAGTCAGACACTTTTCTGTGGCGACAGTTAGTGTGTTAGTAAACCACAGATCTCAAGTTCGTGTCTCAAAGAACTTTTTAGACTATCTAAGTAAATGATGAATTAATTTGATATGTATTGATGCAGACATCCCTGATCCCTTGGTACCCCATGATTGCGTTCATTTAGAAAACTCGAATTTTGTGTTGGTATTAGAAATATGACATAAATTGTGTAGAGATTTTGTTGACAAGGGCATGAGAAATGAGAGAGCGGGCTGTCAGGGGAGTCTCTCTTGCCTTTTGCCACAGCCTGCTCCATGCAATATTTCCCTTGCAGATTGCTCCCTACTTCTTCCTACTCCAGCAGCCAGTCATTGTCCTCTATGTTGTCACTTTAGCTGACCAATGCTCTAGCCCAGCTGAGCTGGCAGGGCTGTGTCATCTAAAACTCCTTGTTCTTTACACACCATGAAATGGTGCCTAACAGACTAGGAGGACATGAGTGAGAATAATCTCGTGTTGCTCCCCTGTGGACCACACTGGCACTGGTGCCTAAGGCACTGTTTTTAAATTCACCAGAATAAAAAATCTATTTTGTGAGCTGTGCAACTACTCCTACAGCTGGCTACCAAAGATTTTTCAGTAGATTATTGCAGACTCATGGTTTTCTATAACCTATTGGAGAGCTTGTCCAAAAATATGATCATTTTCCTGAAGATAACTCATTGTCAAATTATATGTTAGTGAATTAAATCAATAGACTCACTACAGCTAGTTTGAATAATCTCCAAATTTTGGTCCCATTTCACACGTGTGTAGTTTACCCTAGAATACCTTCAATGGTACAGCTTGAACTTATGCAAATCTCTGAAGCTGGTTTTTAAATTGCTTCAAGGGATCTCCCTTCAAATTATCTGACTTTAAACTATCTGATCTTGGGGAATAGAATACAGGTCCTTGTTAAATACAAATGTGAGAGATATTTGTTGATATAATTTGACTTAAGTTATCATGTGTCTCATGAACATCTACTTTTGATCTTAATTAGACTCCCTTTTAACTTACTGGAGAGAAATGTTACCCTACAGAATTCAGAGGTTCAGATTTAGACATCTGCCATGAGACAAAAATAACTAATTTTAAAGTGTGATTTTATTTCCTTGGCTAAAAAAATGTAGTTACAAATTAGCTCTGAGGTAAACACATACAAAATAGATATTTAAAGGTGACTCAAATGTCCCACGTTTGCTGGCAAGAATACATGTAGACCAAAACCAGTTTACCATCAGAACCCAATTAATGCAAATTAAGGTGGGTATTCCTGTACTTTTGTTTAAAAAGCTGCAAACACTAGAAACTTGCTATTCAGCAGCATTTAGAAGAAAAAACCCAAGCCCTAGAAAAACAAATTATTCAAAATTAAATTACTTTTGGAAGGAATTTTCATACCTAAAGGGCCTACTTTTATTAACTTTATGATATAATATGCTCACAGAAACATTATTCTCTGTAAAAAGGGGATAATGAAGAAGAAGATATTTCATTCTGTGATGTTTACAGTAAAAATAATAATAAAAAGGAAACCACAAAACCCAACAGATACAGTGAGGAAATAGGAGTCCTTCTGTTTTAAGTAATCAGGCTGCTATTTCCAAAGTAGGATCAACTAATTTTGTAGGCAACAAATAAAAGGCTACATATCAGTGAGAATTATTCTTAGACCAAATTTCATTTTGCAACCCTGGACCATTTTACCCAGAGGGTTATTTGAAGGAAAAAGGAGGGAAAGAATTGTATAATGTTAAAAGAATATTATTTCTTTTTCCCTCACCAGACTGAACAAGTCAGCTTAATATAAAAATCTGTCATCTACTGTCGTGACAAAAAAAAAAAAAAAAAANGGAAAATTTAATCCTACAAGGTGAAAATTTGGATACGCAGATTTAGAAAGGTGGGAAATAGGACCAATTCATCATGAAGCTTGGTATTTAATTCATAAGAAAGAGGAAAAACTTCTGTTATGCATAAAAGTTTCACGGACACCTCAGGCAGAGTACTCAAAAATTGTTTAGTTTTTTAGGTTCTTGAAAGGCTTTTTACCAGAGTTATGAGCCTAAACAGAATCGAGTTGTACAGACTTTCTGTTTATCCTTGTGCCTGCTTAAGTGTAGTTTCAGAGAAAACCGTCTGGAAACGGATGTGGTAATAAGAACAGTAATTTCTTCATTTTCCCCTCTGACCATTTCCTATGAGCCAGGTTAGGACTGCAGAAAAACTTGAAAGGAAAAGCACAAGGCAGAAGAGCAGAGCTGAGTGCAAGAAGCCAGAAGGTCGGGGAGGGACACGATAAGAAAGGCGCAGGCATGTGGGTGACTCTGCTGTTCTTCAGGGTACATTTGGGGCCTTGGATGCTTCAGTCTCCTACTTGGAAATGTTTAGTCACCAACACAGAGACTCACAACAGTCACAGTGTTGAGCACTAGGTCAGAAAAACAGCCAAGAGAAAATTCCAAAGAGGATTGTGCCTGAGAATCTTTCTGTTCCGTATATTCACTCTCTGCACTCGCCTCTTCAGCTCTAGCACAATGTACCTCTTTGTTAAAGTAGAACACGACCTGGAATGACTTTATCCAGATCTTTTTTGTTGTTGTATTTGGTTTTTCCTTCCTTGAAATCTAAGCCAGCTGAAGCTGGAGATGCTGGTACTGCCTTTTGAATGGCAGTTTGCAGGCAGAAAACTTTTGGAGAAAGGGGAAAGCAAAGTTCATTCTTCTCCTAGTATTGAGAGTACTAAGACGTTTCTGCTACCTGCTGGAGGAGTCCCCTTGTGACCAGATTTCAAACTACAAAATGAAGATTCAGCCCTGAACCATATAAAAAAAAAAAAAAAAAAGAAGAAATATAGGAAAAAAAAAACCAAAAAAAACCCAACAAAAATAAATGAGAAAAATAAACTAAAAAACTTCACCACCCCCCAATTAAAAATGAATAACAGCCAAAAAAGCCCTATAATAATTTCAGGCAGTACAAATATTTTATTTTCTGGCTTCTGCTGGACACAATATCCAGACCTGTTAAGAGAAACTAAATTATAAAAGGAAGTGGGGTTTGAAATTTTGTGGTTAAATAACTGGAAGTACTGTCATTGCACCATTGGAGTGGTTTTGATTTATTACTCCAAAGGTTCTAAATCACCCTCTGTCTTACAACTCCAAGTTGTGAACCTTGATTCCATTTTAGGAAACATTTAGGAACCACCATTCTTTACTGGATCTAGCCCAAAGGCCAGAAAACTTTGCTCTACTGATTTCTTTTGCTCTTTCTGTTCCATTTTTTTTCCTTTTTTTTAAATGAGAACGTTTGGTAAAAAGAACAGAAGGATATAAGGCTTGGCACCTGACAAAAGCAAACCAAAAAGAGAAAGAAAGAACAAACAGCGGTTTAAAAATATATGAAATAAATGGTAAGAAACTGTCTTTTACTTTTGTTTTTATTATAGATATTTACTTTGTGGCAACCTCCATGAAAACAATTCCCCAATGCACTGAAATCTTTATGAACTGAAGCGTCAGCACTCATTCATTTATTGTGCTGTTGAAAAGGTGTATTCATTCACACTTAAAGGGCAATTCTTCAACAATTATTTATGCCTACTACACAATATATACAGTAATAATAACAATAATAAAGTTTAACATTTTTCTCTCCTTGTCACAATTCCAGTAAAATCACGTAATGGCAAAAAACCCAAAATCAAGATATTGCACATAATTTTGACCTTTCTGTCAGGTGTAGCAGTAGAATCCAGCTAACATTAATATGACCACAGATTACGACCATTCAGAAAATGGTTTGTTCAATATTTCTAGAAAGTGTTTATTTTTAGAAAGGCCACGTTTTAACTACAGATCCAGAAAGGGCACTTTACCTGTGTCACTTTAAAGTATGATAAAGAGTGTTTCAAAATAGTAGGAAAGAATAGAGAGAAGAGCCAGATCTCAGTGTTTGATAGGAGGAAGTTGATTCATTTTGCTTCTGAAAGGTAAAATGATAAACTGCAGTTCCTTTGTAATATTGCATTGCACATTTCAAATTTTTTGTCATTGTACAGATGAAACAAGAACTACTTAGCAAAGAAATAAAACTCAGATCAGAGATGATAGTTTTAACTTTATGGTGGTGAATTTGAATAAATTTTTTATTTTGAATCAATTTTGAGTCAATATTTTGAATTGCAGTTTCGCGCTTTTAAAAAAGGCACCTAAAATTTTGCTCAAAGACTGTTTTCGGATTTCATAAAACAGATTTCTGCTCCATCGCCAGATAGAAACACTTCATTAAAGTTTACTGTGGTGCTATATTAGGTGGCATATTTACTATTTCATTTCATTGGAGAATCAAGAAAATAATTTTCCCCTCACAAATAAAGGTCATATCTACTGAACGAAATAAGGAGAACTAAAGATCACCGTGAAGAGCTTATTTTTCGAAGCCAGTGGTAAGATTAAATTAGGAGAAAGTAGAAATTTATCTGACCACCTTCAAAAAAGGAAATTCTTCTAACTGTTTTTAAAAATTTAACCCCTACTATACACAATAGTCTGTTTTAATTCTACCTCCTCAGTCTATCTTACCTTTCCTTTTAGCTTTTCTTTAGCTTTCCATTCAGAATTTTTTGCTACATTCCTGACAGAAAGAGACAGTAGTGTGAAACGGAAAGAGATTGTTTTCCTTGGAATGATTCAACTTATGGTAATAATTTCAAACATATATTTTTTAAACTCTTGCATTAAACAATAGAATTAATAGGAGTCTTAGGTAACTTATTTGAAATAGAAAGGGCAGAGTACAGTAAAAGAGTAATTTGATAGAAAATACCACTAAGTCAGACTCAGAAAAATTTGAACCTTGGCTTTTTTTCTCCTACTAATTTTTGTATGAGCTGCGTCTAAAACATATAATGGAAAATACTGACACTGAGAATTTCCAGTATCCAATATATCCTTGAGACATTACTGAATATGAAGACAATATTTCAGCTTATTCTGAGAACAGGAAAAATTCACTCTTTTGAGGAGTAGCTCAGATTCACAAAATAGGACTTTAGATCTTTTTTAGTTCGAACAAGAATTAGATCAATGAAAAGCTCTTGAGAGAAGTTTAAAGCCAAGCACTCTTAACTTTCCCAGGCATTGTTAATATAGTCTTTGTTTCAACGTAGCTTAACACTGGTGAGCTAAAATAAGACTGGACCCTATGGCATGCGGGAAGCTTTCATAATCAACAACAGAGCAGGTGCTCCTTCCTTCCTTCCTTCCTTCCTTCCTTCCTTCCTTCCTTCCTTCCTTCCTTCCTTCTCTGTTATCTACCAGCTGTCTAAAAGGCTTTGAGAGACATATAACTTTAATATGTCCTGTCAGAGGATCACTGCTGATTTGTCCAGCAAATGTAAGAGAAATAATAAATAAAAAAATCAAACCGAACGCAAGCTGAGAGGGCAGTGAACGGATGTAGTTTTGTAGCATAACTGTGGCAGACCTCTAGATAGATCTTGTGCTCTTACAATGAGAGAAAATGTATTGCCTCCTTGTTAGTTAGGGTAGTTAGGGCAGGACAGAGTCTATTTAACATTCGCATAAAACTCAGATGTAAAATAAAACACTTAGAAAAAAATCCATACGAATAAAATGCCTAAATCATTGATTGAGATGGAAAAGGGTAACTGTCTTTCAGAACCCCTAACAGAATTTTTCTCTCCTAGCCCGAGCACTCGCCTCAGTAGAGATGAAAATAACAGTCCAATTTAGCACCTAAGTCGAGCAGTTCAATTCCTGTCTTGAGTCTGTTATTTTTAATAAATAAAGACTTTTAATGATACAGCTATTACTGAGAACCATAAGTCAATTAATTCTCCATAGCAGTAGAGGAAGTTCTTCTCTGTGAAAATACAGATCTGCATTGCACCGAGCCAGGCAGATGTTCTTAGAGTTATAAAACATGGTGGGATGTAAGGATTTATATACATTACCAAAGCTAAGAAAATTAGAAGGTAGCCTGCCATTAAGAAGGAGTACTTCCATACAAGGAGTGAGGCAAAACAGGACGAATCAAAAATCAGCAATTATTTAACCCAACTCCTTCACAGCAGTGTGTTCCTGCAAATACTAAAATATTAGATGGCACCGTTCACCTTTAAATTGTCTTCTGTGGAAACTAAAATCTGCTGTCATCGTGCCATATGCTTCCAGCAGAGGTGGTGGTAAACTGCAGCTGTAGTCTTCAGCTTCTCTAGTTTTATGTTAAAAATATCAAAACTAAACCAGGCTGTTGTTTTTGTTTTCACCTTATTTTCTTCTAAGCCCACTGCTAAAGGTTGTTTATGGCGTATGTACTTTTTGCAAAGGCAGCAGAAATCAGGAATTCTATTAAAGAAAAAAAAAAAGCACTTTAAATTTATTACTTTATAATTCAGCATAAATTTAAATAGAAACATTTACTGACCAAAAAGTGAAACAGAATGGATTTTTTTTTCTCTAAATATAAGCACCAAATGCTTTCTTTTAAGTTGTGAACAGCTACATACAATGAAAAAAACCCCTACCCTAGATAACAGTGTTAATTAAAATTTTAATTGTATCTGTATGAATTAGCAAGGGCAGAAGAAAAATCATATACAGAACATTCCTTGATGTTTTGGTTTTGGTGGTTTTTTTTAATTCTTTCTTTTTTATGACCCCCCCCACACACACACACCTTCAGTTCCTTTTTAACAGTTTCTGGAAGCTCATTCAGCTAAACTTGAGAGTGCAAGAGCATCCCCTGCAGGAAGATTTCAGCCCACACCGATTTTTCTCTTTTCTACGGTGTTTTTTCTTCTGTTAATTTGTATTCACCGCGCATGGTGCACAGTAATTGTGTCTAGAGAATTAGAGAGGGATGGCTATTGCAGTGGTAATAGAATTACTATCAGTGTTCTAAGCTGGTAAAAGGATTGCGAGTTTCAGTCAGAGGATTTAAAAACACATGCTGAAATGTATATCGGGATCTCTTTTCTGCAGCACCACTTAGAGATGGATTTTTCTTTGGGGTTATGAGTGAGATCATTTAAAGTCAGCAAATGTTGCTAAAAAAGACGATCCTAGAATTCTCTGAAAAAGCACCTCTAGGTTTGTGCATGATAACAACATATAAATGAGCAGACATTCTGAAATGATCAAACTGTCTGCTTAAGTGTCCTTGGATTCAGCGGGAACGGATTCACTGGCTGCAACAGGAGTTAGTTGTTGTTATTTTATACCACTCTTTATTTTCCCGGTATGTTCTTTCTGACTTAATGTCCCCTGCTTTATTTAAATAAAAGGGAAAAGAGAAAATTTGTCATCCTTAAATGTCAAAATGTTCTAGATATGGCCAAAACCTCTGATCTGTGTGTTGCTTTAGAGAGTGAATTTATAAGAATTAATATATGGGCAGGAATTTTCAAATCCTGCTACAAGTTCTATGGCTTTTACAATATTCTGAAAGTAACAGTTTAATGACCACATATTGTAAGTTTCAGTAATCTATTTATATTATAAAAATCAACAGTAATAACCAGACAAATTATGTCTTTTGACCTCTTGAGGCGTTGAAATTCCACCTATAGGAAGTAAACTGTAAATCTGTAATTCTGGCATCAGCATTAGATGGCACAAAGAAATTTGATCTATTTCACTTTATTTTTGCAGAAAGATCCATCCTTTCAGTTTAACTGAAACTACAGTTCCTCTGAAATTCGTGCTCATACAAACAACAGGAATCAAATTAATTTGTAGGAAATTCCTTCATGTTGGTTTAAGAAAGAGAAAATGATTGTTTAACTGGTTATTTTTCTCTCCCTTCCCTGAATACTTTAGAAAGCCAAGGTCCCGTATAGAGAAGAATTATATAGCAATGCCTGATAATGATCTGGGACTTGAAATGGAACCCAGTGAAATCTACAAGGTTTTTTTTTTAATGAGAAGTAGGATTAGGACCTCATTATGCCCTGCAGTTCTTGGTCTTTGTTCTGTTAATCTGGCTTTTTCTCAATCCTCATTTGAGAAGCTGGAAGACACCCATTTGTATCATTTCTTACAGAAGCAGTGCTCTTTCCCTCACAGACAGCCGGTAGTAGTCAGGCAAGTCTTTCCCTTGTCCTTTTTGGGTTCACTCTGTACAGGGATTGGAAACCCTGGTGATAGAACAGTGGTTTGAACACCCAGATTCCCATCATTGCAACAAAGTGTGTACTATTCTCCTGAAGAAAAGAGTTTCAGGTTTTTTGTTTAAAAGAAACTATTAGTTTTCAGACTAATAGACCAGTCCTTAATAAATTTCTCCCACCACTGAGTCAAAGCAAAATGTGAGCAGGCCTTTAGGAAATTGAAAAGTTGAGAACAATTCCTAAATCCCACTTTAATTTTGCCTTAAATGCCTTTTTGTAGACAGAGTAACAAGCATTTTTTGTGGCAGAGTAACAAGCATTTCTTCAAAATTTGTCTTTGCGTTTCCTCACTACTCAGCTGAGATTTTGCACAGAATCATGTTATAAACAGTAGTTTGGAGCTAACACGAACCTCTTAGCCATCAGTTGTGATCTCCAGGCAGTAGTCTGTCCCATCATTGGGCCGAAGAATATCATTCTTCAGCACTCAGAATTTTGTGATATTGTCACAACGGAACTTATTTCTACCATTCATCCTGCTACAGATTATTTTGGTGCTTCAGCCCCATTGGCAAAACACATCTAATTTCCAGATGAAATTTCTTCTCTGACAATCTGCAGCCATTTGCCAAGGAGTTTATGCTGTTCTTTGGCCTGTAGTGTTCAATTTTCTTTATTGCCTTTTCCGCCCGATTATCTAAAGAGTGAAGAAAATAAAGCTACTCACAAGCTTATTCTTGATAAGAATAAGACTTGTCTTCATCTTTGGCCATTACAACATCTCTCCATTATATCTTTCCAAAGTATTTTTGCATTTTGGTGGTTTTTTTTAAAAAAAAAAATAGTCCAAACTATTTTTGTGCACACAAAAGCCCACTGGAACTATATCCTTAGGATTTTTCATTCCTCCCTTATTTTATATCCTTCCTTCATGTGTCCTGATATTGTCAGGCACCTTTTATGGTCATATATCTTTTGTTTCTGTTTGCTAGCCTCTTCCATTGGAAAAATTGCCAAACAACATTATTTGATCTATGTGCTAAAAGGATTTTAAATAGTTTGACAGTAGTACACTTACTTGCTGAATCTATTTAAATGTTAATTTACTTATAACTGTCTCAGAAGTTTTCACATTCAAAAGTTAAGGTGGAATTTGCTCGCTTGCAATGCACTTTTCAGGCTTTCATATTCTGTTCAATACTTACATCTTTTCCTTTTATGCTTTTTCAGTTTTAGATTGATATGAATTCTAAAATATGATTATGCTTTGTGCTACATTAGTAGCAGAGGACTTCAGATGTTTAAATGCAGGTGACCAGGGCTGTCTGAATGCCTCAGCATATCTGAAAGACACAGTCCATGTAAGAACCTTTCTGGCCTGGCAGCTGGAGGTCAGTTGGCTTTCCTTGACATGTGCAGAGCAGAAACAATGTTGATATTTAGGAAATGGCATCTCACTTCCAATTTTCTTTCTAAATGATCAGATTGTTTTAATGATCCAGTGCTGTTTTAGCATCATTTTGGTATTCTTCTTGGGCTTCAGCTGCTGTTGCAGAAAGATGCATGTTTCCAAAAGGATCTTTGTCCTACACACCTCTCTGGTAGGTGTGTCTTAAACAACTCAGCAAGCTGGAAATACCACTGGTATTCCATGTTTAAAGAACTAATACTCCCAAGACCACCATAGGTTTTCAGCTTTGTATTGTAGATTCAGGAGTCATCAGGTAAAACAGTCATTTTAAATTCTCAAAAGATATATAAATCAGAGAGCCAGTAAGTGTGCTGGTTTGAAAACAAACCACTGAGAGACTCCAAGACAGATGTAAAATTTAATAGAAAAAAAAAATGAAATAGTACAAAAAGAAACCACTGACAGTCAGAATACAACCTGACACCCTGTCAGTCAGGGTGTTGGTAGCAGTCCAGATGAAGCGGTCCTGTCGAAGTGGTGATCCTGAAGAAGGGGCTGGTCTTCACCTGAAGGTCCAGAGGCAACAGTAAGGGCTGCTTGTGGTGTTCGAAAGCTCAGCTTCTATCCAGGATGGAATGCTTGGTTCCTCCCTCTGGGCGGAGCATCTCCCAATGGGATAATGCTGTGAGACTGGATGGCCCATGAACAGGAGATATCCCCCTGGAGGGAGGATGGGTCATGGGAGAGATAAAGAACCCTGCCCCACCTGGTTTCAACAGCTGGCCCATGAACAGGAGATAGTCCGGAGGGAGGAGGCAAGGAACACCACCCCACCTGGTTTCAACAGCTCATGAAGATGGGAATAGAATACACTGCAAACCAGGACATTCTGTCAATTAAGACCTATATGTAGCTAATAGACTTTTGAGATACATTCACATCAATAAGAAAGTAGTCATGGCTGCCTGCATAATTCTCCAAATTTTATTCACTTTTTGATTGGGTTATTGAAGCATCTGCCTAGAATTTGGTGTGCAGCATCACTTCAAGTGTCGCTAGACTAAGATAACCACATAGATCTAGGATATATGAAACAAAGCAGAGACAGGACCCATTCTCCAGCAGCAGCACCTGAAAGCCATGTGGGATAACCTAGAACACCCAGCATGTATGTGAATGAAATCATTCCACAGGTCTGCACACTAGCGCTATGGATGCTGAGATACCTAACTCACTTTTTATTTTGACCCTTAAATTTAACCATCAGTAGTCCAGGGGTAAATTCATTTAATATTGTTTTAAGTGTTACTTATTTACAGAAGTAATTATTACTTCTTTTTTCTTTTAACTATCTCTTCAAGTCTTAGAAAGATCTTGAGGCGAGCATTCTAACCTTAAAGGTGTGACCTTAATCTTAACTTGGCAGGTTGGTGTTGGATCTCCAAATGCAATAAATTTTCTGGAAGGGACTTTAGTAGCTCTGTTGCTTCCTCCTCAAGACTGGGAAAAAAAAATGTCCCTACAAAAGAGGACAAAAAGACAATGTAATTCATTGTCTTGGCTCTGACAGTGACTGGCAGCAGATGACTAGTAAAGATAAAAAAGAAAGAGCATCAGTTTCTTCCTCACTCTGCCTTCAGCACACTTCAGTGTTAGCAAACCATGGACTTTTTGAGCAAAAAGTGAAATCTTTTTATTCTTTAACAGACACTGCTACATTTTTTCTTCTGCAAATATGATTTTTTTTTACCTGGAAACAATTAACATCTACAAGACAAGTCTTTTTACAACTCTTTAGCAGCGACTGATGCAATGCTTTTCTGCGACAGACATATTCACCAGAGAGATGTTATCTAGATGTTACCTAGATATGAGTGAAATTGGACAAGTTGGTAAAGTGGCAGTTTATAGCCTTTTTCTAAACAATGTTTAGCAAGAGGGCCAGGTGGTGGTACCATTTTGGGCAGCCTCCGAGAAAGAGCTGTACGGCTGACGTTTAGAAAGGCAGATTCTGGCTTGAGAGACAGGTAGTCCCAGCCATATGACAGATACAAGTTGCTGTTTCTGCAGCTCTTATGGATTACAGAGCCCTGTAGCACATTAGAAATCCTGGGGTGTAATGCTCCTGTTTCTAGTAGTGAATTGATGAGATCAGATACCTGTCATCCATCCAGACAATATTGTCAGTTTCAGGCCTCAAACAAGCATCTCTGTTCTGCTGAAGAAGAGGAGAGACTGTTCCATGCCAAAAAACATGTCAAGCATTTTTTTCTTCTGGCAAGGGTTTTCTTTGCCTGGTTTTTGCTGGCTTAAAAAATGCAGATGTTTAGAATCTTTACAATGGTTTCGTGGAGCAAGGATTAGTGCGGGCTGAAGGAGGGGCGCTGAGATACAGTAAGTTCCCTATGTTTTAATTATTTTATTTTATAGATATAACCACCACCCAAAAGTAAGCACCACCAGTAAAAAATATAACCTTTTATTTTAAGCTTCCTCTATAGTTTCGCAAAGTGGATAAAGACAAGCAAACAAACAAAGACAACCCCAACGTTCATGCACCCACCCAAATAAACACAGGACCTCCCAACCTAACCTATTACAGAAATGGAGATCCAAGAGAGTATTTTAATTTAATTTTTGTCACGGATGTGTTTTTAATATCAATTAAGTCCATATTTTACTAGCTGAGTTTCAAAAATATGTCTAATTTCATCACTTTTCAAAGAAAAAAATATATTTGTTGTCTTGACCCTTCAGGGAGAATGACATGACTTTTAGAAGCCTTTGTGTCTGCATGGTTCTGGATAACTCTCAAATTCTGAGTTGGAGGATGAGCCTGGTGCAGCAATAACGATACAATATCAGCTGTAAAAGTTACTGGCTACATGCAATGTGTAACTGGCTCCTAGGCTAAAATGCTGACTCCTCTCTAATTCTGATGGCAAGCACATTAACTAAGAAGTCCCTTGGCTCCAGTGGCTTTCTGTTAAATATTGAACTACTGGAAAGACAATCTCTCCTGGGGTGAGAAGAATATCTAGTAGCAGACTGAACTAGCTTTGAGTTTAATTACAAGGCAGTCTAAACTATTTATTTCTGTCGTTTTATAAACAGAAAAGTTAGCATATTTTAAAATAAATTATCAACTCTTGATTTTTTGTCTCTGATTAGAATCATACTTACTAAAATCTCATACTAAAATCATACTTAGTAAAATCATACTGACTAGGCATCTGAATGCACTAGAAAAACACTAATTTTAAATGTTGCCTATTAGAAGTCTCTTTTTCAAATTCCAGGACACTAATACCTTGGGAAAATTAGAAAATTCAGATAGGTTATCTGCTTCAAGTAATGCTTTAGCTTTGATAGATATAGAATCCATAAACTTATACCCAAATGAAAATGCAAACAAATAAACACGTATATACACGTGCATGTATGTGAAAGAAGGCTCTGGAATATTTGTCTTCCAGTTCCTCAACACCCTATAAGCAGTTCTCACTGTGTGTAGCCTATCAAGTCTCATGCACAGAGAGCATGAGAACCACAGGACCCTGTCAGATATTTGATGGCTTTTGCACTCTTAGTGCTCTCCAGCAGCTTCCCTCCTACCCTTAAACATTTTTGCCGAGACCATGAGAGCTTCAGGTTGCAGCAATGAGGTAACTCAGGTGTCTAAGCTTCCTTCTGCTCTGCTCAGATACACCTCTGTTCTGCTGCTGTGGCAGAGATACTGAGAGTAGCTCCAAGCAAGCTGGCATATTCATTCACCACACTGAAATGCAGAAAATTGCTCCCTGAAATCCTTGGGAAAAGGAGACTCTTGCATTAACGTACATCTGCACCACACATGATCAACCTTATAAAATAATTTATACAGTTATGCAAATACAAATAATAGGGTTACTTTGCACGCAGTTTCCTGATTTGGTTTGTTCCTATTTCCTACCTGTTCCATATAGCAGACTAGAACTAACATCATGCCTATCTTCGACATGGTTCATTATGTAGGTCTTAATTCATATCAGCTAGACTGTAAATGTACAGCCACAAAGCAAGCTCTGAACATACTGGAATGCAAGCTGCCATTTTTATTAAATGGTGGTTGACAGAATAAGTCACCTGGTACAAAAAAGGCATTAAAACTAAAGAATCAGTGGCACAGGGTTTTTTTTTTGTAATCTTACTTTTTTTAGTAAATTTAAAAATTAGTTTCACAAAGACTCATATTTAAATAATAATTTTAGAAAGTAATCCCAAAATAACTCGAAATACATTGTTAGTTAAATTTATCTCTTTGGTGGTTTAGATTTTTAAGTTCTTGCCAGTATTAGAAGAGAGTGATTGGCAGTACGTCTACTGGTAATAAAGTCTAGTACAGGCAAAAAAACTAATTGGATGAAATACTGGTATTTTAAAGTAACTGGCAACAAAATGGCTGAAAATGGAAACCATTTCAAAATAAAATAGGCTTTATTGACATATGTTAGATACACAAGGACAGAATCATCTAGGGTATATTGACAGATGGTCAATCAATTACAATATTTTTTTTATGTCTCGTTCTTGATGTTTCCAGGGTAAGGTGTGTATTATAATTGTCATTGATTCATATATTATTTACTTAAGTAATCAGTTGCAAGTGAATCGGAGTATTTCATGTGAGTTTGAGTTCTGTAAATTGCTACAGGCAAATGTATTTAATGTGCCTCTAAAGTATGCATGTGTCATACCAAATTTTGGGGCAGAGTAACAAGCATTTTACACAACGAAGAAAAATTGTTACCTCTTCATGGACCACTGGGTAAATTGATAATTTTTGTTTCTTGAAATATTTCGACTCTGCAATAATCATATAATAATAACGCCATGAGCTAAACAGCCTTTGCTTGATTAGTCTGTTTTAAACACCCTGAACCATTAGGGAAAGTACAATATAAGATGTCTAGAAAATGTTGCCCTCACAAGTATGCTCTTATCAAACTCCCATGTCCACTTTAATTGCTTCTTTTTAACCATTTAACTTTCCTTTGACATGTTGAAGTACTATGTAGACAACTGGTTGAACTGATTGAAAATTGTCTCTCATTCTTTCAAGTGTGTGTCAGGATGATTTTATGCTGCTGCTATGTGGCTGTCCTGTTTACTTTTCAAACAGTAGCCACTGTATTGAAATCAAAAAGGTATATAAAAACATTTTGCTTTCCATAAAAACAACGTCACAGTGTATCTCATTAACTACAGTGAAATTAAGAATCTGTAGATTATTAAGGAACTGCTCAAATCAGGTGCAGTAAGCATGCAAGATGTCTTAAAAAACTGGTTTTCTAAAGTATGAGAATGAAAGGCTGAAGACTGTGATTTCTGAGGCTCAAAAAACCTGTAATAGTTTACAAATAAATTGCCTCTGAATCAAACAAGCAGCTGTCTCTACAAGCAGATGTTTCTGTGCAGTGGCTCAAGTCTTTTAATTCTTCCTTATCAAACATATCTTCATCTGACATATTAGTTAAGACCTTTCCTGCTAGAATTTGAAATATTAACCTTAGGATAACTCAAGCTTAAAGAAAAATTATTATTTTAATAAATAATTTTTTGAAAATAAAATTTTTTAATAAATAATTTTTCGAAAATAAAATGTAGATAAGTCATGGTAATAAAGAGAAACATATCTCGAAAGTACAAAGACTTTGAGATGCTAATTCTTTCCTAATAACTCTTGGCTATTATATTAACTAAATATAATAGTGGACAACATTATCATGGATCCTGCTTCCCAAAATAATGCACGTATCTGCAATTAAATAGCAGTAACTATGATATACTTCAGTGCACTGAATATAAAACTTTGCATATCAACAGGCGGAATCACTTGGACGTGTTAAAACAACACTCTGAAACTTGAAACAAAATGGGAGTAAGGAAAAGCAAACTTTTCTGTACAGTTATTTTTGGCAGGAGAAGAGGGATTTCGGTTCATCTTAACTGCAGTTTACAACACAGGCATGCCCTTAGCTGGTCATCTGGAGCAGGTTTAGAACAAAAGAAAAGAAATAGTCACTTTCAGGTGATTTATCTTACCCTCGTATTCAGGCCTAAAATGGGTCATATCAATTGCACACTACATACCCTTTTTTCCTTGTACTGACCACTCTCTGAGCCAGATGCCATTCTCAGGGATATGTTTATTTTATACAAGCCTGAAGTCATCTTTATGGCAGACTATTTTCATCACGCATACCTCCGCTAATTGTTCCCTCTCCCCCTCTCCCTCCCCCCCAAAAAACCCTGTTCCTTTTGTGCTCATTTTTGTAGTGGTGGTAAACAATTTTCTTGACAGGCTATGGGTAGGGAATTTTTGTAAAAAGCTTACATCCCTTTTACATATATTCACACAATAATGAATAAGGGACTCAAAGTACATTCTGGTAATTAAAATGTATTTCTCCAATGTAGTATTAACCACAACTTTTTAAATAAATATATTGTTCCTATGAAGAGGGATCAAATGCAGTTCAATGAAAGATTTAATTTCAGTATGCTTCTTTCTATTTCGGAAATTGCTGGAACAAATATCGCTTTTGTTAATGTAGTAGAAAAAATACTGACTCCTCCTTGTTTCTCAGTACATCCAATTTTCCTGATTGCACAAGCCACACAGTGTCAAGTTATTTCTTATTAGCCTGATTTAGAACTGGGACTCAAGTACCTGTATGTGACATGCAATCCATGTAAGCTGCTAAAAATTAAAGGACAAGTCGGAGCTGCTCTACTTCGTATAATTGACAATTGGAGCCACAGCTTCAAGCTGACTCATATTTCCCAAGCAAGTGTCTTAATCACTGGTGTATAGAGGCAATCACTCCTTTGTTCTGGCCCAGTGAATATTTATTTATTTAAAATGGAACAGCTCCAGCAAGAAAGGCAGAGACTGATGTACTGTGTTTTAGCAGCAGGGCAATTACATAACAGAATTTATGTTAGTCAATAAATCCCTGCAACAGGGAATCACAAGATAAAACTATTACAAAAAGTCTCAGTCATACATTTAGACAGTTGGCAGTTCTGAGAAATGGCACCGTAGCTGAAACATAATTCTCTTTAAAAACATACTCCACCAGAAATGAAAAAATAGTTCTGTTCACACTGGAACTTTAGACACAGAAGTACTGTACTGCCTGTTTCCACGATCTCTGACCCACCAAATAAAGACACGGGATGGGACTTGGACAGTTGTCCAAGTAAAAGTATTCTAATAACAAGTAATCAAGATTCTACTCTCAATGTGGTGCCTAATCCTGAAGAAAAAAAAAACAAACAAACAAACAAACAAGCAAACAAAAGAATTCAGTCTTCTTATACTCAATTTTTTTTGTCTATTACATCCCTAGCTCTTGAGGCAATAAGACTATCTTTTTCTCTTTCTACTGTCATAAACTTGTGCCAGATCAATGATGTCTGTTGATGTTTTAAATATTATAAATAATAAGGTATCATAAATAATGTTTTTTGCCAATCTACATTAATAAAAATAATGGACTGTTATGAAACTTTACAATATTTGTAAGAATCATAGCCCTGCCCATTGAAATTGTTGATATTTATTTCAATTTAAGAACTAAAAATTGTTAATAATAGAAAAATTGTAGAGAAAAAACAAATTTTGATTTATAAGCATGAGTATCTGACAAATAGAGGGGTTTTTATCGCTTGTTCAAGTTGCTCTTCCTGCAAGCAAAATATTTTTCTTTTTGTGTAAGAGGAAGGCAATAAAGTGACCCACTATATATCCTTTGTTTAAGATGCAAGTTCAATATTTTTGAAAAATACTGTGTCATTTTTACAGCAAGAGTACACTTTTCTCCAAAAAAACCCCCACAACCAAAACAACATAGTAGACTTTTCCACAGTTTAGTATTTTACAGTTATAAAAAAATATAAAGCAAAAATGGGAAAAAGCACATCATAATTTCAGGTAAATCCATGGAAACCTGAATTGTTATGAAATCTGTAAACAATATATATTTTTATTCCCTATGACTATGCTTATTGCTTCTTTCATATGACTTTCAAAACCTTGACCTTTCCTTCCTTTTTTTTTT
>VZTA01019639.1:65424-95160 GCA_013398855.1 Mohoua ochrocephala
CTTGCAGGGGTACATGAATATTCATAAGAGTCGATGGGAGAAACTCTTACAACAAACCCGGAGGGGGCTTTCTTGGACCCAACCATGGTCCCTTGGTCTTTCGGCCCCCCCCACTACCACCCATTGCAACAATAAGTAACTTTGGAAAGAGACTGATTGCACCAAATGCATGCAGGGATAGATTAAATGATATAAAAAATTGTTTTCATGCAAATTACATTATAGTTTAAATAAAGTTTTCTATCTGAAAGCCTCCTGATTGATTTACACTGCATGTTTAGGACAAGGTTGAGCAGGGCTACAACGAAGATTATTTAATCTAATCTCTTTTGTAGATAGAATAAGACACCTGCTTTTGCTTGGACAAAGCGTTAACTGTAAAAAGCTGAAAAATTTTAATTATACCCTCCGATTAAAAAAAAAATCCCTTTTGTATAAAACTTACTTCACTACAGGTGTCTTCTGCAGCCTTCTGAGTATTATCTTAAACAAATGTCAATGATTAATTGCATGAGAGTTTGGAAAATCATTAAAAGCAGAGCTTGTAGCAAAAGCTGATGGAAGGCTTATGCCCCGTAAAATTACCATATTGTCAATCAGCTCTGTGGAACTACAGAAACTTCATTATTTATCAGAAAAGTTTCTCTGCAACGACAGTATTTTGGTAGAGACATACATGTACAGTGAATAAGCTTTAAACCAGAAAAAAACTTTAGTGGTTTTAAGCAATATTCTTAATCTATAGAAAACAGAACAAAGAAAATGTGATACTCTTTTGATAACTCTGCAAAATTATAGAAGAGTCAACTTTATTGAAACTTAATAGATAAATTAGCTGACATATGTCAGGTCTTCAATATACTGAGGGAGAGAGTAGCACATTTATGATTATAAGAACACACAATAATTGTTTCTTTTATCTAAAGTTACCAAAAATATTCAGGGATACATTTGTAAAAATAAAGAAATAAACATTTAAAGTCAGAAGGCTAATTCTGAAATGGTAGTAGTGTTGAAGTTATTTCCTAAATAAACTAGAGGGATGAAGAAAGGCTGAATTTTCAGGTAAGAAAGTTGGGGCTCTTCAGCCTGGAGAAGAGAAGGTTGCATGGAAACCTCATAGCACCTTCCAGTGTCTGAGGGCGGCCCACAAAGAACACAGAGAGGGACTCTTAGCCAGGAACTGTAGTGATAGGACAAGGAGTAATGGTACGAACTGAGAGCGGTGAAATTCAGGTCAGATATTGGGAAGAAATTCTTTACTGTGAGGGTGATGAGGCACTGGAACAGGTTGCCCAGGGAGGCTGCAGATGCCCCAACCCTGGCAGTGTTCAAGGCCAGGCTGGATAAGGCCTTGAGCAACCTGGTCTAGTGGGACGTGTCCCTGCCCATAGCAGAGAGGGGTTGGGACTAGATGAACTTTAAGGTCCCTACAAAACCCTTTAACATTCTATGATTCTATGATTTTATATGAGGGATTCTTAGGATTTTTTCCAACTTCTTTTTTCTTTTTTTCTTTTTTTTTAAACTAACTACCTCTTTCCACGGACATGGTAGAGAGAACGCAAATATATATTGCTGAGACAGAACAGTAGAAATGTGTCAAATTATCATCAAAGTCAGCAGAGTTAATGCAGATCCCCTAGTGGCAGGAGTGAGATTTTTTTACAAAAATTAAAAGTGTGCAAGATTGAAACACTAGGAAATGGAAAGTGGCTGTTAAAAGGTGGCACAGGAAAGGCCAGGAGAGGGAACTACACTTGATGAATCATAACATTTACAGTATACCCCAGTGGAGAGGTTTTGTCAGATGAAACAGACGGTGAACTTTCAGAGTTTTGTCAGAGTTAAAAGCCCTATTAAAAAACTGTGCAAAGAAGATAGTTATTCCTTTTCTTTAAGTTTTCAAACCTTTCTATGTTGTTCAGTTAAAAGAATGATATTCTCTACTTACTCTATTGCAAGTAAAAATTCACACAGGCAAAAAAAAAAATTGTTTTCTTCATTTTATAATAAAAGGCACTGAATGAATAAAATTCTGATCCTGGTGTGCCTTATATGTTGCTCTCCCACAGAATCATGGAGTGGCTTTGCTGGAAGGCAGCTCTGGAGATCATCCAGCTCAACCAGCCTGCTCAGACCAGTGTCAGCTCCAGCAGGTTGTTCAAGATCACGCCCAGCTGGAGTTTAACTATCTCCAGGATGTAGATTCCTCAGAAAACTTGACCTGATTTGACCACTCTCACAGTAATAGAGATTTTTTTCTTTTGTTTAAATACAATTTCCTGTATTTCATTTGTGCCCATTACCTTTTTTCCTGTCACTGAGAGCATCACTGAGTCAGTCTTCTTGCCTCATGGGCACATTCACTTTGGCATTCACCAGAACCCCTGGCTGGGTTTGCAGAGCTCCTTTCCACCAAGTCAGTCACCACACAGTCAACACAGGTGCATGGGGTTGCTCCTCCCATCATCAACAAACTAGCAAAGGATGTGTTTGCTCCATCATCCAGGTGACTAACGAAGGTGTTAAATGGTATTGGCTAAAGTGCCAACCTCTTCTACCCTCCCACTAGACTTCATGCTGCTGCAATCCTTAAGCCCAGCAGCTCAGGCAGTTTCCAGTCCCACTCCCTGTGCTTCATCATTTTTGCTTTGAGCATGTTTTGTCAGACAGCATCAAAAGTCCTGTTAAAGTCAAAATAAAAAACATCAACTGCTCTCCTCTCATCTTATCGTTCTAGTTAGTTATCTCCTTCTGGAAATTTCAGATTTGTCAGGTGTATTAAAAACAAAAAATTTATCCTTCATGTTTTTGTAAACAAGCATGATGATTTGCTTGACAACCTTCTCAGGGTGTCAAGAGGATGGACCAGGCTGTGTTTGGTGGTGCCAAGCAATAGTACAAGAGGCAACAGGCAGAAACTGATTCATAGGAAGTTCCACCTGAACATGAGGAAGAACTTCTTTATTGTACAGGTGACTGATCCCTGGAACAGATTGCCCAGAGAGGTTGTGGAGTCTCCCTCACTGGAGATATTCAAGACCTGTCTGGATGCAATTCTGTGCAACGTGCTCTAGGACGACCCTGCTTGAGCAGAGAGGTTGGACCAGGTGACTCTCTGTGGTCCCTTCCAACCTGACCCGTTCTGTGATTCTGCAATTCCATGCATTACATGATGTTATGATGAACCAAAGCAAGGAAGCTGGTATTTCTTGCAGGTTTTATGTGAATGATTTCTGATTTCTACTTATTACTTTTAAGACTATGAATATCTTGTCATAAATTACCCTTTGAACATTTGACAGCAATTATCTTTTTTATGAGCTAAAATATTAAATATCCATGAGTCTTCTTCAATTAACAAATCAGTTGGTATTCTGTGGCGAAACTGCATATTTGCTTCCTGATCTCCACAGAGCTCTTAACAATGGATAGAACTAGTGAGGCCAGACAGAGAGTGGGTTTTGCCTACTGCATGGGTGATGCAGTTTAAATGACAACATGCATTGGATCTGGATAGTGTTGTGTATTTAAGAATCAAAATGTGAGGTTTTAACCTACTTGATTCTCACACACTCTGTTGTTCTCCTTTCACCTGCCCACCCACCCATAACATTAGGTTCTGCAGGTCTTGAATTCTCCTTTCATCAGGGAGATGGCTGCCAGACCAGGGATACTGGGAAGAAAGTTAATGACATAGGGCTGCTTGCAGCTGTCTGTCTTGGGCATTACCGGCCATGGTCTTCTCCTGTCAATTTTTTCCATGCTACTACCCAGTCTCCAAGAACTTTCTCTACTTTCAGGATCTTCCCTCCACCCAGGATGTTTGCTGCCTTCTTTCTGAGTCCCCATCTTACTAAGACCACATTTTTGAGAACAATTTTTTCAGCACCAGCTCTTCTGGTATAGATCCCAAAATCCCTGATTTTCCTAATTTAAATTTTCCCTGTACAGAAGCAAAGTATGTGATCCGACTCCAGTGGTTTATATGTGGTTTCCTCTCATGTCCACTTTCTAAGTGGAGGATTCAGGACGCGCCCACTTTGTGTACTCCAGGGGTTATTAGAGCAGACAACCTAGCCAATACCAATGACATCTAGAAAGCACCAGGATTATCCTGAGAGTTCAAAAGTTCAGTCTGGGTTATTCATCCCCACCTTCACAGACTGCCCATTATCTGCTGCTTGTTTTCACCGACAACACATAGACCTTTTACTGCCCATTATCTGCTACTTGTTTTCACCGATGACACATAGATCTTTTCGTCTATGACACTCTATGGTCCAGGATAATCAATTTGGATGTAGATATCTACATTTCATCATTTCATCATCTCATCATCTCACCCATTCATATGCATGGTGATATTCGGAACAGAGTGACAGCTTTTTTTTTTCTCTGAAACATAAAGGAAACAATCTAAGGTATAATATGTAATTTTTGTTTTAAAAAAAAAGAAGTAAAAGGATACAACTGAATTTGATTTAATTCCTAGAAATAGCCTACATTTTTTAATCTTTAAGAGGATATGATACCAGAAAAACCCCTGAAAATTTTATACCTTTGTCTGTAATGTGGTGCAGATTCAATAGTCAAGACCAATTGGTCTTGGCATAGTTAAATATTTAGTCTAGGCCTAGACACCTCTCTACTTAGAGGAAATACACATCTGAAGCCTGATTTATCCCAGGTGTCTTAGGAGGAGATAAAACTTCTAGTTGTGCTGGTTTTGGCTGGGGTATAGTTAATTTTCTTCACAGGGGCTGATATGGGGCTGTATTTTGGATTTGTGCTGAACACAGGGTTGATAATATAGAGATGTTTTTATTATTGCTGAGCAAGGCTTATGCAGAGCCAAGGCCTTTTCTGTTTTTGTACTCCCACACTGGTGATGACGTTGGGGGTGCATGGGAGGTCTGGACAAGACACAGACAGGACAGGTGACCCCAAGTGGCCAAAGGGATATTCCAGACCATAAGACATTGTAAGCAGCATACAAAGTAAGAGGAAGAAAGAGGAAGAGGGGAACATTTGGGGTGATGTCTTCCCAAGTAACCGTAACACATGATGGGGCCCTGCTCTCCTGGAGATGGCTGAACACCTGCCTGCCCATGGGAAGCTGTGAATTAATTCTTTGTTTTTCTTTGCTTGTTGGTAAAGAGGCAAAGAATGGTTTGGGTTGGAAGGTGTCTTAGTTTAAGACAATTTACAGGGCAGAAACTCCATAATGAGTTACCTCCCCTTGGTTTTAAACACTCCCCTTTCCCCAAGAAGGAGAGACAGATGCAAGAAGATATAAGTGAAAAATAACAGTTTACTAAAAATAGAACAGCAGCAACCAAGATAAGAGCAATAATCTCTAGATACAAAGGTGCTGAGACACACGGTCCCCTGGGAACAAAGAAAACAAGATGGCGGCCAACGTAGCGGCCAACGTAGCAGCCCACATGGCCCAGAGGACAGAGATAAGATGGCAGAGGAGCCCCCTGCTCTGGACCACGCGGCCAAGAGAGAGAACAAAGGAAAACAGCACAGCAACTGAGCCTCTGCAGCTGCAGAAAACTTACCCCTCGCCCCCTACACACACAAAAACAACCAAGGACAAAACAAAAACTGGAAAATACTTTTGTTCAAAAGACTCCGATGCTGCCCAGAAAATGCTGGTAGAAACTTGCCGGCAGTTACAGGTTCTGACCCCTTCTCAGCACAGTGCAGCTGGAACTGGGGGCAGTGGCTGGGAAAACTTGCAGAGAGAGAGTCTGACCCCTCCTCAGCAAATGGAAGCAGCAGCAATGAAATTCTCCAAAGCCCAGGGAGAATAAAAAAGCTCTTCCCTTGTGCCGCCTCACAGCAGTTGACAAGCGGCAGAAAAACCCCCAAATAATACCCAAGTAGCAAAGGTGTTGAGAAATCTGCTCAGAGGCAGTTTTGGATTGTGAAATGCAACTTCTCAGGTTGCAACTCAGAGACCTTGCCAAGGCAACCCCCCAGGAGCCTGAAGAGAACACCCATTCTCTATTTTAAAGGGACCCAGTACCCTCTCCCTTCTGTGAACCAGAGTAAAACACACAGGTTCTGTTTCCCCGGTTGACGAGCCTTAAAGAGGCAGTAAAACAGACTGCACGGATTGACCTAGAAAAAATATGCAATATGCGATTTTTGGGTCACCTAGGTCAGCTAGAATGGAACAGGCCTTAAAGATCATATAGAGCCAGCCCCCATACCATGGGCAGGAACACCTTCCACTAGACCAGGCTGCTCAAAGCTCCATCCACCACGGGGCCCTTTCCATATGTAGGGAGAGGATGGATAAAGATGGCAAAGAGGAAGATGAAACAGCAGCTACAGGAAAAACTGTACTCAAAGTTGCATGTAAAACCAGAACTGATGAGCCTGTAGTAGTACTACTGGAAATGCATGAAAATTCCTCCATATAGACTACTTAGTGAAACTGATTCAGAGAAAAATAACGGATACACAAAATACCTGATGAAAGATAAATACCAGAGTTGTGCAGGGCCAAGTTAAGCTGGGTATGGAATGTTCCTAACCAGAACTCTTGACACAGAGAAGAAACTAAAAGGAGGAACTAAGCATGCAAATCTTCTTTGTGGAAATGGACTGGAGCTTTCAGGGAATCTTTAAAATGGAAAAGGATGGAGACACTTGTGAAAAGGGCCAGCTTACCAAGGTGAAATGTAGAAATGCAAGATCCATGGCTGCATGAAATGCTTCAGCCGTTTCATATAATTATATATCAAATTTAATATAATAATAAACCATAATATAGACTAGTCTTAGGGTATTATGTTCATCTCTTTTTCATTACATAAAGCCACACTGATGTTAAGCCTGTCAGAAATGTCAGAGTCCCAAAAAAGCCAAAAGAAACCCCAAAGAGTCAGCCCAACAAAGAGTAAACAAACAAAAAAACCAAACAAAATAACTTATTTAGAAATTTCTAAGATACATAAATGTAAATGGAAGTAAAAGTTAAAATGCAACAGACTTGCAAATAAGTCATACCTTTGGAAGGAAAATAATAAGCAGCAAATAAAACAAATAAAACAAAGTTTAAGAAGATAAGAGCACCAAAGATGCAGCAGAGGAGGAATCTAATAAAAATATATTCTGTTCTTTGTAAGATTTTTACTTACTTATCAATAAATGGAAATCCAAAAGGTCTTTGTGAGGAAATGTTTTAATAGCTGATAAGTAGTAAATCTCCACTACTATAGTTTCACTGTTTTATATGGCTGACAAGTCTTTCCAGTAAAAGTATTAAACTGTCAAGTTGTTTTATTTACAACTGCTCCCCATTTATATCGGGCTTAGGACCAATCCTCTTAAGGAAGACAATTTTGCTGTTTTCCTGTTCCTTCCAATGATCGGATGAGCAGAGCCGTATCATACGCGGCCTCAGGAAGCAATTACAACTCGGAGCCAAGGCCCTGCTGCTCTGCTGTCTTCTTGCTCCAGCAACAGGGAATTAACTCTGGTCTACAGTACAATTCAGCACCACTGCTGCTCACGACCAGTTCTGTAATTTAATCTCTGCCTCCATTCGTTTACTAAGAAAACACAATCAAAAATGATTGCAACACCGACAGCTATGAAAACGGCTGGGCAGCTGTGGGTTTTGTGTAAATGGACTAATCTGTTTACATGCGGTCATACCTGGAACGCTGTGCTGTATAACTGAAACTGGGGAGGGGGTTCTTTGGAGGTTTTTTCAAAATGCTGAGTAGAAGGTGAGATATGTATATGTTTCTCTAGTTATTCAAATTCATGAGAATACAGAAAGTTAATTTTTAAAGAGCATTGTCTTCCCTGGATATTGTTTGAAGCACTCATGCTATTTATTTAATAATATTACACTCACCTGTTCGGTCTCCTGATGTGTTTTCCCCACATAGTCATGGCAGAACAATATGTTTTTCCATCTTTCTTCATATATGTAGCTTTTTTACTTTAAGGCTTTCAGTGATTAATGCCCGGTTAATAAATTTCTGGAGATTTCTATCCTTCTGTAAGTGACATCACTAGACTTTTTATTGTCTTCTCAGAAAACAAATCATACCTTCAGCCAGTGCTCATCAGTTCTGAAACAGGATGCACTCTGTGTCTGCAGGTTGGAGCTGTAATTCATATTCAGTCTGACAAATGTCAGAAAACATGTTTTATTAGCACATAGAGCATATACTGTTAAGAATTAATACAAACTGTTATTCAACAAGTCAGAAGCAGTCAGGTTTCTGGCTTGAGAAGGGACTAAACATTTAACATTTAATCTGGGACATTGGCACACTTATCCAGATAAACAAAAAAATCCCCAAACAAACCTAAACAAAAACCCACTAAAATTATTACAATTTTAGAATTCTATTTGAAAAAAAAGAAAATAAAATAATGTGCCTACCTATCTTACCTTTTTTACAACAGGGATTATATTACAAATTACCAAAGGACCAGTGCTTCAAAAAGATACATAAGGAAAAAAAGCATGAAGTGAAGAAAAATACAAAATCTGAGAGAGGATGAAGATCTTTGTTATAAAGTTCCTTCATTTTCTGTTTACCCGATGTAACTTCATTCCTGGATTCATCACAATGAGACCCAGCATCAGACAACTAATGCCAAAGCTAGACAGTGCAGCAGGGCATGGTAGTTAAAGATAAATCATATCTCACAACAGAAGTCTCAGTCCTCCCAGCGTGCTGCTATATATAGTACTTTTATGGTTTTTTTCTTCCACTGGCTCAGACATCTGAACACAACAAAATATTATTATGGTTTAAAAGGAAGTATTTAATTACTTCCCCCCCCCCCAAATAAAGATAATACATGCTCTGGCCAATCCAGTAGCTGTAAGGTGAAGGTCCTGAAAAACAATGAAGGCCATACTGAAATTTAGTCCTTCATGCCTGTGTACATAAAGACAAAATCTTGAGTCGTGTCATGTCAGCATGTTGTGATGGGTGGTAGCGGGGGGACCCGAAAGACCAAGGGACCATGGTTGGGTCCAAGAAACCCCCCTCTGGGTTTGTTGTAAAAGCTTCTCCCATCGATTCTTATGAATATTCATGTACCCCTGCAACATGTAACCAAAGCCCCCATTCCTGACCCTCTGTTCCCATTGGTTGTTTCTGTATTACCCACTCCCTTCTCCCTCTCTCCCCACTGGCTGTTTTGTATTACCCTGCTCCCTTCAGGACCCCCTCCTAAGCCCCAGCCCAATGGAAGTTCGCCCTCTTGGTTCCTGGGACACTGATGTGGGACTTTCTCTTCCCTGGGGTCTCGCCCAATAAAATCTCCGGTTGTCCATCCAAGAGCCACCTCCTAAACCTCTGGGAGCGCCTGAACCAATGATGCGTGGGGTGGTTGCTGGCCACCATCGCCCTGGGTGGGGAACAGCTGGCTAGCAGGGGTCTGGCCCCACCCAGAACCCCTCATGGAAGGGATCCTGTGGAACACGCTGCAGCTGCTCTCACCCAGCACCACAGAACCTGTGCGAGGCACAATATCAGCACATCCCTAAGTGCACAGATTTAACTGACCTAGAAGGTGCACAAATTCCTGGAAGGTTTTGCAATCCACTCTGTGGTCTCTGCAGCTGTGTCTACACAGCAATCACTGGTTGTTGTAATGTCTGCCACAGTGATGAAGGAGCAAATGCAATCCATTGGTCTTGGTACAGTTAGAGAATTCAGCTCTAAAAGCATGAACTTCTGTCCTGAAAAGGTATAGATGGGTCTGTTACACAGACTTTGCTTTAAAATGTTAGTCCCTCCATATTTCATATGAAGTATGGAAAAATCGTTCTTCACATATTTCAAATTATGAAACTCCGATTAAAATATATGATGATACGAAAGTAGATTTAAGCAATCTGGTTTTCTTTTTTATCACATTTTAGAGTCTAAAGGAAAACCTGTTCACAAGAATTATACTCTAAATAGTCAATCAATCTACATATATATATCCTTCATGATTAAAGGTCATAAAAGTATTTAAATAGAAGGATCAAAAATATGCTGGGAAGGGAAGGGAAGTATGAATAGTTCAGTTAAGAAATGAAAAGCAATTCTCAGAATTCCCAAATTTCCTGAAAGATCTGAAACCAGCTGTTTTATAACCCTTGGGATTTCATCAAGCTGCTAATATTTCATTTATGAAAAATGCTGTCTTATGATAATGATTTATTTCTCTTATTCTTTGCCGATCTATCTATTCTGATTATAAATTACTTGATACAGGTATGAATTCTTCCTGAAAGTGCAGTTCCTCAGTCCTAGAGACCCCTTGGGAACCTTGAAATGATACCCTTTTATGTAAGGAGAGTTAGTGTATCTAATAAGGTACTTTAGCAAACTTAACTTTTTTTTTTTTCTTAAAAAGAAGGGTTTTAAGAAGTCTTGGTAAGAATATATTCCTTGCTATGAAAATGTCCTTTTCATAGTTCACTGAGATACTAAACTGCTGTAGCACTTTTAAATATTTTCCCCTCTAAAAGGTAATATTCATGCAGAAAAGAGTTAATATTTTGATTAATGAAAGAAATAAAGAAATTTGTTTCAGGTCATGTAGTCTCTGCTGAAAATTTAGTATGCACACACAAAATCTCCCACTCAGAAAATATCAAAATTTAACAAATAGTGAATCTACTGTTATATTGAAATAAATTTTCATTAGGAAAGATAAGGGTAACCAGCAGCTGAGCTCCCAAATAAAATGATTTCCCTCAAATATCCTTCCAAAGCAGTCCTACAGGAACTGAGAATTTAATAAAATGTTATTAGATTAAACGTTATTCTTTGAAAACAGATACTGAATTACACGAGACTCTGATTGTAATCACCTGTTATAAAGACATGTCAAGGCAATCAGCTGCCTCTGGGAAATGTGAGACCAGAGGCTGAGCTGTTTGATATGAAAAGGCCAGATTACAGTATTGCAGAGAAGAAATAATTTTTGTGAGGAATTAAGATGTCATTTTTGACTTTTGTAGAATTGCTTACAATGCGTTCATTATGCAAGCTCTATTTCTTCTTGGTTTGGAGATGCACTTTACAGAGGGATTTTCTACTGTAAACAAGTGCCAATTTTAAATGAGACTTCTTGTGACACCGTTAAAAATAAGGGAAGCATCGATATGACCAGTACAATGCACTGATAGTCTCCTGGAGATGACAGTAGAGCATCTGAAAAAAGCCTACACAATATAAGAATTAGTGCTTAGGTAGGTGGACTTTCAAAAACACCCAACTTTTTTTTCCAGTTATTAAAATGAATGTGCTCCAAAAGTTCTCAATACGTTCATTGAACAAACAGTTGAATTTTTTATTGATAATATCGTTAAAAGTTCATAAAAATTAGGTATAGTCTGGTTTCAGTTTGCTGGCCTATCTAAAGCATATAACCGTATAGCTCTGCTGTGAGGAAGGAGTGAGGAAGGAGAAAACATTTCTGAAACTAACTGAGGACACACCACATCGTGTCCATCCATTCTTACTTGTCCCTATGGACAAGATGACTGTAGTCCCCATTCATGACTCTCAGAGATGACTAAACTATAAAAATTATGTTTATATTGTGACGCAATAATTTTTAAATGGAGTCATTCACTTCACGCTTAGACTATTTGTACGTGATTAGTAGTTAGCAGCTTATTAATGATCTTTTCATTTTATGGTTAACCAAAAGGTTTTGCTTCCCAAATGCCAGGGAATAATAATAATAACAGAATATCAACAAAGTGTGGGAGCTCAGCCAGAGTCATTTATTGGTTTAAAGTGGGTTCTTCTATTGCATTGTAACAGATTATGGGCTGGTGTGACGTAGTTGATTCACCAAGTTATAAAGGTGGGATTTAAAGTGCTATAGACCTTTACAAATCCATGGTACTTGCAAGGAGACATGGGCTGTCTGGAGAGCATGGGAAAGCATGACAAGATGACAGACTAGCAGATTAAAAGGACATTTCACAGAGGTATCCCAAAAACTGTTAGGGAAGAATTGCACCCATTTTCAGATATATTTTCTCAGCCATACAAGTGGTTCCAATAATACTTTCCACCAAATGTGTGACTCAATTGTTTTTCAACATGCCTTGTCTCTCTCCTCAAGGACAGAATGTCCAAGACACCAAGTTGAACTTGACGTAAATCATGGTTAGCTTAACAGGAGGTAGAACTGAGTTCCTAACTTGTAATTGCTCAGGGACTCCGACATGGAGTGAGAAATGGGGTGGGTCCAACAGAAACATGGAAGCTTTTGAGGAACGTAATGAAATATGGGGAGAACCCAAAGAATTAACTGATTCCTTTAGCAACTGAATATTGAAAATATGTGGTAAAAAACAAATCACCACAGGCCTGCTGCAGGGTGATCTTAAAAATCTGCTGCTTAATTAAATTTTATATATGCATGTATTTATTTATGTTTATTTATACATATATATTTTATACGTTTATTTGCACTTTACATTTTATAAAAAGCTGTAAATAGGTGTCTTTAGGCTTAAGTTACAACTGAAAAATATTTTCTGTTCCCTCATATTGCATCGTACTACAGAAATCTTTCTTGTGGTTACTGATATTCACCATGAAATACAGAAAACGATGAAATTTTCACTATTTTCTCTGGATTCCCTTCTCTCAGATGCCATGTTTTTTGATCACATAATACGTCTTGTTACTTTGCATCATTTCTTGTGTGTATCTTTGACTTAAGTCAAAGCTCTTGAGGTTCTCACTCCTGTGTGTGCTCATTTATCAAGGACCAGCCTTTGCTGTCAGACCCCATACCTAAAACTCTCATCCTGGCTCTTGTCAACTTGTCAATTACTGAACCATCCTTTTCTTTCCTTTTTGTGAAAACTGCTGTCTAACACAACTTTTGTCCATTTCAAATGAGGCTGCAGTGATTTTCTCTACCTTGTCACTTTGACGGTGTCACTCTTCTTGACATTCTTCTGGCTTACACTTCTCCATGGAGTCAAGAACACCACTTCTCTTCAAACGTATCATGGATTATCCCCAACCTACCTAACACCTCTTTCACCTTCAGCATTTGGAATTATCTTCTGCTATGGTACTTTCTATCACCTTGTACTCATTTACCTTTGGCACCTTATGCTGCCCCTCTCACTGGCAATGTCAGAACACTATCCCATATATATTTTTTTCACACCAGTTATTTTTTCTCTGTATAAATTCTTTCCCTTCCCTTTTCTGTAAAACTTACATAACCCCTAACATTGTTTCAGAGCTTCAGTGTTCAAACAATTGCCACTCATACATTTTTCTGCAAATCACTTATAATAGGGACCCATTTTCCACAGCTTTGTTTTTATATAATGGTATGTAAACTGAGACCTTGATCCCTAGGTCTGTGGTGGCACAAAACTTAACATTAGGATATGAAAAGCTGATGAAAGCATAATTTTACTTTTCCACTTCTTGCAGCAATGTGGTGTTCAGAAGCCTCAGATTAAAACTATGAGTTTAAGGGGACAACAAGATTAAGTCCCATGCCACAGGAGCCAGAACTGAGTTCCTACTCCTCACTGGAAATAGTGTACTATCATGCAAAACATGCAAGATATCATTGGAACAAGAGAAAAAAAAATGGGAAAATGGTGGTTTTTAAAACCTATTTTAGCATATAAAGCAAACAGCAAATATATGGACAAGACATGTTACCTAGCTAAAGTACAAGCACTTTCTCTATAAGAAATAGCTGTAAATAACAGATATTAAGGAGAAATTAAAAAGACAATTGTTTGAAGTATTAGACTGCTTGACTGGGGAAGAGAATTTTCTTTTGACAGTAACATAACAATTATGAAAGTGCAGCAGGAGAAAAAAAGGATTTCTATTTTGCAGTTTACTGAAGACCCTTTTGAGTCTAAGAACAGCCTGGAGTCGTCCTAGAAACTTCTGCATAAAAAACGGACAGACTACTAATGAGCATATACATTAGAAAAGACAAACTTAGATTGCTTCTAAGGATTTTCTGTCAATCTTTATGCTATTCCATCATCTATTCTGTAATTACGCACATAGCCCAAAGAAATAATCAGGAGAGGCTTTATATGTTAGTGCCTTTGCTCTGCAAGAAGCAAAGAGAAAATGAAAGAATACACAGCTTTTTCATAATTGCCCCAACTTCTGAATTTTTTAACTTTTAGTAATGAAAATGAAAGCAGAGCACATCAACAGCATAGTGAGAATCCACTCAGCACATGATATAAACTTACAGTTTTCAGTTTGGAAGATCAGAACTAGATTAATTGGGTAAAAAAATCTATATATAATATATATTCTTGGGGGGAAAAACAAAATGTATGAGCTCTGAGAGTCATATTTAAGAGACTTACTACAGCACATGTCCTCTAAATCCAGCAGGATCATTTGGAAACTGCTGTGTTCATTGACTTGGTTCTGCAAAATTGTGGGTTCAGCTTACACAGAACACATGAACAAAGTGTCCCTGTGCCGGTTGTCTACACAATGAACAAGTAGATGCACTTCACATGTCCTTTACAGCATGTGTGCACCTATGCGCAAGATTTCCCAGAGATGGAAGCTCTAACGCAGTGCTCTACTCATCCTGAAACACACAGTGTTTTTTTTTATAATATGTATGCACACGTATTTCCTTCTTATTCTTCCATTAATTTTATAGCATAAGTAGATACACCTTTATTTAAAAACATTGAAAGTATGTAAATTGGTGTCTTAAGGGTAAAGTGAGGAAATAGCTAATTTTGGTCAAAATCCACAGGTCTTTTCTATGAAGTTATGACAAATCCATCAGCTACCCTTTGACCTTAGTAATGGCATACCACGTACAATATAGAATGTCCTATAGTGTTATAAGGCTGCAAAAAAAAAGGTTGAGATAAGAAGACATTCAGAAAAGTAGAGAACATTTCTTTTATCTGCTATATATTACTGTGTTTCTTTTATATAAAAAACCCAAACACAAAAACATAATGCTAATTTACTAGAATTAAGCATAGCATGGGTTTATAATAGCTGTAAAGAACAAAATGGTATTTCAGCTTGCAAGGGGAAAGCTTAACAGAATCTTAAAATGTGTTTCTTTTTTCATTGAAGCCTTGCATTTCGAATAGTCATGAAGGGCTGTCCTGGTTTTCACTAGGGCAGAGTTAGTTTTCTTCATAGCGGCTGGTACAGTACTGTTTATTGAATTTAGTACAAGAAGAATGTTGATAACACAGTGATGGCTGAGATGTCCCTGAGCAGGGCTTATCCTAAGTCAAGGGTTTTTCAGTTTTTCATCATCTGCCAGTGAGCAGGTGCATACGAACCTGGGAGGGAGCATGGCCAGGACAGCTGACCCAAACTGGCCAAAGGGAAATCCCATACCATCGAGCATCATGCCCAGTATATAAACTGTGGGGACTTGGCCAGGAGCTGCTGATTGGTGATTGGAGACAGCCTGGGCATCAGTCAGTGGGTGGGGAGAAATTGTATTGTGCATCATTTGTCTGCTTGGGATTTCTCTCTCTCTCTCTTTTTGTTATCTCCCTTTCCATATCTTTTTTTCGTTTAGTTTTGTTTCCATTATGAAGTTGTTCTTATCTCAATTCACCTTTTTTTAGTTCTCTTCTGCATTCCGCCAGAGCAGCTGCATGGTACTTGGTTACCAGCTGGGATTACGTCATGACAACGGCCCAAATGGTCACTCTTCTCACTTAAAACTCCATCTGGTATGTACATTTAAAGGTACAGTCCAGTTTTTACAGGTATCTATTTTACAGTGAATATTTGGCATTGAAAATTAAGTTTCCAGGTTTAGAAGTTACACATGACTTTTTCTTATGTTAAGCTATATGAAGTTGGTAAAAACGTCAGGGGAGGTGAAGAAACGTGTATGTGTTCATGAATAAAACATTTTGATCCTCTATCCTTCACTTGTTGTAAACATTGGTGTGACATTAAGATATTCCAGAAATATGCAATCACAAATGAATTATCTTGTACTTCAAATGCATTATATGTTAGTAGACCTTGTTATGTGGGTTTTTTTATGAAATTAAGAGAACTTCCAGAGAAAGAATTCTATAAATAATGATAAAATTTTGAGAAATCCTTGTTGATGTTGCAGATCAGGCAGAATGCAGTTATCTAGAAATGAATCAGAGGAGCTTCCTGTTAAAAGCAGATGTCACTTTTTTTTCTCTCTCACGATATATGAAATTGGTTTCCATAGACTGGAAACTTTTTAGCACAAGGAAATTTATTGAGTAAATATTGGTTTGTAAGATTTCAGTTTATTCTAAATCATCATAAAAAGAAATATTACTACATTAAACATTTCATAAACTGAAAGTAATTTTGCAAGTCAGGCTTCTACTTGGAGAAAGCAGCAGTCAGATAAATAAATCTGGTGTATTAGTTTTTGCCAGCACTTCTATTTAAGTTGACTTCTCAGGCTAAAATATATCATTCACACAGGTCACCAAGGGGATAATTCAGATTCCTATGTTTCTTTTTTCCACTCAGGATTTTTCTTCACATACAGCCTAAACTTACAGAATTCACTTTGAGTTTAACCATTGTCTTCAACAAAATCTTTCATGTCATTTCACCTTGAAAGTGATATTTAAAAACTTTAGTACTTAGCCTGGCACAAACAAGCCTGCTAAAAATAATCATTTGCTTTGATTTTAATGAGGGTTTTTCTTTTTTTCTTTTAAATTTGGAACAAACATTAAGTTTTGAGATGTGATTGCTGTTGCCCCACAGACCTGTATCATCTCCTCTGATTCAGATTTGCTCATTGCTACTGTATTATGTCCTCCAGAGAACACAGAGTCCTGAAATGGCAAAGATATTGATTTGTTGAGACAATCCTCATTTCCTTAACTTCTGTCCTCTATCTATCTATCCGTCTATCTATCTGTCTTATTTATCATAACAATATTTGTACTTTGATCAGGGAAGCAAACAGAAATTGCTGATATTGTGCTTGTGATATTTTGGTAAACTGCTCTGGTGAGCTCTGATTTTTCTATTAAATCAGACTCTAAAATCATTAGGATACAGCAAAGTCTATTAGTATTGAAAGTCTATGTTAATGCAAATGTTACAAGGCAATAAATAAAGACTATTAAAGACCTACGGCTTCTGTCATGCTGGATTCAAATTTGGGTTAATGCTGACAAAATGTTCACAATTTCCTACCTAATGGCAGGCCAGCTTACAGAAATAATATTTTAGAGTTCCTTCTTTCATTATAATCCTGTTAAAAGCAATAAAAGGAAGGAAAATGTGGGATTCTCCTGAGGTGGCTGCTTATTTTACCTTGCATTCAGTCACTCTGTAAAGTGTGGCACCTGAAAGAGACCCAAACTGATTAAAATGTATAATATTCTCAAATTTCTAACAGCCTAGAATACGCAATTTGGTAAAAACGGAAGGAAGAGAAAAGCACAGGACACATGTCAATATCAAACCAGCAAAAAACCATTTTCCTGTGTTGTTCTCTTTCCTCAGACACTTTAGGAAAACCTAAGAGAAAGTTGCAGCAATCAAGGCTAAAATTAATAAATGAAAGAAAGGAAGGGCTGGGAAGGGTGGGGGGAAGAGGAAGAAAGGAAGACAGTCAGTTATATTCTTGCATATCTATGTCACTTGGGGTCTTGGTAAACTCATGGGTATAGCTGAAAATCCTAAAACCAGATTAATGCATTCTTTTTATGATCTTTCAGGTGCGGGTTTTTTTGGTTTTTTTTGTAGTGCACAACTCCAAACACTCAATTTACATATCCATATCTCTATTAATTTAAACAATACTGTAAATTGAAATTACCTCATTAACCTAAATTTACAATTTGAGGAGAAATAAAATATAAGAATAGCAAAAGAAGTATTTAAACATAATGAGTGAAATGTTAGTCAGCACAGCTTTCTATCTTTCTTTATTAACCAAAAGGAAAAAACAATAATGAAATTGAGATAAAGGGCTCAAAGCAGGTTGTTCCAATTTGTTCAAGAAGATGTTCTTCTTAGGAAAAATAAATGCATAGGACTTTGTGTCTGTGATGAGGAAGCACTTCAAAACCATGGCAGATTGTACTCGAGGTTGTTCAGTATGATTGAGATCAAGTAGCACACCTAGCAAATGAATGGAAGGGGTTGGAAACCTGCAAATCCTCACAAAAATTGTATTTAGAATACTTTCTTCACAGTCTTTCTGTCTCATCTGTTTATTCACATTTGCAATTGAAATGCTCAAGCTGCAGAAAAAAGAATTTCTTAAGAGACGTAGAAAGCTAAAAATATGGATGAAAGGGATGAATCTGTTCAAGTATAAAAACATACCTGCCCACAGACACAATCAGTTTGGAGCTGTGGAAAAATGCTGATGATGCCAGCTTCCGAAATCTATTTGTGTCTTATGGTCCATCCAGCTACAAATAGAGGTTCCTTAGTTTCACCACAGAAATCATACATGGCATTCTCAGCTTCTACAAGAACATTAAGAATTTTCCTTTCAATAATATCAAATATTACCTTTAAGAAAAGTTACGTGAACTTGTTATCAATCTGCAAAGGTGAAACTGATTCAGAGGAGTGGAGTCAGTACTACGACTTAACAGTATTTTAATACTAACAGTATTAGTGACATAACCTAACAGTATTTTAACCCCTAGCCTAACAGTATTTTTAATACCATTGCACAGAATGAGCTTCTACAAACAAACAACCCAAACAAAAAGCACTTGGCGGGGAAAGACTCTTTCTCTTAAATATGCAGGTGGTAAACAGGGAGCGACATGAAATGTCAGCCAGCAGAACACCCTTAGGGCAAGCAAAATGATGGAGTGCTGTCAAAGCAAGTACTGTTAACTTCAGTGAGCTCTAGCATCACTTCACCCGAACCAAAAACTTGCCAGGTATAGATGCATTTAGGAGAAACTCAATGTGTGTATGGACAACCGCAGACTGCCACTGTGAAATATCCAGGCCCGCACTACGAAATGGTAAAGAATTTCTGATAATCTAACTTCAGCTAATGTCCAAATCATTGTTTTGTTTAATCATGGTATCAAATTAAAACAATAGCAATTCCCCTAGTAACTAGCAATTCAGTTGTTTCTAGTAGTAAATGGAGAATGAAATAATTAATGTTGTTACTGCTTTAGAACAGTTTGTTGCCTGACCATAGTTCAAATCAGAACACGAATGGACTTTAATTAATTTAAAAAGAAAAAAAAAGGATTTGGAAGATAAACGAAATGAATTCTTATTTGGAAAAGAGAGCAGATGTGCTTCTATGTAAAATATATCTCTGTTTTGCAAGTCTGAAGAAGTATCATTTGTATTTTAAACATGTGCATTTTCATCAAAGAAGTGGTAACAAGTAGAATACTACTGACTGCACAGACTTCTTTTCAGGCACAGTGGTGTTCACTGCATAATGCAAAATGGAGATCGGTAGAAATAGGATGGCTATGCTAAAAGGAAGAAGGATTTAATAGATTTTGACTCTTCATGTGTGTGCACATATCTCAGTGGAGACTAGGAAGCTTTAATTATGGAAAACCAATCTTCTTGTCAATTACAGAACAAATTCTAGTCAGTATGTAATATACTTTGTATATAAAACATGGCCAAATATCACATTATTATGTAAAGATTAAATTTAATTTAAAATACTTAGGAAAGAAAAGAGAAATTTTCTATTATCTGTAAAAAGATTTTTTATGTTTTTGTTCACTGAAGCTCCTTTTTCAAAATCTACTTTCTGCATTACTTCACACAAATGCATGCTTGTTTTCAGCTGTAGTCTATTTCTGTAACTTCTTTCACTTTCATAACAAACTAGGAGGATAAGAGTAATCCTCTGAGCACTGTATATTATCTATGGCATTTTAGAAATATTTGCTTTACTGATCATAGATCTGGCTTTATGAAGAGCCCTTGCTGCTACTTTCTGGCAATTTTTGCTTCAGAGAAAAAAAAAAGGAAGAGTACATTAGCTGACACATCTTCCTACAGAGGAGTAGTGATATCAATATAACACATAAATATTAACAGCGTCTTTGTGCCGTGTTACCAACCCTTCATATAAAGTCCAATTTGAATAATACACTACTGCAGAGAAATCATATCAACCTCTGTTCGTTTGTGTTCAATATTGGCAGTTCAAATACAGAAGAACCCAGTATGGCATTATGAAATCTGTTTAATACGTAGTAAAACTGAAAGAGGGTTTTCATTATGTGCTGAGCAGATTACCATGTATAAACCAGCACAAACATAAACCAAAAATTGGTATGAAGGCATCAACAGCTGTGTTAATATTCCTCAGCTTTCTACTTCTCTTGGATAATAACTTAATGGACCAATGCTATAATCTACAAGTTGACTCTGCAAGTTTTCAGTGCCGTGAGTGGGAGGGAGGGAGAGGCAGAGAAAAAAAAATAAAAAAGGGAAAAACCCACAACCTACTAAACATTGTCTAGTCTGGAGAATATTCAGTCCCAAATTAAAAATTATTTTCATACAGAATTCCTGGGAGGTGCCAGAACAAAGCAATTTAAAAGGGCTAAGATACCCTGATGTGGTCAGATGTTGCCGTGTCCGCAGTGACAGACATTCAGCACAAGCCAAAATGAAACACTGCATAATGCTCTGAGCTAAGGAAATGGACAGTTAAAAATCAATCTCTATCTCACATTCCCAGCTCTGAACCTGAAAATGACAGCTATTATCCAGATTTACATTTTATCCCAGCTTGAATAAAGCCAATAAATCACTGGGCTTTTGGCTGCTCGGATAATTACAATGTGAGTGGCTGGTATGAGTTTCACTGGGGGAAGATGCTTTCAGAGGGTTGGAGCACGAAGTGGAAAGAATGACAGTGAAAAATGGACTTGATTTCCATGTTGAGATGAGAGCTTGTGACATGCAAATTGCCGAACACAGTAACCTCTGCTGAGACCCATCAGCCCTCCTCATCAAACACCCAGGAAAGGTAAGTCTTTGTGGTGGAACATCTTTATAGAGCTGATAGCTCAGGTGAGCAACCTTTTGGGTTAAGGGGACAGAGGAGTTTTTCATGGTATATTAAAAAAATTCTCATGTGTCTTCGCCAGAAGCAATTTCATCACAGACACTGTCTTCAATATAACTTACCAGTTTGCCTCTGTGAGAACAGAGACACTTTGAAATCTAAATTCTTGGTTATGATTAGTTTAATATATACTTCTAATCACATCTGCATATCAGATAACTGAGTAGCACGAAATTCAGCTATGCACAGTTCTAAAGAGTATTCGAAAGAATATGTGATCCAAATGTTCCTAAGTCTGTATTGTATGACTGCTCATTTCATCCCGTAACAAATTTTTTCATTCCTCAAACATTAATTATGGTTCTGTTTTATGACAAATGTAAGATATGTTTCACAGCTCCTCTCCATAATTGTCCTGACTTCCCATCTGAACTGAATCTTCCAAAAATTTTTCCTGGATTTTTCCTGGACATCACACTGGGAACCCGACAAAATGATGAAAGAAAATAATTAGCTTTATTATTCTATATGATTATCTAGTTTACATTTTAAAATTCCGAGAAATGTTCATGAATACAAATGGAAAAGTATTTGTAAATATCAAAGTACTAGTTTTCAACAGCTCTACTCTTATCCTTTGATAAACTGCCTAAAACTGTATGCAAACAAACCTAAAAATAGGTATGTTTTTATTACTACAAACTTGAGAAAACCACTTCCAAAACAGCTGATAATTTATCTAATTGAACTTGTCTCGGGCAGCCACAACAGTGGCTATTGTCACAACAGGGATATCTTACTGACATACAATGATTCATTATTATTATGCATTGTTGATTACATCTTTCATAAAGTTGCCTTTTCTCTTGATGCTTTTTTTTTGTTGTTGTTTTTTACTGCATCATGTAAGACCAACTTCTACTCTTTTTGTAACGAAAACCCCTCTGGTAGTGAGTCTGCAGTTAAAGCTGTTTATTCTTACCTTATTTCTTTCTGCTTTACAAGGACTGTGAGGAACACCAATAAATGGAGCAGGCACACATTCAACTGCAAAAATTGTGCCAAATTTCTATTTAGTGTTGAGCACAATATGGCATAAACATCAGTTTGTTGTATGATACAGACAATAAATACTTGCAGAGAAGATCAGATAAAAATCTGCACTAAGGTAAAGCGTAAGTGTATAGATCTTCCCAGTCTACTTGAAAAAATCATTAGTAAATTAAAAAAAAACCCCAACAACCACCAGATGTATTCGTTCTCTGTCGGGAAATTAAAATATCTTTATAAAATGGGGGAAAAACATCAAATGTGAAGGTTCTTCAACTCTCAAGACGCTATGTACACCAAATCTCTGCAGTAGTTGGAATTGGATGAGATCATACAAGCTGTAATAAAGGATAATAAAACATAGCTAAGCTGTAGGAAATGAAGAAAAAGCCATGACACGAACATGAAATAATGCCACTACAGAACTACTTTAATATCAAGAAATGATAAAACTGAGAAGTGGAAGAGCCCTTAGCGAGGATGAACAGCGGAAAAGGTTGAAATATAAAAGAAGATAGGAGGAAGATAGAACAGGCTGGATAGAAAGAGAGGATTAATTGTGCTGAAACAGGAAATAATGATAGACTTTAAATATCATGCTAAAGGGCATCCGGGAGCCAGAGCAGTGTATGCAAATGAAGAGATTGTCCTTGTTCCTTCTGAGATCTTTACTTGCTTGAGTACAAACAGGATCTAGTCGGTGCTCAAGTACATAAAAGATTATAAATATTGGAGCAAAATACAGAGAAAGCAGCTCCACTTTGTCTCTTTGAACTTTATGCAGAAGAAGTAGAATAGACAAACAACAGAAGAAATATTTGTATACATTACTGCCTGAATGAGTAATTTTCTTTTCTTTTGTTAGATCCTTTTCTGAAGGACAAATATAAGAATAGTAGTATTAAACTTACTCTTTCTTTATTTCATGGAATCATAAAATTGACTCACAAAAATAATCTAGGCTGGAGGTTGTTCTAAATGTCAGGTGGTCCAAGTTGCTTCTCAAAATCTGGTCATTTTACATCAGGCTGCTCAGGGTCTTGTACAGGTTTTTAATACGGCAAAAGATGCAGATTCCACAGCCTCTCTGGTGAACTGGCTCCATTATTTGATAATCCTCTCTGGTTTACTATCTATTTAAAATTACTGTAGTTTTGACTTCTGTTGTCTATTGTCTTTTCACGTGCACTCCGAGAGCGTTTCCTTCCATCTCTGCTGCAATTTCTTGTCAGGTCATTGCAGACAGAAGTCGTGTCTTCACTGTGGTCTTTTTAGGGCCCAACAGTCCCAGCTCTGTCAGCTTCTCCTTGTCCAGAGATCTTGTTGGCCTTTTAGAATGCCAATACTTTTCTTGAATTGTGAAAGCCATAGATGAATGAGGACTTGTTTGTACACACAACAGGTAATACGACGTGAAATCATTTTGCCCAGAAAGACTTCCAAAAGTGGTGCAGTATATGCAGAACTAAACCAATATAAAAAGAACCTCAGCAATTCGTAACTGATAACTCATTTATAAAATCATAATTGTTTCACCCACTAGTAAAAGTAGAAATAGCAGTATTAGTAGAAAATGAAATATATTCTGTATTCTGTATTAATTGATTGAATTTACTATTTAATTTTCTTATTTAATAAGGTTTTTCTTTCCTTACAGCTACCTTCTTAATTAACCTACTTTTGAAGAGAATAAAGAATTTTGGCTCATACATTAAATCCATTGATATGGACATTCTATGGTTACAAATGTAATATATTCATTATTGGGAACATATATCATACTAAATGTGATGAAATTGTTAGGACTCTTCATCGTTTCACAATGGGGCTAAAAGACCTACCCGAGAAGTAATATTATTACTCCAAATTAAGAACCTACTAAAGGCTATAAGGCAAATTTTCCAGGAGAACAACCCAAAAAGTAGCAATGGCATACAATTTTGTTCTTCAAATATATTTTAAATTTTTCTTTAGTTCGGAAGAAGTGCCTTTTTCCCAAACTTTGCTGGTCAGTTTGAAGAAATAAATACCTGTGTATTCCATCACTGTAAATTATACTGTACTTTGAACTAAGCAGTGCACATTCTATTTAGCAGCTTAGACTCTACTGTGTCCAGGAACTGAACATTTAGCATGTGTGACGATTTTTACGTAAGTATTGCCCGCTAGATGATGCTGACATTTACAGTTTCGGAAGGTTTGGGTTAGAAGAGCGGCGTTTCATGTAACTGTACTTAGTCAATGTAGCAGGCACAATAAGCTACCACTGGTAAGAGGAGCTAACTCATCAGGGTATTCAGGATGGAATGAGAGATGTCTCTCGTCTCACGAGTATTCTGGGTAAGGCCAGTTGCCAGTAACCTGAGTTCCTATTAGCAATCCACCTGCTTAATACATAGATCCTCTAAAATTTCTCACATTCACTATTTACTTTACCAATATCTTTTTTTTTTTGTTATCATATTACAGTATTATCGAGGTCTTTGTGGGGTTGAAAGCAACAGCTTGACCTTCCTTCAATAATTGCTGAAATTACAAAAATTTGGCAGAACTCACTGAGAATGTTTTCCTAAGAAAAAAAAAGAGAGGCTTGAGAAAAATTACAACCTTATTAGCGATGCAATATATGCTAATTTAGAGGCTAAAAGTACAACAAAATATTTCATCTCATCTTCTCCATCAGCAATGTCTGACTAAAACAAAACTGTGTCTATTTTATTTTTGTCTAAACTCAAACTTCTTGGTACTTGTTTTAAAACTCTTTATTAGCAAAAGACACTTTCAAATAAAGATATTAGAATCCTATTTGTCTCATTGCTATGCCAAGTATTTTTTTGAGGGGGGAGAGGGGAGTGTATTTATATAAATCGAGCTGAAAGTGGGTTTTTTCTTATTTTCTTCTTTTTTTTTTTTTCCCATCAACCTTGTTCTAGAATGAAATAAGTTTTGTGACAAGGATTTATCTGTCTCTTGCTGATAAAATGACAAGACAAGCCCAGAGACACGAGAAGCCACAGAGGTCCAAAACCTAAACCAAGTCAGAACTAACATGTCGAGCCAAACAGGACACAGGATGATGCTATACCATGATCTTTTGACCTTGGATGTGCAAACAAATAATTTTATATAGAATTTAGAAAAATTCTTCTGAGCATTTCATTGCCCCTTTTTATATATATGCAGAAAACATGCAGTGGCAAGATTACTTTTACATCTTTCTTTATTCTGCAATCACTATCAATTTTAGACACTCTCGTACTCTATTTCCAGGTAAAAAACCTCAAAAAACAGTAGTGAAGCTTAAGCAAATTTGTAACTTACAAAATCATTATTTTTCATCTATGTATTAAATTAAAAACAAACAAACAGGAAACCAAAGATGGTTGCTATTCAGGATTTCCAAAATTATATTTTTGTTCAAATACAAGGTCCTTTTAAAAATTAAAATGAATTTCCTTACCCCTTTCAGCATGATGCATGTGCAAGCATCAGAAAAATCCTATTATTGCTACTTGTCAGATTGCTTTATTTTCCCCTCAGGAGAACATAACACCAGAATTTCCTGCTGCATCCAAATAAAGATATTCTGAACAGCGCTACTCTAGGGTATATATTTTTCTCACCCTGAATAAGCAAGAAAAAATTAATAGAATTATAATCAATTATTTTGACTATCAATTTCCTTGAGTGTGGTTGAGCTGAGTGAGTAATTTGCAGTGAATCATTCATGGGATTAATTTCCCTCCTTTCTTACTTATGGAAAATCCATCGGCTATTCCTAATTTATTTGACTTTATTTCTATCTAGAACAGAATCCTTCTGAACCATGGGAAAGATTTTTCACTGAAGACAAAAACATTTCTGTCCACGGAAGAGTACCTTGAAAATCCATTCACCAGGTTTTCAAAGCTATGTGGAGTGATCCCCTTCATCCAAAATTTAATCTCATATATTTCAAATTTACCAGTAATTTTATGTGCGTGAATAGTCTTATGTGAAATACAACTGAACTGCTCGTAGGCACAAAGCTGAATGTGTGCAAGAAAACACGCGGGACCAGCACTCACTGTCTGGGCCTTGCAGCACTGTAATGCAGCATTATTTCTCTCCCGATCCTTTGCAATCCACTTTCCATCAGGAAAACCATCTTCATTCACTGAAAATACCTTGCTATGCATCGTTAGGTAAATGCCTTTTTAATAAAGAGAATCCAGGTGTACAAGTAAAATACTATGATTGAATACCTTTAATGTCTCAGCTTCATTAGGCAGTGACAGCCTGTCATGCTCTTTTCTTATTTATTCTGGTTGAGTTGCCATCCCTTTCCTGGGGCTATTAATGATGACAGATCATTTATTACTCTATGAGAATACAAATATGTTTCCATCACTGTCTTATACATTTTTCCAACCCCACAGATTGTTAACTTGGAACTTCATGTGTTCTCTTGAATAATAAAATTAATAATAATAATAATAATAATAATAATAATAAAAATTACATATACCGCATGCTTCTAACTGAAGCACAACTTAAACACATGCAAATGCAGAATTGATTAGGATTAAGTTCCTGACAGTATTTCAGCAATACTTCCTTTTGAAATTAGTTCAACATTTAATACATTCTCTATTGATAATAGTAAACTAAACCTTCACCTTTTTGTTCACATTAAGCTATTTGGCTTTCCTACTCAAGTTAAAAACGTGAATGTGAGACTAAGAATTCTTATTCAGAGGAATATTAGTGAAAGGCAAAAAAACTATAGGTCCTTTGTAGAGAATTGAAACATTCCCCACAGTGTCTGCAGTGTCATTCATTAACTTCCATAGGTATTCCTTCAATAATGAGTGGCAAATTCAGCGTATGAAGAAGATAATTTCAATTTGGAGGGAAATGATATTTTTTCTTTACATTAAGGTTAATGTTAGTTTAGAATAATCTGAACCATCTACTTCACAACAGAGGAATTACTAACCCATAAATCAGAATCGTTGGTGAAGTTCTGACAGATAATCCTGATTGCCTTGGAAGGTAAGGAACCACCCTTCCAGCTTTCAGTGTTCAGGAGTAACAAACACAGTAACTGGCCTCTCAGCCTACAGTGTCCTCAAACCAGCTCTACACAGACAGCTGGGCTAAATGCTTAATTCCTAAAGTCGGTATATGTAACTTCCTCTGACTTTTCTCGCTCAGAAGAACTGTTAATTATTTTTGTATGACATAGAACATGACCTGCCATGCAATAAAGAAGGATGTCTTATTATACATAAATCTGGAGTGTATCCAGCAGGTACTTCTCTACCTTTTCTACAACCCTGTGGATAAGAAGGTAAAATATGACCTAATCTGATGGCTAAATTTGATTTAGCAAGAATTGGTATGCTATTTCTGTTCAGTTATGGGATTTAGTTTCCAGCATGTGGAATGAGGCAATTGTTTGTTGTGAGTCTAAATGTGATATGTACCTAGAAACTTCAGTGGGAGGCGACATTGATTAGGCTGATAAGCTGTGATTTGTTTGCTCTTAGTGCAATCAAATTACTCTCGTGTGATGGCGACGGCAATCTTCATCTGCAGAAGAAAAGGAAAATCACCACATGATGAACTCTGCTTTGAATAACCAGGCAGTACTTGGAAATCATTACCAACACCTCCTCCACCTACCCTGCTACGGTTTATGGCTGTGTGTATTAAGACCACAACTTCTAATGCATGAACAGTTAACCAGCCCAGCCCAAAACTTAATCCATCTGCCTGACAGCTGATGAGAGGTTGAATATCACTGCAATCAATTATTAGCGTGAGGTTTTGAACAAAGGAGTGTATTAATTCTTCTGCTAGAAAATATCCTCCAAGTCTCTAAACTCCTCAGGGTTTATTTTAAACATCCTACATCACTGAATTTCACAAAAAAAGAAATAATTCACTCCACTTGCACACAGCTATCCTGAAGTCACCTTCAGAGAAATTCTGCAATGACCAAAGATTAATGTCCTGATGCCATGAACATCAGTACTATAACAGTCTAGTTTTGTTGTAGCTGGCACTTTATTTTAATATCAATTAATGAAGCACAACAACTTAATCTCTGTGCCACAATCGCCAAGCTAATTACATGTTCTTAATTCCAGTGCCTGATGAAATAATTGGTCTTGTGAACATAACGAATTTACCATGCAGGAGATAGTTGGAAACATTAAGAGACTGATTCATTGTCATGTAGACAGATGTGTTACTCCCATGAAATGTGCCATGAATTCCACAGATCAGTAAAATCCACTTTAAAGAATTAGAAACAAAGTCCAACAAAACAGAGTAATGTATATGCCTACAGCTTCTATATTTTTCATTAAATTAATAGACAGCAATGTACTTTTCATGTTCTGAACGTATGTGTTTTAAGAGCCTGGTGATAAATATTCTTCAGTGGCAAATTTGCCATTTCAAATTGATGCTATTTTCAGAAAACAAGAATACTTTCTGCAGTTTCTCCTTATCTGGAAAATCATCTTTCTGCTGAATCTGCATAATGAAAATTATAAGTCTTCATTAGTTATTCCATTTCAGAAAAACAGAATAAGTTTTTATTAATTTTCTTTGAACATGTAAACATAAAAAGTGAAAAATAGAAGGTATATACAGGCATGACCAGGTAACATGGTGAAACCTCATTTTCCAATGAAAGCCAGGTAAAATTAATGAGTTTAAGTGTTCAGTGTATTTTAGTAAAACTGTTTAGACAAGAAAGTTCTTCTCTTGTTCTTCTTCTCTTCTGCAGACTCAACAGCTCCAATCAAAGAAAGTATCCTCACATCCTAGTCTAATTATTTGATGTTCAATTTTTTAAAATCTGAAGAAAATAATATATCCTCAGCCCATTATAATTTCACTGGTTTTCAGTGAAAATCATAATGATAAAACAAATTCTGAGAACATTTTCAATATCCTTGGTTTGCTTTGATCGTTCATTCTTTGAAAAATGCCAGAGTAAAATTTTGTCCTTGTCATCTAGACCTTGTGTCAAAACACAACTGGCTAAAATCTTCTCTGAGTTACCATCACAGGCACTTCTGTTCCATAAGAGAAAGTAAGCTCAGCATTCATTTCTTCTCCTTGATTTTTTCCTTTTATTTCATGCCTCCTTTAAGTTTGTAACAGCTTCCTCTAGCCCACGTACTCATGAACTTCTCTTTATTCACTTCATTTCCTCCTAAAAGTGCAATTTAGTAATAAAAATTCATCAAAAGTAAAGGGGACTACTCATTTGCTTAAAGTACAAAAATAAGCTCTATGATAAAATAATCGGTTCTTTTGACTTACTCGTTTTAGTAGGAAACCTATCATCTTTTAATTTTTATACTCACTGCTTTCAGCTCCCCTGAGCACACTTTAGATCAACAGATCTGATTGTGAAATGAGTTGGTTGTGAAATAAGATGCTTTGTGGGGCTTAGCTCAAGGCTTGCTTATGTCTGCCTTCCCCTGTGATCTACTTTTTAAAGTCATTCGCCACATATTTTCTCTTTCTAAACCTGCTCTGTATAAGTTAAGATAAAGGAGTGTTGTCCTTGAAGGTTTACTCATGTCCTTCTCACTTTGATTCCTGTCTTGGGGTGACTTTCTGATG
>VZTA01019641.1:0-20587 GCA_013398855.1 Mohoua ochrocephala
GGTGGAGCTACATTTCTTTGGTTTAAAAATAGATAACAATCAGTTCAGTCAGCAGAGCAGTTTTCTCGTGTGTGAAAGCGTTCCGTTGTGCTCCTATGCCGGCAGTCGTCAGGTGTGTCCACTCTCCGCGAGGCCTGGATGCGCACGTCAGTGTTCCAGCGGCGCCGAGCTTGTCCTGCCCGTCCGCGCCTGGGGCATCCCGCGGCCCTTCCCGGGAGCCGCGCCTCCGCCCGCTCCAAGCCGCGCTCACGCAGCAGGGCCGACCACCCTAATCGCCCTTCTCCGGGAGCAGCACTCCTGCCCGCGCCCAGGGACTACATCTCCCGTCAGGCCCCGCGCCCACCACCTGCGGCAATCCCGGGATTACCACGGGGGTGGGGCCTGCCGGGAGATGTAGTCCCGGTGCGACTCCCGGCAGCCCCCGCGGCACGCCGGCGCGCGGGGTTTAAACCGGCGGCGGTTGCCGGGCGGGTGTTTCGCTGCTGGGGCGGGACGTGGTTCCTGTCCCCGTGCCCGTGCCATGGACTCCGGCCTCTACCGCAATGTCCACCCCGGCGTCGTTATTAACATCCAGCGGAGCAATGGTGAGGAGTGGGGAATGGGGAGTCTGCAGGGTCCCGGCCGCGTCGTGGGGCGGCCAGGTTGGGGCTCAACGCTGGTTTTTTCCAGGCTTAATCCATAAGGCAACGGTGAAGGTGGTGAACGTGGAGCACTCCTGCGTGACCGTGGAGTGGTCTGAGGGCGGCGCCACCAAAGGCAAGGAGGTGAGTGAGAGATACTCGCGGCCCCTTCTCCCCCAGGTGCCCCAACGCTCCCGGGCCCCGGCGGGATGTGCCCCGGGAAGCCCGAGGCTCGTCAGGAGCGGCGCAGCTCTTCTGCCCCGCTGGGTGGGCAGCTCGCTCCGTGCTCTCCTTGTTTTTATACGTAATGAAAGCAATGCCCCAGCTGTGCCAAGGTAAGGTGTGAGAGCTGCAGTGCCAAAGCTGCACCCTTTGCCTTCCAGAAGGAATCAAGGAGGTGTTGGGCCTCTCGCACTGTTGACTGCTGATGCTGAATGTCCCAAGGTTCCAGTTTCCCAGCTCTGTGGGCTGTTGGCTTTCCATGTCTTTTGTTATGGCCTTCAGGCTTTCCTTAAAATATATTACTAATAAGGTGCCCTGTTAACAGGGCTGGGTTTGATTTCCTGAATCTCTGCACCAATATAAAATAAACACAGTGTGAGATGGGATGGGAGAGAGGGGAGTCTGGGGCATTTGAGGCTCGTGTGGCTGAAATCTTGGCACTTAAAAAAGTCTCTGTCATTGAGCAAATGTACTTGTCCTTCTGGTGTCTCTAGAAACGTGCAGACTCTGGATTTCAGTGAAAAATCTTAAAAGTTGCTATTGGCTGGTTGTTTGAAACCAAATCTTACTCTGTGCATGTGCCTGCTGCATTCAAATATAAAAAAATTATATCTATTCAGATATAATTCCTGGCTAAATTGCACGTATGTGTTAAGATGTTAAATCTTAAGAACGATACTTCAAAATCCAGCAATATTCTTATGTGCTTATGTATATATGCTGTGTATGTGCTTACACACACTTATATTGTCCACATACCCGTTTCTGAGCTAATTCACTTTCCAATTAGCTGCTAACCAATTCCGTATGAACTAGACTTCATAGATTACCTCTCTTATGCTAGAAAGTGGTATTTTCACATTTTAGAGAGGTTCACCTGCTTGCTTTCTTCTGTTTTCATGGACTCTTATTTCAATAATTCCCAAGTTAATTGAGAACTCAAGAACTTCCTGGTGGTGCTTGTGTTGCCTTGTTAGGTGAATTCCAGTTGCAAGCTGCTGGGATAGTGGAATTTTTGTGTATACGTGCTTTTAATCTCTTCATCAGGGATAGTTTTGAAAAACAAGAGAGACTGAGTTGCTGTATTTGTCCTCAAGCCTGCCCCATCCCTGCCTTTGCCAGGGTGCCCCACCGTGTGGCAGGATTACAATTTTACAGGAGGGTCAGTCAGGAAGCGATAGCTGGCCCCGGGGGAAATCGTTTGCAATAGCAAGCGAAGATGATGCAGGTCAGTTAAGTTATGGATTAAATGCCGAATCCTTCGTTTCCCAGAGTCTAAGCAGCTCTTTGACGTTCATTTCAGTGAGCGCAATCACACAGCAAACACTTAATGCTCTCCTAGCACAGAAGTCACAGAGCTGCTGAGATTTACTAAGATTAGCGGTGAGAGATTAGAGCAGGGGACGCCAAATGGGCTTTGCCCTTCTCTTCAGAAGTGCTCCATGGCACCTGCAGAGCTGTGTGGTGTTTGGCAGATGACGGTAAATGGCTTAACTAGCACATTTTGTCTGGTGTATTTAGATGTACCAGACTGTTCAAATGGAATAGGAACTGCCGTTTTGCTCTTCCAAGCAATTTTAAGGTAACATTTGGCAGGCGGTGGGTCAAATCTGTTTGCCTTCACCGAAAGTCCAGATTAGAAAAAAACAATTTCTAAGTGGTAGCAGCAATATTCCACTATGTAAAATCCTGCCTTTGCTCTTGCAGGTTGATATTAATGATGTGATTGCAATAAATCCTCAATTATTAGAACTACCTGCTGCTGATGCAAAAGAGAATGTTCCTTTGCAAGACAATGTAACTTTACAGGTAAGTGCTTTAAAGTCGTTTAGTTTTTTCTAAGGTACTAAAGCATGGGTCTTGTTATACATAATACTCTTAGACTTACAGTTTGAGGTGTCTACTTGTCTTTTCTGTCTCAAAGTTAAGCTTTGGTCAGAAATTCTTGTTGTATCGATGTTGCCCTGAAGAGCAGTGCCAGGTGTTTGCTGCTTACTGCAATTGCTCACAGCATTCCTTGTTTTGCAGAAACAGAAGCGTAGAACAACCCTTTCAAAAATTCCTGCTCCACGGGAAGGTGAGAAAATGTTTTTTTTTCTCTGTTATACCCTTGTGGAACTGTGCTGGTCTGTCATTGTAGTCATAATATTCTACTTTAGTGCATCGTAAGGCTGCTCATTCAGGCAGTGCTAACAAAGAGGATACTGTCTCACACCAATATTTTGGACTCCTGAGGGCAGGAACTTTCCTAACAGGTTGCTGTCCTGCTGCTATGAGCTGGGCTTTGTGGATGTGTTCTCCTCTTCTGCAGTATTGCTGTAGTTATTCCCTGCTTTAAATGTCACTAGGCAGTTGCTGTTGTCGTGAGTTTTAAAATTCCGTACGGAGTTTTGCAAATGCCACAAACAACAGAAGTTAAGTGGCAGTTATTAAGATTAAAAGTGTCAAAATGAGAGTGGAAAGGACGAGAAAGAAATAGCAGTGACAAATGTATGTCTCCTCATCAAGCAGTCTCCCTAGACAATAAGTAGGTCTTTATGCTTGGAGACGTTTCAGAGCAGGCAGCCAAAGTGCCAGCTGGTGTGCCCAGCTCCCTGATTGCACGTCAGTACAATGTGTTGAGCAAAGCCAGAGGAGTAGATAGAGATGTCAGTGTGGGATTGCTAAGAAATTGTTCTTCCTGAGGTGTCAGGAGTTAGAAAATGCCTATTTTCTACCTTCTTTTAGCTTTATTAGCTGACTCTTTATGCTGTTTGAATTGCAAATGGCAGCATTAGAGGTCTAATCGTAATACGCTGTGTGATGCCGAGGCTGAATGATTACTAATTTAATGATTCTCTTAAAGTGCATAGTTAGCCAAAATTTGTACTTCTCCATGCAATTGAGCTGTAAACAAAACATCTGGGCCTGTCTAGCCTCTTCTGTTGCATGCAATGCAAGACAGGGAAGCTGGTCCCAGAAGACAACAGTACAGATTCCCTGGCATCAGAGAGGCAGGAGTTGTCCAAGAATCTTAATGTGTAAGAAATTGTTCAGTACTAGAGTATCCTGATCTTTCTCAAATTCAGAGAACTCCATAAATTTTGTGAACTGACAGGCAAAATGATGTGGTGAAGTCATGACTGTCTATATATAGGCCCGTTAACAGAACTGGATAGCCAGCTGGAAAACACAAGGTGTGTTAATCCAGTCACTGGTTGATGGGAAGATGTCCTTGCAGAGGTCACAGCTCTCCTGAAGTATAGAATCTAATTGCATATCTGAAATATCTGTTGCCTGTCCTACTGGCACGGTCTTGTCCCTGAAGACCTCCTCAGAGCTTAAGAGAAGCTGTGTTTTCAGTACTCCTCAAATAATTTCTGTTGTTATAACTAGCTAAAGCCCAGGAGTGTCGGAGTATCTGTCCTGTTGCAAACTCTGCACTGCACCAATCAGAAAGCTAACATTGGCTCCAGACTTGTTCTTAGACTAAACAAATTAAAGAAGATCAGGAGGTGTCTGTCTCTATCTTGTTCAGGAAAGGAGAGAAGCAGCAGCAGTGCTTTCAGAATTAATTAAGAAATAGGTATTGCCTCAGTCCCACGAATCAATAGGAATTTCTGAGGATGCTGAATATCCTCACATAAAAGAATCGCTTGAATCAAACCCATTTAGATGCAGTCAATCCTCCAGTTAATCTGCCTGTCCAGGAGCACCAGCATTTATAGAAACAGTGCTGCTGAGTGTGAGAGGAGATCAGGTCTGGGCATGTGTGACAAGAGAAAATGGAATAAAGTGCCCTTTCCGAGTATAATGAAACTGATGCTTTTTGTTTCTAAAATTGCAGCAGTCACATCTAATGTCTCTGCATATGAGCAGAAGATTCAAGGTAAAGAGTTAACACACAGGGGCACTGAATTTTGGGTATGGTTCTAAGGAATTTGATTCAGAATTGAAATGAACCCTTGGTCTCCAATAGATCTGGTGTCCTTTGAAATAACAGTGATTCATTCTGGATAAATTCTAATAATTGCTAGTCATGAGAGGTGAAGGGAGTTCTAGCTTGCATATCACACTTTTTCATATCAGATTTGCTTTTTTTTTAAACAAATCTATTGAGGTAAACATTCCAATCCTTCCCCTAGGAAGCTTTGTAAAGGACTTGATCTCAGTGAAAGAAATACCTTGGCATGTGAAAATGGAGACTGCCTACAAAGGGACCTTTTTCAAAGATTTGCTGTTGTGATTATACAGGGTCTTTTAGCTGAATGTAGTACCGTGGAGCTCCCAGCCTACTGTGCACCACACACAGCCTGCGTGTGGGTGCCCTCGTGGTGGGTGGGCACAATGCTGCCCGTGGCCAGTTGCCAGGCTGCAGTACCCTTGTCACCATCAAAGAGTTAATTCATACAGCCCTGCAAGGGTGAGGCTTCAGAGGATTTAGCGGTTCTCTGAGTTGAAACTTTCTCCTTCCTAGGTATTAAGGTGCTGGAACTGCCATATCCTTATGTGAATCCTTAGTGGTATCTGAAAGAAATTCACTGAAACTGCAAATCTGGAATGAACTGTTTGCTTTTCTGTGGTGCTGTGTTTATTGATCACTTTTTCACCCACATGCATTGCTTTGTCCTACACTTTGCTAATGGAAAAGATCCTTTTAAGCATACCTTGCTCTCCACTGCTCTGTACTTTGTGAACAATTGATTAATTGCAAGTGTCTGAGTGTCTCTGGATTCCTGTTCCCAAAGCTGTGCGTGGCCGTTCCAGGATGACTGCTATCACAGAACCCCAGTGCACCTTCCAGGAAGATGAGATGGCAGTAGATCCCTGCACTTCTTTGCAATCCAGAAAATATTTGTCACTTCCTGGTGAGTGGAGAAACATCCCAGTGAATTCTTAATGCGAAATGCACTTTGTGTGCATTTAATTATTCAAACTGCAAATCCCAGTGGGAGAGCAAACTGAAGTCTTTCATAGATAAAATGAGAGACCTAGAGGTCTGCCACTAGGCAAATAGCCAGGGCTCCTACCTGAAGTGTTTTCCAAAGGACTTTGGAAACAGTGTTGTGCATAATGATGTACTTTCTTATCCAGAGAGCTGTGGTTGTGCTAGCTAGGTGGATGTGGTATCTGCTTAATGGCATAAAGTGGTATTCATGGGGCTGGAGTGGGAAGAGAAGTGCCTTAACACTGCTGACAACACACCCTGTAACTATTCTGGTAGTAGTTTTACCTATACAGGTTGAGTAAAGCAAGAACTTGAGCCTTCTTGAATTACAAAATTGTAGTTATTTATTTTACCAGGCCACCCTAGGAATAGCTGAGGGCATGCCTCGCATGTTAAGTTCTACAAAAACACTGAAATAAGAGGCTTGATACTAAACTCTTGTCTAGTTGTTTTGGCCTTGATTTGCAGCATGCCATAAGAGTTGGTGATTGGCAAAGGATTTAAAAGTCTACTTGCACATTTACCACAGATTTTAGATAGTTCTCTCTCCTGCTGCAGGAGTTGAGAAGTGCCTGTGGTCTATGAGGCATTACAAATTACAAAGTTATTCTTGATCTTTGCAATCTAATTATTGGTTTTGGTCTGGCTTCTTTCTGCAGCTGGCCGAACCAGGGCTAGTGGGCTGGTTTGTGTTCCAGAAGCCTCACTATCAAGTGTAAATGGAAATACAGAGAATCATCTGCCTGCTGCTAGAACGAGCTCTTCAGAGAGCCCAGGTACCAGGGAGCAGTGGATATAAAGACTGACTCATCAGTCAGCAATGAATCACTATGTGATTGCTGCTTTGTGTACTCAGAGACTAAAGCTTTGAAAAGGTGACTTTGGCAGCAAGACAGAATATCTTGATCATTTTTTATTAGAGATGTGTAATTCTGTCATAGTGGTATCACCTCGGAAATGCTGCCTTTGCTTTAGGGTGGTAGTGTGACCTTCTGAGGCACTTTCTGTGATAGTTAGATCTGGTTTGGGAAGGAAGCGCTGCAAAATTAAAGGCCATCCTTCTGAAGGTGATTGTTTCCTGTATGAGCTAGTCTGTCTGCAACCTGGAAAAGTTGAAATATTTGTCTTGTGCTTAAAACCAAGTATGAAAATTTAATCCAAGGAACTGTTTTCATTCTATCTAGTTCGAAGAAGATCTAACATTGTGAAAGAGATGGAGAAAATGAGAAACAAGAGAGAAGAAAAGAGAGCTCAAATTAGTGAAATCAGGATAAAACGAGCGCAGGTGGAGTACTCTACAATACACCTGTAAGGGGAAATTCTATAGGACGCTGTACTACAGCAGTTGAAAACGAAATGTATTTTGGACAGGCTTTGTTCTTAGAAAGCTGTACATAAGGATGGATTGATTTTGGTTTCAGAAAGTTCTGAATCTTGTAGAATGATTTTAATTGCATGCAGCTGCTTGTTTAGTAGGTTCTGGGGCCTTTTTTGCTGTAACAGATCAATTACATTCACATCCATGGTTTTTCCATGCAGGAGTTTGACAGCACCTGTCCAAACTGGGAGTTTGCACGTATGATCAAGGAATTCAGAGCAACTTTAAACTGCCAACCAATATCTATAACTGATCCAGTAAGTAAATACTGAGGCTACTAACTGCAGCCTGTAAACAGACTTCTCTGTTTTGTACTGAAAATGTTGGCATCAAGCAGTTGGTGCATCACTCACTCAGGAAATCCTCTGAGCATACTGTGAGCTTGAGGCAGCTGGTGGTACCTGTGAGGTCACTTGCCTTCCCTATTCAGGGCTAAGCTGTCTTGTTTTACTTTGCATGTGTCACTAGTGAAGAGCCTGTGGTTCAACAATTACCATGCAATGATGTGTGACCATCAGTGTTTTTCAGTTTGTTAGTGGCACAGCCATTGTTGTAGGAATAGGTATAATTTAAATGGACTGTTGACCTATTACAGAGCATGTTAATATAGGTAAGTCATATGATAAGTGATTTTAAATAGGTCAAAAAGTGGAGGAGCAAAAGTAGAGGTTGAAAACTAGAGAACCCTGGCTTGGTCAGTACCCTCAGCCATTAAAAACCACTGTGTACATATCACTGTGTGACAGGAGAAGAGTTTGTTCCCTTTGCCTTCTGTCTCACCCAATGGCACATGCACTTCCCAACTCATCTGATGTGTAGCTGTGCTGCACAAATAGCTAAACTTGCTGCATCAGTAAAGAACTCCAGGTCACAAAAAAGCTCTGGGGTAAATGAAAGTATTAGTTTGCCTGATTAATTGTTTGACCATAGCTGCAGTATTGATATCATAAGTTTTGTTGGAAAGCTGGCCGAGGACTACACTTTTTACTATTTCTGGTACAGAGTATTTGGGGCACTTTCTATAGCATTGCAGCATTTCCACCTGATATGTTGGAGAATGCTACATAAAGGTAAATTACTTGTAGTGTTGCTTTTGCACTGAATGCACTTTTAAGAGTGACATCCCTGCATGAGTGGGTTGGCTCAGAAGCAGGAGCAACTCTGATCAGTGTACAGAAAAATGGATGTGAGGGAGCATTGCACCTCTCTGTAATAAAGAGTGAGTGTAACTGGAAAATAATTACTTATTTTCTTACTTTTCTTTTAGATAGAACAGCACAGGATTTGTGTCTGTGTGAGAAAGCGCCCTCTCAATAGGCAAGGTGAGTGTACTGACCAAACAGCTCTGTCTTGAACAGTTTGACTTTGTTCATTTTTCTTAAAACTGAAGGTCTTTTCTGTCAACAGAACTTCTAAAAAAGGAATGTGACGTGGTTACTGTTCCGAGCAAGTATGTCCTGATGGTGCATGAGCCAAAGCAGAAAGTGGACCTAACAAAATACCTTGAAACCCAAACATTTAGATTTGACTTTTCATTTGATGAAACATCTTCGAATGAAATGGTATACAGGTAATGCCTGCTGCTCGCTGGGAATGACTTTCAGATAAATGCATGGAGCTATGGCTAGATGGCATCTAAGCTTAAAGAAACTGTTACCTGAAATAAGTATTAAAATCCTTTTTGGAGGAAGCCAAAAGACTGAAAAGTCTAAAGCTTATTTTTGGCATGGCCTTGCTGGTTGTGTAAGGATTTGCTTTTGTTTTAGTTTTTATTCTTGTTAAAACTGATGATGATGAAGCAGAGTATGAAATATTTGCCTTAACTATTTTTTATCTTTTGAATATTCAGATTCACTGCTAGACCTCTTGTAGAGACCATCTTTGAGGGTGGGAAGGCGACATGCTTTGCGTATGGCCAGACGGGCAGTGGCAAGACACATGTAAGTTTTCCTCCAAGGTCTCAAATTTTCTAGCTTTGATAAAATATTTCAAAGTTCCCTGATGTTTGAGCATGAGTAGGATCATGGAAGAAGTTTGGATCTTGGTTTTATTGTCTTAAAGCTAATACTTTGTAAGATGTTGACTCTTTTTCTGTAGCTTTATGTACTAGTGGGTTTCCTTCGAGGTTGTGAGGAAAATTGTACTAAAATCCCCCCGTAGGTGGCTTTTCAAAGATTTAGGATGTCCTGATATGTCAGTTTTAGTCATGGCTATTCCTTGCCTCAAATGCCTGCGGCTGTTTAACTCCTGTCTGAAAAGTGGGGCTATTAGCCTACATCTGAGACAAAGGCTACTGTCTGTCCTGTGTTTTGAGCTTGGAGGCATTCCAAAGACTTCAGCACTTATATAAGAATAAGCCTCTCGATGCACATAAATATTTAAGTGCTCTGGTATTGTTTGTGAAGTGGGTGAGTTAGCGTGTTTGCTTTCTAACCGCTCCTTCCAGTCTAACAGTTGCAGTTTCAAGAGTTGTGAAAATTGTTTTCTGTCTCAAAAGATAAAGCTTGCTCTAAATTTTCAACAGCTCTGTTGTCTTTAACTTTCTTCTTCTGGGAACTATGGGGAAGAGTCCTCACAGCATGGTAGTGGAGTCAAATGTGCTGTCCTGTTCCACAAGAAGTGTTTACCTCAAACCACAGTGATCTGGGCTGGGCTGGGCTAACACACTGAGTAATCAGGCAGTCGTTGCTGTCATGCAGTGTTAGAGGCAAGTTTTAGGCTAGGACCTCCTATCTTTAGTGTTATGTAGTGAGCTGTAGATCTCTTCCAGTAATCCAGACAGAAAGTTGGAAGTTTACAGAAGTTTGAACACAGGCTGCCATCATTCCACTGGGAAGGGCAGAGAAACCTGCTTGCCTGAGCATCATTACAGGAGCACAGCTGTGATGCACTAAAATCATAGGTGAAGTTACTTTCCCTTCCCAGTCCTAGGGGAGAACTAGTGCAAGGACAACAGCTGTACCTTGAGACTGGAGTGCTGCCCCTTAAACTCTGGTAGATTGAGATCGTGTCATGGGATTGAGCTATGTTTTAAATAACAGTGGTAGAACGAGTCACTAGGACAGCACTAACTGAAAATTTTGTTGTGATTAAAGATACTTTGGTCAAAGGAGTTAAAGGTATTGTCTGCTCTAAATTTGTATTTTCATGTCACATTAACTTTTGCAAGTAGCGGCAAAAATGTTATTCGACCTAGATCCTAACAAATGAAACTTTGTCTCTTCTGACCAGAGGCTGTTGGGTTGCACTGGCAAAGCCATACATTTTCCTTGGAGGAACAACTACTTTGACTCTGCACCCCAGAGCCTTACAGGCATTCAGCTGTTGCTTTGTGTAGGCCAGATCTTCTTTCTGAACTGATAGGGAAGCTGCAAACTAATTTGGCACTGTGCTCCAGTAATCTTGCTGGCATTGGGGCTTATCTATGGTAACTTCCTAGTCTGTTTTTGGGACTAAGATCAGACAGGCTGACTTGTTGGTGCCATGCCTGACCTCTGGCCTTTTCTCTTCACAGACTATGGGCGGAGACTTCTCAGGGAGAACCCAGAATGCCTCCAAGGGCATATATGCTTTTGCCTGTAAGTTGATTCTTCTATAGATACAAAAATCAAATTAATGCTTGTTTTTCTTAACTAGATAAGATCTGGTTTTGTATGGTTATTTTAAACATGTCCAGTAGAAGATACATAAAGTATTTGTGCTTTCAATAATAAGAGCTAGTGTTTGCAGGAGGTATGCTTGGTTTTTTTATTCATTTCACAAAATATTTTTCCTCTAGCCTGTAAGTGTCTACATCCATACTGAACTCACCAGAAGATACTTGTTTCTGATGCAAAGAGATGGCACATTTTCTAATTAGGCATTTCCTGGGCAGAACCATTTCGTTTTGATTCTTCTGCTTTGCTTTTGTCTCAGACATATCTGAGTACAACACAACTCCACCCATTTGTGATACAAAACTTGCTATGCAAAAGGATGTATGTACTGTGTTTCTTCCTATAAGGCTTAAATGCAAAAAAGCCTAGCATGTCCAAAATTATTTCAGAAAACGGATGCTTAGAAGCCCCTCCTTGATATAATGCCTGGAAAGTACCGTGAAACCCGACCTTTACCTTCCCTTTAGAAAGACACAGTGTGAAACTAGCCCGCAGCAAGGCAGCTGAACCAGGAACAACTGCTGGCTGATCTCTGAAAAATAGTTATGACTGGCCCTGAAGGAGTCTTTGCTTTCCAGCTCAGCTTCAAAGTCTGGAGCCTAATTGTGAAAAGCTGCACTGGATCTAGACGCAGGGTCAACTAATCTGGTATATTGTCTCCAAACCGCAGCAGCGCAGATGTGCAGGGGTGCATGTTTTCTAGACTTTCTGCAAGATGCACTTGAAACACAAACACATGACTTTTTCAGGCCTGTCCAAAACAATAGAGGATCCCAGTGTTCCCTCAGAGCAGTAAGGATTGTTGAAACTTCTGTATTCCTCTGTTTTCAGTCCCTGGCTAAGGATGCCGCTGAATCTGTTCTCCAGATGGTAGCACAGCACTGATGGTTAGCGTTTGTTTGGATAACTGTCACTCAGTGCTAGACACTGCCTTATAGCTGTGCAGTGTTTGAAAGTAGATCAAGTAGCAACTGGAATGTGTTTTAACCTAGTTAACTAAACTTCTGTCTTTCCTCACTAGCACAAGATGTCTTCCTCCTCCGAAACCAGCCCAGGTACAGGAGTCAGAATCTGGAAGTCTATGTGACTTTCTTTGAAATATACAATGGAAAGGTAAGACTTCTTTTATTTTTAAATCTTGACCTGATTTCTTTGGTTGAATATTTCATAAGTAGCTGAGTCAAACTTAATATTTTCTATAGTTCTGTGTATTCTGTTTTTATTGGTGTGTTTGGAATTGAATTGGAAGTCTATGTTGAAGATGCTGTTTCTATGTAGCTTTGTATAAAGACAGGGAAAAATACGTACAAGGAGTCCTTGTTCAGGTTTGCCTCAATCTTGTTGCCTAAATATAGGTGTTTGACCTCTTGAATAAGAAGGCCAAGCTTCGAGTCCTGGAAGATGGCAAGCAACAGGTCCAGGTTGTTGGTCTCCAAGAGAAACCAGTTGGCTGTGCTGAGGATGTCATCAGAATGATCGCGATTGGCAGTGCCTGCAGGTTTGATGCCTTAAAACCTTTAAGAGGAGTCCTGTCCTGTTGCATCTCCATGTTTAGAAAAACATATATGATGCCTGTAGCTGGTGCTTTGAGATTTAAACAGAAGCTTGTTGTTCCCAGTAAAGGCACTGAGCAGCACCTCTGCATGAATACCAGAAAGTGGTTACTCGACAAAGGACTAGATGGGAGGGATTCAGCCTACCTTCCATAGAAAATGTCAGAGCTCCTTGTTCATGTGTCCTCATGGAACTCCAATAAGAGAAACCATTCACATGAGGAGATGGCTGCCTTGGAGCTTTCTAGAAGCATCAGCTAGTTTACAGGAATACAAGTAGCTCTCTGTGTGCTTGTAAGATCAGGGAACAGCAGCTGGTATGAACCATAGTTGCAAAAACGGTTTGGCTTAACTCTAGGCAGATGAGCTATTCCAATGGCAACAAAAATACTGCATGTTGTTCAGGAATCTTGTCTAAAGAAACCTTGAAAGCAGCTGCCAAGGGACAGCTGTAGGCTTGGCGCATCATCCTGGCAGGAAAGGCTGTGGTGGGGGCAGCTCTGCCATCGTACTGGTGTCTTTAATTGGGAGCTAAAATCTGTATTACCGAGTGTTACCTGCTTCAGTTAAGTTGCAACTGCTGTGGAAACGTTAATAGGCAAATGAGAGCTCCTTGGCTTCTGTACTGCACTGTGTGGGCAAATATGCACATCCTAAAAGCTTATTCAGCATTCTGTGCATCCTTTTTTGGCTGGCGATTTAGTCAAGAACTGTTTTAACTTTTCAGGCTACTCCCTCCTTTTTCCCCAGCAGTAGGTAGAACAGTGAACCTGCCAGCATTCTCAGGGAATAAATGACAGTGAAGGTCACAGGGAGGTTTAAATTAAAAGATGTCACTCGGTGCCTTGCAGTGATGGGGCAGGTGCAGCTGCACAGCAGAGGTGAAGTGCCAAGCCAGCTTGGCTGGAGAATGGGATTTACCATGATTGTAATTGTGCTAGCACAGCTAATGCTGTTTAGTGGGGAGCTTGGCTGAGCTTACCGTATAATGGCAGATGCATTAGGAAAATGACATGTGGCGTGCTGAAGGTGTGACTTCCAGCTCAAGTGCATGTGAGGCTTTAGCACTCAGAAAGGCATTCCAATGTAGGCTGGCTGAGTTGAGCCAGGCAGCTTAAATAGTCTTAAATCTCTATCACCAAGGGTGCAGGTTCATATTTTTTCACAAGTAGTTCTGTGCTCTTCTATCAGGAGCAATTCCATCATTCACACCAACTTAAAGTATTCATGTGTGGGATAAACCCTAGGAGGTTAATTGAATGGCTACAGGTCTTGTCTAGTGCTGTCGGGACCTGTTGTCTTCTGTGACACATTTCCAAGGCGTGTTCGCATCTTTGCTGTAGGACATCTGGGCAGACTTTTGCAAATGCCAGCTCTTCACGCTCACACGCCTGCTTCCAAATCATACTGCGCCGAAGAGGACAAATGATTGGCAAATTCTCCTTGGTGGACCTGGCAGGAAACGAACGGGGTGCAGACACATCTAGTGCTGATCGGCAGACACGGATGGAAGGTGCTGAAATCAATAAGAGCTTGCTGGCTTTGAAGGTGAGCTACAGCTCATGGAGCAGAGTGATATCCGCATGTGGATTCTGTTCAACTCTGGGGTCATCCGTTCTGTTTCTTTCCAGTACAAGGAAAAAACAACTGAAGAAGTACTAGTTTAGGATGTGAGCAACCTAAAAATAGCGTATACTTCCGTTTAGAATGTTTCCAGGAAAGTAGTGCAGTCTTGTCAGGACAGACACTGGTATAGTTATTTCACGCTTCATTCAAGTTGACCTTGTTGACCTTGTTTTTTGGGGGGAGTTTTGTGACATATGATGGCTATACCTACTGTCCTGTGACAGTCAAATACCTGGAGCACATTTTAAAGACTATGAAGAACTTAGGTCACAATACATGTGACCATGATTCAGCCTGTTGGGTTTACCAGCAATTGGTGGTTGATAGCTTACAGCGCTGTTTGAAGAGAGATGCTGACACTGCATTCACAAGACTTGTCTTTTTGTAGGAGTGCATCCGAGCTTTAGGGCAGAACAAGTCTCATACCCCTTTTCGGGAGAGCAAGCTGACCCAGGTGCTAAGAGACTCCTTCATAGGAGCAAATTCAAGGACCTGCATGGTGAGTATGCACATGTCAAACACAATGCTTAGGTTCTGTAATTCGACCAAATAGCTGCATGTTCCTCTAGAGTGAGGGGGTTTTGAAGTCAGAAAGCTTTCGATCTTGTTAAAAAGAACCCAAAAATAAAAAACCCCACATTTTCCTCATGGAAGCTTGCCCACGGTGAGTGAGATAATAAATTGGTGAGTTATGCCCAGCTCCAGTAGAAGCAGGGCTGTGGAAGTCTTTTTAATACGGTGAATCTGCAAGAGAGCTTGGTGTGCTCTCAGAGGGCTTTGCTTTCTGTGGATGGTGAGGCACAGCAAGTGCACACAAAGCCAGTGGAAAGTTGGATACGGGGATGCTGGCATGTCCCACAGAATCCATAAAGAAAAATGGACTTGACTGTCTCAACTCCAACCCTTTGTCCTCAAATGTCCCAGCTGTGTGGTGAGATCTGTAGGACCATTAATGAGCAAAAGTCAGATAGGAGTCACTAAAGTTTCTATTGTGTTTGCAGATAGCAATGATTTCTCCAGGCATGAGTTCGTGTGAGTACACCTTAAACACGCTGAGATACGCTGACAGGTAATGGCCTTTCTGACCCGGGGATTCTAATCTTCTTGTAAAGGGTGTTTTAGCTGCTTTTACTCTGACCTTTGGAACCTCAAGTTCTCTTGTACTGTTTGTATTGGCAACCTGGAGGTTAGTTGTCAGGAGCAAAGTATCTTAGAGCTGTCATATGAAACTGACCCGGGTGTTCTGCGTGAGACATAATAGAGATGACGTAAAACCATGAGTAATGTCTCCTTTCCTCAAAGGAATCTCCTCTCATGCTAGACTTCAGACTGCTCTGGCTCTTGTAGGGAGTTTACCATGTCCTGAATGGTTGCCTCCATGCCTTTTACTTTTTGTAGTACTTTGTGACCCATCTGTAAGGGTGTGCTAAGAATGTGTGTCACGAATGAGTGTTCTAGGTCACTCAAAGAATCACTGGCAAAGGTATCAGCAAAAGCAGGTTTAAAATTAAGTGAAAGACAGCGTTTGTTGGCAAGGTTCACTCTACTACTTGCTAGGTGGTTGAAGCACACAGAGAAGAATTTGACTAAAATCAACCTAAAATGATCTACCTGGAAGCCTGGGGAATGGAAAAAGGGGCAAGGATAGAAAAAGAAAGGGTAAGGATGGAAAGGAGTAAGGGAGACCCTCCCCTTGAGTCATGAGGTTCATGTGACCCCCTTGTCAAACACAGCCCTGGACTTGACCAATGGTTTAGGCCTAAAGATTTTAACTGCACTTAATCCATAGCCTAATTTAAATAATTTAACATAAGATTCTATTGATTTTACTGTAAGTACAACACTAGCTCACTTACAAGCCTAACTTACTTACAAATCCAACATACTTAAGAATCTAAGAGAGCAACCTTCATAGTATATTCGCTATAGCATAGTCACACACACAGAGACCCAAAGGACTGTACAAGGTATATGTACCACCCGCTGTGAAGGGACTTCAGTCCCAGCTCAAGTGATGTGAGTGCAACTGCCAGAGCGGCCCCTGGATGCCCGGACAGGAAAGTTTCCTTAACACAAACATCTCTTGGCTTTCCTTCCCACAGTCTTTAGGGGCTTCTGCCCACATAAGCCTGTTCTGGGGATGGTAATTGTGCAACTGATTGTTTCTTGCTGAGCACAGATTGATTGCAGTAGCTGCTTTGTGATGCTGCAGCCAAGAAACTGACAGAAGATGAATTTGAGTGACAAATCTTCTTGTTGTTGCAGAGTGAAAGAGCTCAGCCCTCATGACGGAGGTAGTGACACACAGAGTCAGATGGAGACTGAGGAGGCAGAGACCAGTACAGAAGGCTTGGGTCTTCAATTCAATGTATGTGTGTGCAGTGGGCTAAACAGAACTCAAAGCTGGGAACAACTTGCTGTTCTTACCTGGGCTGTTTCTTGCAGTTCTCCAAGGATGAGGAGGAACTCTCTCCCCACATGTTCAGCTATCGAGAGGTTATGACTCAAATTAATGAACGGGAGGAGAAGGTTGTAGAACAGCTCAGAGAACTGAGACAGGTATGGGGAAGCAGCAAACCCAGCCCAGGCTGCCTTCTGTATGTTTGACAGTAACTTGCTTTGTCTGAGCCAAGTGCTGCTGTACCAGTGGTGCTACTTTTTCCTCACTGCCAACTTTTTCCTGTATTTTCTGGCCCAACTGGTTAAACTGGGGCATTCCAGTGCTTTTGCCAGCTCCCTTTCCTCTCCAAATAGCAACCTCTCCTTGCTGCTAATGAGCACTGACTGCTCCTGGTCTGTAGAAGCTCAGCTATGTTGATTAGATTGCCAGATTTGAAGAAACTAATTGAATTTCCAGAAATTCAATTTCTCATCACTGTTATCCATGTGCATACAGAGAATGACGACTGAACTTGACTACCTCTTGGGAATCGCAGAGAAACCAGACTACGATCTTGAGACCTTTGTGAGCAGAGCTAAGTACTTCGTAGAGGACAGCTCAAGAAATTTCCTCAGTGTCAGAGGTATGTTAGACCCTGTTTCTGACTAGCACTGTCACTACTGAAAGTAACACCAGCATACCTGGGGGGGTTTGAGCACCCAGTCTGCTGAGAGAGACAGCTGGGCTGGAAAATTCAGCTTCCAGATCCGTCACCCTGTTGCTCTTACCTTTCTTTACAGAAACACTGGATGCCCTGGGGACTGCCATGCAACTGGAGGAGCAAGCCAGCAAGCAGATAAGCTGGCAGAGGCCTTAGTCATTACAGCAAAACCTGGTTCACAAGCAATCTTGCATGCACTTGTCTTGTCTTGCATGTTCGTCAGTGGTTTGTATCATTCCTGTTTTCAATGTGGTAGTGTCTGCAGGTCACGTGCCCAAGGGCAGTGAACACGGCAGTCTTTTTCTTCATGGCCTGTATCAGGGTACTCAGCAAAGTGCTAAAATGCACCCACTGCAAGGCTTGGGTAGGGGGCCTGAGAGTCTGCAGTCTCTGCCCGAGATGTCTGGCATCTGGCCCTTTGCTAGTGACAATGGTCTCCCCTAACAGAACTAAATCCACATGTATAGTATATAACCTTTTCCAGATGTGCTTGAAACATTGCAAAACTGTTGCAAGTTTTGCTTTTCTAGAAAGAAAATGGACTATGTGATTGTAAAAACCAGTATTTTAAGAAGTTGAATAAATAAATGTTGGATCTAATTATCTTATCTGTCCTATAAAAAATATTTCTTGTTGATTTTGGTAAAGTCTAGCAGCTCCTAAAGACTGGTTGTTGGTAGGGAGGCTGATTTCTTAGATGAAGTTTCTTTTCAAAGTCTTTATACTTGTAAAGTTTACATAAAAATCACTCAAGATACGTTTTGTCTCTTACTTTTGAGATCCTGCTGGGATCCCCTGACATCGGGGGAAGCTGGCTGAGGTGCAGCTAGCTATCTGCTGCCATGGCCCTTGTGTGCAGCCTGGGTCCAGATTGCCCTGCACACCCTGTCCTCTGGGAAAGAGCAGGTTAGGGGAGGAGCAGTTGCGAGGCATGTGCTGGTGCCTGCTTTCTTATTTGTTCAGCTCAGTTCAGCATTTGTCTTCAAAAGCAAAAAATAGGTGTGTGGGCTCTGGATTCAGCAACACAGCAGGCAGCTATGTAAGCATCAGGTCACAAAGGGATCCTTCTACCCTTACTCCCTCTTTTCTTAGAGCTGCCTTCTCCTTCTGAAAGTCAAGGGTGTAATTTAAGTGACAATGCCCTCAGCTCTGCACCTGCCAGCTGTGGACTGCATCCTTGCTGTGTCTCTGGGGATGCCAGCTACAGTGGAGGCCAGTTATTCAGCCTGGACTGGATCAGTTTTTGTGTGCCATGTTTCAGGACTGGCCTGGAAATGACAGCAAAAGAGTTAGGGATCTGTGAGGGATGTGAGCAAACATTAGTCACAAGCACCTAAAGAAGGGACACTTCAACCCAGGCACAATCCTCCTCCACAGCTGGGGCACTTTGTGCTCAACAGTTTAGGTTCTGGGAGCAGAGTGGGGCTGAGCACTCTCAGGGTTTCTGAACTGTCAAAGCTGACTTGGCCCTGGGCTCTGCCTGCATCATACTAAGATGGCACAGCCAGAGTAAAAGGGCTGTTATGCCCTACTAAGTCTGGACAAAAGCAAGACCTTCCTGTTCCATTTCAGCTGTTAGTACTCTTGGATTATCCAGCCTTTCCCTGTGCAAGGAACAAAGTGTTGCCTGCTACCTTCTCTCTGTGGACCTAACATTGCTTATTTTCCATATATCCACCTTAGGAGTTAGAGACCTGATCTGCAGGCCATCAGCTCCTACCCTGGATGGGGGAAGAAGCACACACTGACTTGAGTCTGGGCCTCTTGGTGCAATCCCAATGGAAAATGCTGTGTTCCTGTCCTGCCCTAGTAGCACCAACAGACAGGAGAGTCCCAAAATAAACAAGGGATGTTCAGCTGTGCATGGATTAGCAATCATTTAACACTGGGGCTTGCTGAGAACCAACTGTTTAATAATCAGTGGGAGCTTCCTGGTGTATATTAAAGTCTGGCACGTTTCTTGTGTGACCACAAAAACCCCAGGACTCAAACATCACCACCCTTCCTTCTGAGAGGCTGTCACTGGAAAACTCCTCACGTTTGTCTCCCTACCCACCGAGCATTTTCTGTCATCTGCTTTTGCAGAAAAAGTGTTCTGACAGCACTATCTTGTGGACAGTGTAGGAAACTCATACTGAATGAACCAATTTTTGTGCAAATGGCTGAATTTCATTAAGGATTGTGCAGTCAATCATAGGCACTAGGTTTTTCAGTGGGTGGCTGATGTTATAAAAGGGTGTTTCACTGCTGGCTGTGGCTCCCAGCTGTGTGGAGAATACAGTGGCCACAAGCCCTGCAGCACCCTTCGGCCCTGTGCAGGACATACACTGCTTCCAGGCCCAGCCATCAACGGTGACAGCACACAAGGCCAGAGCAGATTTCACATCTCCCTGTAAGTAAAACTTCAAGCCAGCTCTGGTGGCAGCAGCAGGGATGGTGTCTGAGCACTTCTACCTGCAGGCAGCAACTCTGCACCATTCCCAAACACACCCATCTCCAACCAGCTTAGGGCTGGAGATGCAGCAGAGCTGGGATACTCAGCAGAGAGGAGTGCTAGAGGTGAATGGGTGAATCTTTCCTGGGAGGGACACGTCCCGGTCCTTTCCTACTGGAAGGATGCCACTTCTCTAAGGTTCTTTTTATGGTCCTGTAGATTCTACTCCAGTTTCTCACCCAATGACTTTTGTGGCAGCTGCCTGTTAAACATACACCAGCACAGGCTCCCTCAGACAAAGTGTGGTTGTGTGTATGAGGACCATTAGGAAGAAGAGAATGATGCTTTGCAACACTTCTATGATGTTAGAGGTGGGAGTTACACTGCTAGCATGAAAGGAGGATGGATGTAGTTTTTCAAATAACACTGTGGCTACATATCATGATCTACGCAGAGGCCACAGCTCAGGCAGCCTGGGCTACGGTGGCCTGCGCTGCTGATCTGGGACAGGAAACACCCAGCGCTGGAATTGTTCACCAGCCTTACCCAGCAGCCCTCAGCACATCTCTGGAGGCCTGCAGAGTAACATCAGTGCTGCAGGCAACCCCTGCCTCGACCCGGGCAGCCCTTGCTGCTGCACTCTTCGCCTCAGGGGACAGCTCCCTGCACCTCCCCTACCTGCCAAGGTGACGGCTGAGCCCGGCAGGTGATGATGGACCCCGAGTGAAAGACCCTGCTTGTCGCCCTGCAAGGTCAGCCGGGTGTGCATTAGCGAGCGCTTGTACCTTTGGTAGTCGAGTCAAGGGGCGTACAGAAAACATACTATCTCAACCGCTGTAAAACCCGGGGTGCCCTAACTGACACACAGCAGTAATCATACCTATTTTTGAACCAAAGAAACGTAGCTCCACCGAAATGGAGCCTCAAAAAATTTCACGACACTCGTGCTTGTTCCTCTCCACGGAAATCTTTAGTAAAAGGCGAAAGATTTATACGATCTGAAGAGAAACCAGAGTATACCGTCCTTCGCCTTCCCCGACATAGCCGCCGTCTGCTCCACTCCCCAGAAG
>VZTA01019641.1:21370-79251 GCA_013398855.1 Mohoua ochrocephala
GCATTCCGGGTACGCTGCTCACACCAAGCGGAGGAGGCGGCCCATCCCGACCAAGCCCGGTGCTTCCTGCCCTCCTGTCGGGGAGGGCGGAGCGAAGCGGGGCAGCTGGGGACAAAGCGAACGGGAGTGGACAAGGAACCCGTGGCACTCCGCTGTGGTCGCATCGTCGGCACGGGCAGCACCGCGCAGAGGCAAAAAGTCGGCTCCGAGAAAGGCCACCGTACGGCCCCGCCGCCACCATGAACCAGGGCTCGACAGCGAGGGGGCTCGCGGTAGGGCCCTACACATGGTGCTGAGCTCCGGGCGGGCGCCAACACCACCTCTATACCCCTGGGCGGGCCTGGAGTGCCCGGGACTTTCGGGCAGGTCCCCGGCTGCCGCTTCTCGCGGAGTCCGATCCGCCGACACGCAGCTGCTCCGCTGCATCGCCCGGGCCGGGAGAAGGGGTTGCCCGAGCCCCGCCCCGTCATCGCGCATGTTCTCACCAGCTAAGAGTAAAGAGGTGGCCGCCCTGGCGGGGGTAGAGGCGGTGCGGAGGAACCCTAAATGCAGGGTCTTTGCTGCTGGGAGCCACGGGCAGCGGAGCCGGCAACCCTCAGCAGCAGCCCTGGGCCACAACATGTTTATCTCACTCTCAAACTACATTGCGAATGAAATGCATCTTACTAATGAAAATTGATTCTGTTTTTTACCAATACAAGGATAGCTCCACCGAAATGGAGCCTCAAAAAATTTCTCGACACTCGTGCCTGTTCCTCTCCACGGAAATCTTTAGTAAAAGGCGAAAGATTTATACGATCTGAAGAGAAACCAGAGTATGCCCTTGTTCTCCCCATGGCAGGTACCGATCCACGGCTGTCCCTACTGAGCTTACAGCGACCTGGAGTGCACCCAGGTTCGACCCTCTGCTGTCCCGTCCCGTTCTCCCGGTACCGGACAGAGCCCGACCTGACACCGGACCAGCGGTCCCGGGGAGCGGCGGCCCGAACTTTGCCGTGTTTGCGGCACCGCCGCGCGGTGCACTCTGGGTATGCAAATCACCCGCAGTACTAATAAGGCGCCCATCGCCGCCCGCTCCCGGAACGGCCGCAGCCAGGCAGGATCGGGGCCCCAGGGACGCATGGCCGAGACCTCCCGCGCCTGCCCTTCGCCCCCGGCACGCTTGCCCAGGCCAGCCCCAGACCGCCCAGGGTGGATAGACAAATCCTACCTTTGTACTGGACGTCCAGGTGTACTGAGCACAGCACACCCAGCGTGGGCTCCATGAGCACACAGGGCACCTCTCCCGTCATATCGTGGGGGAAAAGGGCAGAGTGACAGGGACGGTCTTCACACAGTGCTCCAGGCTGTTCTCTTCCAGGCAGTAGGGCTGCTCAGTGCAGCCACAATGCCGAGGACACAGGCACAGCTCCTGCCTGGGCAGAGATTGACACAGGTGGTGACACTGCCCGTTGCCCCCAGCAAGGCCCACTCCTCACCCGCATGACCCCGAGCATCTTCGGAGCCCCGTGCTGGGCCTGGGGGGAGGTACAAAACAGCACGGCTATGAGGCCTTGGGAATCTCGGCTCTGGCACTTGGGATTGCTGTGGCCCAAAGAGTCCAGCAGAACCTGTGCATCTTTTTGATCCTCTGCTGAGTTGGAGGCGTTTAAGAACTTGATGAGGCCTTGCACCCTTGTGCAGAGAAAGAGATGCCAACTTGTGTGCCTGGATGAGCCTGGATCAGCTGCCTCAGCTGTTTCACTGTCACTCTGAGAGAACCCAGTACCGCATTCCACTTGAAGTGTGCCTCAAACAGCCAGGAGAAAATGTCTCTGTCCTTGTCAGGAGCCACAACTAGAAAACCAGCTAGCAAAATTCTCAGCTGGACTAAGTGGCCGAGGAAGGCCCTTCTGCGGGCAGTTACAGAAACAGTCTGGCACCGGCATACCAACAGAGTTGCTACAGATCCCACTACTGAGCCTGCTGCTTTGTCACTCTTGGAGGAAGCTGTGACAGCGTGTATCGCCCCATGGCCTCTGAGAATGTCCTCTGAACTACAGAACTAACGGGGTTTGGCTTCCACTCCCCAGGGGGAAAAACAGGAAGAAAAAGTTGTAATGCACTTTCAAAAGACAAGCCACAAAACTCTCCTACCCCAGAGAGGAACTCTGGGAAAGTTTGCAGTAGGTGAATGCTGCAGGTAAGGATGGAAACTGTTTTCTGGTTTTAACAGGAGGAATTGCAACCAGCAAGGCAGGAGTATCTCACCAAAATGACTGTGAAGAAAGTGAGCTTGTTAAAAAAAGAGAGGGGATGAAATGGAACCGCTCAACGATAGGTGAGACTCTGAACTCCTTCCAGCCAGAGCAGCGCTGCTGGATCTGCCATCCGCAGGCAGAGGGAAGGGAGTGGCTCGGTGCAGCAAGCAGCCCCAGGGGCCAGAGGTCAGGGAGAACATCCTCACCTGAGTCAGGACAAAGCGCAAATGGACACGCTGCGTACCACGGCTTTCACAAATGAGCTCCTTATGCTCCCTGCCAGTGTCTCCAGTGAGCAACAGCAGCTTTACAGACTCTCTTTTGTCCTCTTCTTTCAGGTGGTTCAGCCCCAATATTTCCAGAGGAATCAAGACACCTCCGATCTCCAGAAATTCGGTAAGGTATCTGTGGCTGCAAGGCTGCAAGAATAGGGGGAACAAGGCCAGAAGTGTCACTTGCCTTGGAGCCCATCTTCCTCTGCCAGCATGCCATGTCCTGGGAGCCATCACCTCCCATCTCACTGCCGTGGGTAGAGGTCTGGACTGGGCACTGTCTCTGCAGAAGAGCATGGACCGTCCTCTTACAGGCAGGCAGAGGCAGCACGCTCATCCAAATGTGAGAAAAACCACTAATGCTAGGTTCCTGAGAGATGGGTTACATGGCTTTCCCTTCAGTTCCATCTTTCGATAGCCAGGTTGTTTTTTAAACCTGCAGAACGTGGCTGGATGTGGATGTTTCTGTACAGAAGCTTATTCTTTAAACAAATTTTCAATAGAGGTCTTGCCCATCCTCTCCATCTCACTACCACACAGCACCTCCAGCTGTCCAAGGAAACAGATGCATCATCCTGAGCCACACTGTCAGGTGAGCCAGAATCAAGCTGGCTCCCTGGGAACTCCAGCTCCAGCTCAGGCTCTGCCTTGCTTTTAATGAAGCTGTTCAGGACACAACTTTGAACAGCTTTGTGGGCACTATCCCATTCCTGCAAGAAAACCATGATGGCTAATGGCTTCCTGCTCTTTGGCAGATGCCATGATCTCTTCTGCCTAGACAAAAATGAGAAAGAAGTTTAAAAAGGTCTGTGAAGAAAGACTGTACTAATGAATTACCGCTAGAATCCCATTCAAAATCTCTGGCAAATAATATTAAAGCACTTAGTAGCCATTTAGTCTCATTTTCTCTTATACTCGTTTCATGGATAGGAAAACAGGCAAAAGGAGAGTTCCTGATGTGTCTGAAGCTGCACAGTGAATCTGTGACAGACTCGAGATTATTTTCCAGGGCAGGTGGTTTCACCAGAGGAGCGCTCTCCTCTGCTCTGCTAATAAAGTCATTTTGATGTTACCCATTACCCCAGCCCTGTTTCTCACTAGCCTCATGATATGAACACCGCTGCTCATATCTGACCTGCCAGGGAATAAATAGAGTGAAATGAGAGCAGAAATAGGTATGGATTTATGGGGAGTGACAGGGTCAAGGGGGCTATAAATGCCTGTTAGCACAGCAGCACAGCCCTCACTCACGTGCTGGAACGACAGCCGTTTGGACTGGGCCCGCGTCCACCCCAGGAATGTGTGCCTGGCCTTGGCAGTGGGAAAGTGCTTTGGCACCCTTTAGCATGACAGACATTTGCTCTGTTCTTTCCTTATCTAATTTTCCTGGCATGTTTTTAAACTAAGAAGAGCTAAAATGATAAGAGCGATAGGCAAGAAGACAGAAGCTCCAGAAACATTCCTAGTCTGCAGTTCCTTCTGTTTCTTCACAAGGTGTTTAATAAAGAAACCCACATTTTGCCAAGTGTCTTTGGCACACTTTTGGCTCGGTGTGATATCCCCTAGTGCAGCTTGACAAATGTGAAGGTGCACTTAGCAAGGGAGATGATAAATTCTCCATTTGTGTGGCAATCCCACAGCCGTGCACGCCTTGGCTGGAGGACACTGAGCAGTGCCGAGGAGCCTTGCAGTTCAACACCAGGATCTGTGTCCACACACGGATGCAGAAAGAGGGATAAGGTTGCAAACAGCAACATTAACACAGGTGCCTTGTCCTCACCCAAGCTGTAGCAACATGCCTAAGGGTAAGAAAGGAATTCACAGTTTGTCTAATGCACTTCTTGGGCTTCCTACCTAACAAAAGCACCATTTTAAGTTTTATTTAAGTGTAGTTTATGAAAAGAGGAGTTAAAATGACACAAAATCTTCGTGCTTCAGAATAAGAAGTTTCTTTCAATGCAATACAAATCATCAGGATTACCAATTTCCTGTCTACAAAATTCTTAAGCCCTTTCTTCTAGTATCTGGAGCAAAATTTCAAATCAGTTCCAAAGTATCCCCAAGATGCCTGCTCAAAAGTAACTTTCTACTCCTGTTTTCTGAACCAGACTGAAGACGACGGCTACGACGTGAACGTGGATCTCAGTGCCTAAAAACAAACAAGTAAAGCCTTCAAAAAGCTGGCTGAGAAACAATGCTTGAGAATTAAGATGAGATGAAATTTCATTTGGGAATTAACGGTCTGTGCTCTGTAAGGCATCTGTGTCCTTGGCAGGGCATTTTCAGGACCTCCTTTGCGGGGAAGCAGGTTTAAAATAAATCCATTTTCCCAAAATAGTTGTGATTGAAAATGTTATTAGCCATAACAAATGTTAGTGCTGACAGGAGAATGGCCTGTTAGGGGCCTCTGCTGAAACAGTCAAGTGAAAGTCATATTTCACATTATTGCAAGCATTTTCCTGTGATTTACAGAATATTTGTGAAACATTACTTACAAGGCATATGATTGATATTGAGAGAACAGCTCGTGTGTAGGGGGAATCTGTATTTCACAGAGACTGTTTGCATGAAATTTACAGTCCCATAAAGTGCTCCTCTGTCCTCAACAGAGATCTAGTTAAAAGAACTTTACAGTCTGAAACATCCCAAAATTGATTCTAAATTAACGTTTCCATATTTATGTTTAAGATGCTGGTGGTGTAATGCTCTCCCATTTTTATTATAAAGCTGCAGTAACCCCCCCACTACTCAGAAATACCAGCAGCAGCCTCTGGATGTGAGGATTTTAGTGATACGAAGGGCTTGCTTATGAATCAATGGCAAAAAAAAAAAAAAGAAGTTTGAAACGATGATGACATGGCTTCAGAGGATACAATGGTGTCTGTCTCTGGCTGCTGTAATAACAGCATCTGCTGACACAGGAGTCTTTAAGCCAACATTGCAAAGTACCCTGAAGATGTACATTAATGTTTTTATTATGACCGTTTTACATATGGGAACATACAGACACAGGGAAGTTAAACGACTTGCCTGAATCGTTTGTCAGTGCTAGCATCAGCATGTAACTCCTGGTTGCTGGCTTCAAACTCTGCTGTCAACAGTGCTGGGCTGCCACCCAGTCCACTGGACCTAATAATCAAAACAAGGCTGGGTCAGGGCAGGGCAGGGCTTTATTCCTGCCAAGAAAAAAAACCCGGTGATTTAGGAACTGGCTCTGGCAATTCAGCAGTTCTTTACATCCAGAGTACTGCTAAATCATCAGATTGAGATCAAAAGGCAGACTGGTGCTGCTTCAGCCTCAGACCGAGTGTGAGGTGCCAGGGAACGATCGCCTTGGACTCATGGAAGGACAGAGTGGCAGTGATTTGGTGTTACCTTTGCATCTTGCAACATCAGGGTTGTGCCCAGCCTCACGCAGAACTCAGAGCTTGTTTCCCTGGTAGGTTTCACCCTTTCCTGGCACATCTCAAGTCCTCCCACGCACAGTGCTCCTTCCTCAGTGTACCCCAACATCCCCAGCCCCTCAACCCAGAGTCCCACCGGCCCCTCTCTCACCCGCCTGTCCTGCCCCCCAGCCCCATTGCTAAGGCACAGCCCCAAACCCACCCCTGCACTGCCTCACCCCCAGGCAGGCCCTGCACTGCCCCCCTGCATCCAGGCCAGCCCCTTCCCCGTCTGATCCACGGCAGCCTCAGCATCCCCTGCCCCCGACCACCATCCCACAGGCCTGATCCAGCCCAACCACAGGCCCCGTGCTCCCCGACACCCCAAACCCCACTCCAGGCCCTACAGTCCCTCACACGCTGCCTGACCCGCGTGCCCAGCCCCTCCTGACCCAAACACCCAGCTCAGGGCCAACAACTCCTCTCACCCCTCATGCCCTCCCTATCCCTGGGCCCCCCTGACTGCAATGCCCACTCCAGGCCCTACAATTCCCCTCACCCCGGCCCTGCGGCCCCCGCCCGCCTCAGCCCCTCACTGCCGCGCCCCTGCCCCGGGGGGGCGGTTACCCCGCAGAATGACTGACACGCGGCCGAGCCAATCGCCGCCCGACTCTCCCCCCCCGCCCAATGGGTGGCCAGTGGGCGGGGCGCCGGGCCGCTGCTAAGGGCGCGTTGCTAAGGAAGTGGGAGGCGGGTAGGGGGCGGGGCGGACGGTGAGGCGGGGTCGGCGTTTTCCCTCCCCATTGGCTGCGGGGAGGGAGGTGGGCGGAGCTTCCGGCGGGAGGGCGGAAGCGGCGGCCGGTGCGGGGAGCGCGGCCATGGGCACCCGCGGGCTGAAGGCGGCCGTGGTGGAGCTGGAGCCGGGGCAGGCCCGCGGTGCGGAGGCGAGCGGGACCGGGGGCACCAGTGACAGCAGGGACCGGGGGGCCTCTGCGGGCGGAGAGGGGGGGAGCGGGCTGGGGTATGGGAAGAGGAGCCGTGGGGCATCGGTGCTCTAGCAGGTGTCTGGCAGTCCCTGGAGGACAGGGCAGGACGCTTCCCTTTTCCCCCTGGAAGTGGCAGCAGCCGCTGCTGTCTCGCCGGGAGGTGGGAAAAGCGGTCTCGCCCCCCGTAGGGATCGGTTCGGTGCTGGCTTTGCGGCGCTGGAGAGCGGTGGGAACTGCAGGGGCTGAAGCTGTGCTGTCCTGCAGAGCACGCCCACGTAGTGAAACCGGCGTGAGGCAATACTCGTAACTGGCCGAGAAGTCAAGCTTATGCTTGCTTCACCACTGCCTTTCAACTTTATTAACCAGACAAGTTGCTGTCAGTTCTGCCTCGGGTAGGCTGGAGGGCAGTTGCTGTAACACTCGTGATTTGTTTCAGAAGGCAGCGCAGAGAGCGAGCCTGCCGAGGGCCAGCCTGTGGTGATCCTCCTCGGCTGGGCCGGCTGCCAGGACAAATACCTGGCCAAATACAGCGCAATCTACAGCCAGAAGGTGAGCGGCTTGTCTGTATTTTCATGACGCTGTCGTACTGTGAAACTGCCTTTTTTCTGCCTGTTGGTAAAGTCTCTCTGAAGCCTCTCGGTCTCAGTCATGGGGAGGGAGTGAGAGTTCTCCTGTCATTGAAAGCTCCTTGTCTCTCACAGCCTGGGCAGTGTTATCTAACAGCTGCTGATGTCACCTTCGTGTGTGCAGCTAAGATAGAAATACTTCCTTGGAGAAACTTTCAGCTGCTGTGTGACTCACTGAAGTGTTTTAAGGCTTTTAAAATTGTGGGATTATTCAGGAGTGGCGTGAACTGTGTTAGTTTTCCAAACAGGTAAACATGCAGGGAAGGATTCTGTGTTTACTGCTTGCTGTTAGGCCACAGCACGGACTTGGCGAGGCTGGGGTGGGAACTGACAGAACACATCGGCATCTGTCGTGCCTTGGGCTCTTCCTTCCTGTGAAAATGATTCATCCAAATGTTGTAAGCCAAATTAATTTTATCCTGTCTGTGAAACAGGCGTCCTGTGATAGTCATAGCTGCTCACTAGGAACTCCTTGTGTTTGAACTAGAGAGATCTGTCCTACTGCCAGTCCCCTCAGTTATGGTATTTTCCTTTCTAATACTGTATTTTACTGGAATGACCCCAGCTTGTAGCATGGGGGCCCAGTGAAACATTGGATTTTCTTTTCTTGGTCAGCATACAAAGAATCTTGTATTTATCCGAATCTGTTCCAGCTGTAGGTGGTAAAGTTTGTACATTAACAAGTCTATTGTTAATGTGTAATCCGGTGCAGGAGTCATTAATTGGCTTGATCTAGTGAAGAATTTGTTGTTAAGTGGCTTTAAGATGCTGCTGAGCAGATGAGGAGCACGTTACAGGGCAGCATGACAACTTCTTGGAAAGTACTTTTCTCTCAGAAAGCTCATAGAAATGGGAGAGGAGAGGATGGGTTTTCTTGGCTCACTAAGAGGAAGTGGCTGTAACCATGGCAAAATGGTAGAGAAGGCTTTGATTTGAGAACTTGGTATCCTCTTCTTCCCCGTTCACTGTTTAGGGAGCTCCCGGGGGGGTTGTTTTGGTGACTTTGCTTTGTGTTTGTCAGTGTGTAATGTCAGTGAGCTCAGGTGATAGAAAAGGTCTAAAGCATTTATAAATGTAATTCCATCTGCTCTATTTTGAAACTCCTCCAAGATCCTGTTTCCAAATCTGTACCTTAATGTAAGGATGTCAATGGAAAGGCAGTTGCTCAGGAGTTCTGAGTCCTTGAGCCAGAGCTCTTCCTTTGCACAGCCAGAGCGTTTCAGGAGGATTTACAGAAATCACGTCGGTGTTGGTTGGGGTGAGTCTGAGAGACAGCTGCAAACAGGTGCACCCAAGGAGAGGAGGAAATTCCTCCTCCTTCTTATATTTGCTTCAGTGTCATGAGCTGGATGTGTACCAGAGCAGGCTCCTCTTACCAAAACGGCTGATACTGAAGGGAGATGGTTTTCTCCTCCTGGGTGAGGATTAACACTCATAAAAGTGGGTGGCAGTGTCCCCGGGGGTTGTGCCAGTTAGCACAAGATCTGAAAGGATCTCAGACATGACCAAAGCCAGGCCTCTGCCACTGCAAAGACCTTTTCATAATACCATGTGCTGCTATGATTAATGTAATCCCCGTTCGTGTCAGTGCCTTGCTGCTGACACTAAAGGCTTTCTTCTGGCTCTGTGGTTTCTGTTGGAAACCTGTCCCAAATTTTCACGCTCTTTGTACTGCCGCTTGCCTACCCTCTGTAATTTGCAGCGCAGCCTAAATGTGCGTGGGGTCTCTTTCTGTTGTTCTTAGGGCTGCACCGTCATCCGCTACACGGCTCCATGGAGGATGATCTTCTTCTCTGAGACCTTTGGCATCAGATCCCTGCAGACGCCAGCCAGGCGACTCCTGGAGCTGCTCTTTGACTACAGCGTTGAGAACAGACCGGTTCTGTTCCACGTTTTCAGCAACGGCGGCGTCATGCTGTACCGGTACATCGTCGAGGCGCTCCACACCCACAAGACCTTTCAGAACCTCAGAGTGGCTGGCACCATTTTCGATAGCGCCCCCGGCAGAAGAAACTTGCGAGGAGGCCTTCGAGCCCTGGCCACCGTCTTGGTCTCCATGAACGTGCTGCTCAAGTATTTCCTGCTGTTCACGTTTGCCAGCGTGGCCGTCGTGCTGCGGATCCTGCTGTACCCCCTGACCCGCTTCATCCACGAGAGCCATTACGATGCCCTGCTGAAAGCGCCCTCGCGCTGGCCCGAGCTCTACCTCTACTCCCAGGCCGATCTCATCATCAAGGCCAGCGAGGTTCAGCACATGGCCAACGCCCGGCAGCAGCTCGGTGTCCCCGTGAAAGCCGTGGACTTCTCGGATTCGGCTCACGTCAGCCACATGCGGGTGTACCCCACCTACTACCGCAGCCTCTGCACGACTTTCCTGTCTGACTGTGTCGGGGGCTCGCCTCCTTAGTGCTCTAATGACCTTCAGTGTTTGCCTCTGCTTTGCTCAGCTCCTATGGGAAATGTCACCCCCTTTGCTTTTTGTGTCTTTGAAGGGAAGAAAGTAGAGACTTCTTGTTTGGTTTGGGCTTTTTTTTTTCCCCTTACCGTCTACAAGTCTGAAAGCTTCCAGCCTGGCCTTTGGACCAGCCACGTTAGAGCAGAAAGTAGATATGGATTAATTTAAAGTCCCGAAGGTGAAATCCTGTCATGGTTCATGTCGATGTGCTTTACCAAGGTGTCACAGACCCGAATCTCGCACTGAGTATTATTTGTTTCTTCCTGTCTCTTCTTGTTCTCTGCTGTCCTTGTTGTCTCTTTGTCCCTGATGTCCGATGTGCATGTTCTGTTGCTTGTGCTAATTTTACAATACAGCTCTTCCATGTCTTTGTTGGTTTTTTTTTTCTTTTTCTCTCTGCCATTTCTTTTATCTTGCAGTGAGCAAACAAAGCCAAGTCTGCAGGACTTTTTGCTTTTCTCAGTGCATCCCAGCTCTTGTTGTACTCTCCTTGCTGGAGACCAGGCCCTGAAACCAAGTGTAAGATGTGGAAAAGGTGTGTGTAGGGCAGTATGACTAGACTCTCATCTGGTTCCATTAAATAGCTGAGATAGAACAGTCAAAGCTCTCTGATCCTTGGTGGGAGCTCAGATGTTTGTGATAACTTTTGTGTTCTTCAACCCAGAGGTTTAAGCTAACATTTTGGAATGTGTCTGGTGTTTTGTTTCTCTTCCTTCCAGTCTTTTGTGTGTTCCACTGAGTAGTTTTGCTTTCTTGGAGAGCTACTCATTTGTTGTTGTATGTCTTCAAGCAGCCTATATTTTGCATCTGGATATTTAGGGAAACTTTTGGGTTACAGCTGTGCCAGACCCCAGACACAGAAAGGTGGAATTGCAGAAGAAAATGGAACTGTCTCTTGGAGCTATGCTTTATACTGGGTATTTCTTAAATCACCTCCAGTCTACAAATGACCATGAAATATGACTTTTTTGTCCATAATGTTCTCTTCAGGTGATCAGTCTTTGCAGTCCATGCAACGTGTACAAGAAATTAATTCCTTCCACCTAGTGAAAAAGTAGCACATTGCACTGCACTTCATCCATGTTTGGGTTTAGGTTTTGTTGTTTGTTTGGGGGAGAAGTGGGGATAAAGACAGAGGAGAGCCTGCTGATATGTTTATGCTATGTCACAGCATAGCAAGCTAATTAATAACATGGTGAACAGGTTTAGCCAACTTTAAATTGCCAGGAAGAAGCTCTGGCAGGCTGTGACATGGACCTGCTTGAACAAGGAGCTGCCCTAGAGAGGCAGGCGCTTAAAAAGCAGGAGGATTTTTGCAGAAGGTTCTGCCAGTGGGTGGCTGTGCTGGTCTTGCCCACCCCTGGGGTGCTGTCAACCACAGTTACAAAACTCTTGCTGTTCTGGATTGAGACGCAGAGGAGGAGGTCCTTGGGAAGCACTACAATGATTTGGAAGTTTAAAACAAGAACTGTAACACCTCACAGAAGTGAAAGCACAGGGTGAGTGCCAGTGGTGACCACACAGCTGTTTGTAGCAGACTATTGTGACAAGGCTCATTTACAGCAGAATAACCCCATGATGGACATGGTTTCAGAGGTGGGATGGAGTGTCTATGGGATAGGTGAGAATTAACTGAAAAGGGGCTGATGACCTGGTTTGTCTTTGATTATTTTAAAGTGAAAAGTGTCTCCAGGCACAGGAGCCGTTGTTGCTCGGCATTCCGTCTTCTGTAGGTGTGATCTCAGTTCCAGCTTCCACTGTGACAATGGGATGTGAGGGCTACCCTGTGGTAAGAGCCTTCAGCTCTCCCCTTTTCACGGAGAAATTCTTCTTTCTAGAGCTTTGGACCTGTAAAATCCAGGCACGGTGCCTTATCTCCAGAAAGCCCATCAGAGATCTCCCAGCTTTTTAAAGCAGGCCCCTCGTTTGTGCTGTCAGTGCTGTAACTCCTGAGCTGTGATGTGTTCATCTGCCTTTTCAGAGATCTGGGCTGCGGCTTCTCAGCATCCAGCCTGTTTGTGGCACTGTGAGCACTCTTGGGGAGCCGAGGTGATAAAGTCTATTTATAACCAGCACTTGCCCTCATGCTGGTTTCTACAGGTTCAGTATTTACAGATCAGTTAAACACTCCATAATATACACCTCTGAATTAATACAGTTGTTCCTGGGAATCTGCTGATCCTATTTATTGCCGTGGGTGTTGAACTTCTCCTGTTTAAGGACTCGGGCTGTTGTGGGACGTGGCTGGCAGGAGCTGGAGCTAAACCCTCTGCCCCTGCCTGACAGGATGGTGGAGCTTCCTCTGGGAAGAGCCTCACGTGTCAGCTGCACCTTCCACCCCCACTTTCACCTCCCCACCGCGGGATTGCCACTTGCCCAGCTCAGTCCAGCTCAGCCCCACTTTGCAGGGCAGCAGGCAGGGAGCGGGTGCTGCCTGCTGGAGCTGTGCAGTCTGAGGGGTCCTGAGCTTTGCAAGCAGGAACCTGCTCACAGGCATTTCCACTGCTGCAAAAGGGACTTGAAATTCGGGGGTAATTTGTGTACACACCTCTCTGAGAGCAGGATGATCTCGGGTAAGCCAGTGATTTACAGCACCAGTCTTCTGGGTGGGTTTTGTTTTCCGAGTCCCAGTAAGTTTTAATTCCAGTTGTGAGCACTGCGTGATATCCTGCCCTCTGCTTTCCTGTACTGAGCGTGTGCCCCCACCTTCCTGCCCTCCGTATTCCTATGGCTTGTTATTTGAAACAGAAGGTTAATAACTTGGAGCCCGAAGGCACATGGCTGAGAACTGATCCAAGCACTACTGGATTTACAAAAACCCAGCCTCAGACCCTTAATCCTTGCTAAACTGTCACGGTTTGGCGCAGCCGGTGTTCCTAAAGAGCTTCAGCCTGAACACTGAAAGCCCAAAGGTTGTGATATCTTGGCAAATCCAGGTAAATCTCTGAGATGAGCTATGGGGAGGAGGGGCACTGCAGATCTGTTCATTGGGAAGAAAAATGCAGCATCCCTGGGCTTGCCTCGAGGGTAGGGAGTGGGATGTGGCCCAGAGCTTGTTTTCCTGCCGTCCAACCCTCATGTTCAGACTGTGAAACAGCGTGGGTGAAACACCGGCAGTGGTGGGAGAGGAGGATGCTCACGGCTGGCTGCCACAGTGGTGGTAAAGCAAAATTAACTTCCCCTCAGTAACAAAATCCATTCGAGTGTTTCCTGTGAGGGAACTGACTCCTGGCTGCTCCCCTGTCTTGCCTTCTCTCCCCAGGCAGTGCTGATGTTACGGGACGGTTTGGAAAAAGAAAAAAAGCCTCTTAGTGGTCAGGGTGGCCTGTGTGTCTGGGCTGGAGGGTGCTCAGCTGCTCCTGACAGGGCTGGGAGCATGTCTGTGCAGCCAGAGCTCCCTGCGGCACTGGGGGAGGCTGTGGTGGGGAACTGGGCAGGCCAGGGGCAGAATCCAGCCAGCCAGGGGTCAGGTTTTGGAGCTGGGGGGAACATCTTGCAGCAAGGGTAATTCAAATTAGGCCCCTGTGTGGAGACTGATCCGTGCCAACACCTCATAATGGTGTTTTAAAGGTGTGTTGGCTGAGGTCCCATTTTCGTGCGTGTTGGGATGCTGCAGGTGTGTGTGTGGAGCTCTGCCAGTGATGGAAAAGTGGGAATGGACGGGATGGAACCGAGCAATCCAACCCCGTGCTGCATCCCTAAGAGTGAAGGAGGGAGGCGTGAGGCCGGTCTCCGTTGCCCGTGGAGGTGACGGAGGAGGAGCTGGCAGAAGGCGGCTGTGCAGACCCCGCGGGAGCCCCGTGCCGGGCGGGAACAGCTCCACGAGGTGGCAGCAGGACCCCTCTTTCCTGCACGGAGGGATTTCTGGTCTAGGAGACAGCTGGGCAGATCCTGGAGAAGACCCCAACAGCGCGGCTCAGCCCAGCGCTTCTGTGTGTGCCTGAGAGCACCTCCTGCAAAAGGTCTCCTCTTGGGGCAAGGAAACAGACCAGCAAGAACAAACTCCAGTAACAAGAACTAGAGACTGTGCATTAATACAGAACAGCATCTCTCTCCCTAGGGCTGCTTGCCTCTGGAATTTGTACTGGATCCCATTTCTCAGCTTTAACTGATCGTTAAAACCAAAAGTCTAACAGCAGGAGTAGCTTTCCTGCCCTTCTCACACCAGCAGGCCAGGTCACAGCTTCCCTCTCCATTGCCCAGGGAAGGTTATCTGGGTTTTAAGTGAACCTGTGTAATAGTGTGATCAAGCAGACCACGGCCCAACTTCTGGGACCTCCATGTATCGGGACTCTGGAGCTCCCTTGGGTTCCCTGTAGTCCCCAAGCCCTGGGGAAGGAGCTTGAGCTTAGTCCTGAAAAGGCTGGCAGGACCCCCAGCACACAGGGCTGGGGCTTAGGAGGCAATTAGGAAACAGGACAGCACAAATGGGGACCCACAGCCACCACCTGATCCCTCTCCTAATGCCCCCTTGTCCAAGCACGCCTGCACAGCTCCTTCACCCAGCCTGGGGCACGGGCATCCCTCCATGCTCTTCCCTTTGAACTTGACCCCCCTATCCCCTCCTTTCTGCATCCTCACAGGGCTGCAAGCCCCCCCCAGCACCTTCAGAGACAGGCGACGTGGGCAGGGCTGGGGCGGGCACGGCATCCTTCGGTCACCCTCCCAAACCTATGGGGACTGGGGCAGGGAGAGCTCGGGCAGCCCCTGCCCCCGCGGAGTGATGGATGAGCTGACAATAGGGTATTGATAAGGAATTAACCTTGAGCCCTTCTTGCTTCAGTGTCAATAGAGCAGGAGCCAAGTACACACGTTTAATTGGAAATCTGTGTTTGGCCTCTGCTGCCTCTGAGCCCATCGAAGGAGAGAGCTGAGAGGGGGATGTGAACTGCCCTGCTGCCCCCTCCCCAGCTGGGACCCCCCCAGGCAGGTCCCTCTCAGCTTCCCCAGCTCCCCGCTGCTGGAGTTGACCATGGGCACCCGGCTCTAGAGGCTGCAGCAGCCTCCGTGCCCCCAGCCTGGCATGTGGAGGGCTGGGTACCAGGGCCCCCCTTGCTCCCTACAGGGCCTGTGCCCATCCTGCACTGGCCTACACTCCGAGCAGTTTGTTTAATTAAGTGTTTTGCCTAATGGGATTGCCTCATTTCCATAACAAACTGGCGGGCTGTCATTAGGTGGGCTCCCTCATTCATTACTGTTAATTAGATATGGATCCCCCAGAAGGCGGCGCGGGGTGATGAACGAGGCCCCTGACACACGCTATTACACATTAGCATTTTCTCAATATATCCGATACATCACGGTCCTCCGCTTCCTAAAGATATTTTAAATAAAATATTAGCAGCCTGCTGTGGGGTAGGTGGAGAGGGAGGGAGGGTTTCTGCCCCTCACCCTGGCCTCAGGCCTCCTTTGGGCTGAAAGTGGACGGGAGAGTGGCTGAGACGCTCCGCTGCTCCTCGCCGGCCAAAAAAGTGGCCAAATCCCCCCCTTTCCCTCTCCTTGCCACAGCAGATGGAAAGGGGTCCCTGACATCCCTACTGCCTCCTCCCACCAGCCTGGGGACCCCCAGCACCCCATCCCTGGGGGACACAGCCATGGGGAGGAGTTTGAAAACAGCCCATTGACCCATCTGCAAAATGTTTGTAAACCAAAAGCGTCGGCGCCAGCCGCGTGCTGGGGGGAACCCGACCTCTGCCCCCCCGCTCCAGCGGCCTCCCGGTCCCTGTGCCGGGGTAACCCTACACTGCACCGGGGGCCCCTAATGCAGGAGGTATAGATCTGTTTGGGCTGGGCGTCTCCTGCCCCCAACTAATGCAGCCGATGAGACTTCATTATGGGGGTGTCCCCCGAGGGGTGCCCTTCGCCCTGCCCTCCTGGCTCTATGGGGGGGCCAGTTGGGGGAACCCATCCATGGTGGGGTCTGGCACGTGTCCCAGCATCCCCCTGCATCTGTCCCTGCATCCCAAACAGGACCAGGACTCCCCTCTGGGACGTTACTCACATCCAGGGGCTGCAGCATGTGGGGGGTGTCTCCTCTGCTGCCTCTCATCTGCAAAGGGAAACACAGAGAGGCAGAAAGCGCCCGAGAAGATTTATACTTGTTTAATTAATGTCAAATGTAGTTTACAAACGGGAGTGACAAGTACCTCTTTGTATAGTATACACTGACACACAATCATCGACACACCGGAATATCGCTTTGTGCAACTGGGATTCTTTGGGCAAAGATAGGTAACTCCGATATTTCAGTTTGTTTTTTTTTTTTTTTTTAAATCATTTAAACTCATTACAGAAGAGGGGAAGTGGCGGATGCCTGTTACAAACTGGGATGCCTCTCTCCCCAGCCTTCCCCCTGCAGCTTCCCCCTTGAAAACAGGGGATGGCTTTACAATTTAAACAAAAAAAAAAAAGCCAAAAATAAACCCCAAAACAAAGAACCAATGACTAGTTACATATGGTTTTACACATACGTACACAGAGCACACGGCTGGTCCACAACACCTGCCAGAAAGGCCCTAGGAGGGAGCCAGGCTGTTTCCAAGGAAGGGCTGGGTTGGGGTATCCTACCCTCTTGCCCTTCCTGGCTGCCTCTCAAACCCACCTGGCTGCACCCTCTCCATCTCTGAGACCCCAGCAGCAGCACACTCCCAGCTCAGCCATGTGCCCCCCAAGTTTTTCTCCCTTTACAAATCCAGCCGGAGCTGTGCGTGCCTGCCCTTCCCCTGCCTCGTGCTGCTGCCCACAGGGTTACCCTGCAGTGACAGCCCCTGCCTGCAGTCTCCCCGTGGAGGAAGGGCCCTCTGGGGTGCCTTGGCTTCCCCTGGTTCCCGGGAGCTCTGCTGGCACACGTCCCCAGGCAGAGGGGGCTGCAGCTCTCTGGTCTCAGAGGCCACACACCGCTATGAGCTTGGAGACAACGGAAGCTCCCAATTAGGAATTGTCACCTTTTGATAAGATGTTTATGAAATAACAGCTCCTTCAATTTCATTTGGGGTTTTTTTTGGGTGCAGTGGGATCCTTCTGAAATCGCTCAGGAGATGCCAAGGCTGCAGCTGTTCTCTGCGAAAGAGCTCAGGGTAGGGAAGCAGCAGTGGGACTGTCACATCCCCCATGCATCCTGCTTCCCCAGCCCTTCCCTCCCTGGAGACACCCCAGCAGCCCAGCAGCGCTGGGGTCCCAACTCCAAGCCCCTCATCCACTGCTGTTTCCACACTGTCCTAAAATGCCCCAGCTATGTTGTGCTGCCAGGTGGGATCTGCTTGGAAAGGAGTGGGGAAGGTGAGCTTTCCCATCTCCCTGTCTTGTGGCTGCAGCGAGCTGGCACCCCACAACTGCCCAGGGAGCCGCGGCAGGGATGCACGGTGTGGGGCTGGGAGAAGTCCCAAGGCCTTGGGAAATGGGTCAGCATCTGTTTTTTGGATCCTGACAATAAAAGAAAGAACAACAAAAAAACAGGCCAGATGGCAGCTTTGGTTAAGGCTGAGGATACGGGAGACAGGGACAAGCATGAGGGACTGCGTGGAAGAAGCTGGGGCTGCGGGGGACCCCTGGGTCCAGCTGAGAGCGTCTCTGCTGGACCCCGGGGGTGGCAGTGGGGACGAGACAGGGCTGGCTTGGCTCTCTGCCCTAGTGCCAAAACCTTTTAGGAAAAACGCAGGCTGCAGGAGAGCGGGAGCCGGGGGAAGCGAGAGCAGGGCAGGGCTGGCTCTGCAGGGCTTGCACGGCTCTGCCAGGCAGCCCCACAAGGGAACTGGCTGAGTCTCTCTGGGCAAAGCCACCAGCAGGACCATCCCGCCCCCTGCCATCCCCCCTGTCCCGCCTCAGCACCGCCCTGAGCAGCCCAGGCATCCTCAGCCAGGAAGCGCTGCCCAGAGGAGGAAAGCAAAGCCAGGCAGGGCAGGGGAAGGGGCTGTGGCCTGGAGGAGCACAGGGAGCAGCCGGACCCTCGAGCAGGCACTCCCAGCCAGGGGAGAGGGCAGTGCTCTGGCAGACCCTCTCCTTCCAGCTCCTCACCGTTTGCCCCTTCCCCAGCTGGGAAAGACAAAGGGGGCTGAGCCAGATTCCCCCTGTCCTGCCTGGCCCCCCGGTGAGGAGTTAAAAGCTGTGTCTTTCCGGGGATAACGACTCTATTATAAATAGCCCCATTAGCTACAACTAATGACAAAAATCCACCTCCTCTACTCCCCATAAGTTCTGTAAGTTATGGGCAATGCTACAGCCATTACTAAAAGCTGTTAACTTCATATCTGAATGAGGAAATATACACCACAGAACATTAAACCATTTATATTATATATATGTATATATATACTTTTTTTAAACTAATGACTTTAATGCCAAAACTTTGCTGAACCAAGAAAAATATGGGTTTAATGTTCTCTGCTCATTTTTTTTTCTTCTTTAAAAAAAATACAACCCAAAGAAAAGAAAGGGAAACTTATTAGTATGTAATGTTTGAGTCTATCCCATTTATACACAACATTGTAAACATATATAATCTATATTACATGTGCTTCATTTCTGCCTGGGTGTGTTTTTTTTTTTTTCTTTAAACCTTTTAGTTATCACTAGAACACCACAAAAAACCAAAACAGAACCAAACAAAAAAAAATCAAACCAAAACAAATAAAAACAAAACAAAAACTGATCAAAGAACACAAGTTACAGGTTATTTAACATCTTTCTGTCAAGGGTCCCTTCCCCAGTCTCCTGGGGGCAGAGTGGTCAACAACACAGTCCAAAGGAGGGCTCACGAGCCATCCGCAATGCAAAGCCAGCTCCAGGGAACGGGTGATGGGGAACACTGGTTTTAAAAAAGGGGGCTTCACAACAAAGGATTTGGTTTTGCCCGCTGCAGATGCTGAAGGAGGTCTCAGATTGCGGGACCTCGGCAGCCGAGGCTCCCCACTGCTCCTGTATCCTCGAGTCCATGTCTGGAGTCTCTGGTTTGTTTTTTCTTTAAATTTTAAAACGTCTTTTTTTTGTTGTGGTCGTTCTTCTCCCCCTGGGTGTGATGAGCTGAGCCAAGTCGCTGGGTCCCGCCCTCCCGCTGGGTCCTTCATAAGTAGATGCGTCGAAGGTCTCCAGGAGACGTGATGGTGTTACACTGAGGACAGAGCTTCTTGGCACCCTGCAACCAGCAGAGGAGATGCACAGCGTGAGAGCGTGAAGGACATCCCTGCCCTTGGCCTGGGATGGCAGGAGCAGCAAGGCCCTCCAGGCAGGGCCATGGCCTCCAACAGTGAGCACGAGTTGTGTGAAGGGGGAGACCCAATGGCTTCCCTGACTGCCCTGCAAGCCCCTCGTCCTGCTCCAGTCCCTGGTATGAGGCAGCCGGACAAGCAGGAGCTCTGCAGGGGGCTGAAACCCAGAGCCAAGGTGCGTCACCCAACTCAGCACTGCTGTCACCACTGGTTGCCAGGGAGATCTGCTCCTTTTTGTTTCCCTGCTCACCTGCAGCCCTCGATGAGCCAGTTCGGGTCACTGAACAGGCAGGAAATCAACCGAGCTGGAACAAGTGAAGTTTTCAGCAGGGATGACTGAGCTGGTCCACGGGGGGCTTGGACCATCCCTTTCAGGGCAGCACAGTGGGGCGCTGCCTCGCCCATCCTGCAAAAGCCTGTGAGCTGCTGGCACGAAGGAACCCCCCGTTCCATCCCCCCCCAGCTCACACTGATGCTGCAGAGATGAGTCTGTTCTGCCAAGGTGAGCTGAAAACAGCAAACTGATGTGAGCTGGGGTGGGGTAATGGGTGGCCAACAGGAACACTACATGAAATAAAACGAGGGCTGATGTGCCATCTATCACCGAGCCTGACAGCAAGAGGGTGTTAATAAGCCTCAGAATCGGGGTCAGCCTAAGCCGGTCATCATTAGATTGGCAGGTGTGATAGACAATTGATGGGAAAAACGACAGAAAGATGGCTCTGCTGTGTTGCAGCCTCCCAGCAGAGTGGGAAATTGGGATGGCCTGGCTTTTCATACCCACCACAGCCTTAACACAGCTTCCTGATGCACAGAACTGAGCACAGGCTCCGCCAGAGCACCCCAAGTTTTGCTCACTGCTGTCAGACAGGCCTTACCTGCAGCACTTGACGTGACAAGTGAGCTGCCAGGAATGCAACCCTGTGTGAGAGCCTGCAGGCTTGCACAGGGCCTGCTGGCACAGCTGAGGCCGTTTGGTTCAGTGGTGCTGCTGCTCTCCCTGAGCGGGGCTTGTTGCAGGACCTGCAGCAGAGAGAGCAGCAGCAGGGCAGGACTGTGACCTGCCACACTTGGACTTTGGCAGAGCCTGTTTATTTAACATGCCTCTTTGCTTATGCTCAACACCGCAGCTTTGGACCTCCAGAATTAGAAACAACAAGCTCTTCTCTACATGTCCCAGTAAAAACTTGCTGCAGCGGTGAAAACATGAGAGAACAATCTAAACACGTGCCCCTTCTGCCACTGTGGTGACACAGCAGCACTCCCAAGGAGGGGCTCACTAATCTGGATGCAAATGCCACAAAATACCCTGTTTCAACTGAGTCTCTGCTCAGTTGCACGCAGTTCCCTTTTCCTTGGAGGCACCTGTTGCATCTCTGTCCTGGAGATCTCTTTTCTGCACCACAGACTGATGGCTTTAAGGGGATCCACTCTCCCACCTGAGGCTGAGAGCTGCACATGCATAGCCAGGGACAAGTTTTCAACCATGTCACGAAGCAGAGCCCAACCACACGGAGCTTGACCTATTTTCTGCAAAAGCTACACGATCACAGATTGATTTAGGGCAGGGGTGGATGCTGCTTCGCCTGCACGCGGGAAGCGCAGCTCATCCTTGAGCTCTGAAGCCTGGGTACGTTGAAGGGAACAACGGCATCCTGGAAACCTTCGGCAGCCTGGCCCGAATGCTGTGCAGGCTGCACGCTGGGCCCAGGGCTCCGGGTCTCTCTAGTACTTTGGACATTTGGAGATGCATTTTTCTTTCATATTATATGAAACTGCCCTCTTCCGCACACATAAGTGTGTGTGGTAAATTCAGAACCAAGTCCTGATTTTTTACTTTTTACATTGAAGTTGCTCAAGAACCTTGTTCCTCACATCTGACTTTTTGGTGTTGGTGAACAACATTTATCTGCACCAGTGTTTAAGCTCTCCTCTCTTGTGGAGAGGCACATAAGCTTGTACACACACACATGCTGGCACAGGCACAATGAAAAAGCGTTTGCTCCCCCACTGCTCACCTGCCAGCTGGGGTTACTAAACTTTTCCCTTGAAATAAAAATGCTGTGGAATAATAAGTCCCACCTGTCGGCCATTTCTTTTTCTTTTTTTCCAGGTCCTTCTGCTCCTTTCATCATAGCTACATGGAAAAGCCTTGATGTGTTATAGCTGTGTGTGCTGGAGTAAAGGCCACCTCAGCTTTTCCATTATAAACCCCAGTTTTGAGGGGTTTATAAAACTCTGCTGCAAGAAGTTTGCTCCAGGGCTGTTAGAAAGCAAAGAAATGGGGCTGGAACCAGGATGGAGTTTATTTTTTCTCCTCCTTTCTTAATTAAAATTTGGCAAGTGATTGATCCACAATACAGGCTAATCACTTGGGGTAGTAGTTTGAAAAATGCATTAACGAGAGCTGAGATGTTGAAAAGTCGTTAGGGCTTACATGGTGCCAGGAAGGATTGGAGTAGTTTGTCTTAAAGTTGCCTCTTAAAAAAAATGGTGTGACGTCTGCTATAAATTGGCTAAAGCAAGGAAACTCACAAGGAAGGATTTAGGCACTTCCTGCTGTCCTGTGGGTCTAAAAATGGGCCATTTCCAAGCAGAATATGTTACCAGGCACAGAGAATAAAGAGACATACAAACAGAGCAGGCAAAGGAAGTAAAATCAAAGTAGAGAGATGACAGGAGGGACCCAAACTAAGAGCCAGCTTCTCGCCAGGAAAGGAATCGAATGCCAAGATCCAATTCTCAACCAAGGTGTCAGCCTCCTCCCCCACCCACGCCTCCACACAAAGTGTGGAGCTTCTTCTCTGCAGATGCTAATTCCCAGAGAAACAGTTGCCCTCCACTGCCATTGTGGTGTACCCTCCAGCTGTCAGGTAATGGGCTTAAACCACAAGGAGAACAACTTTTTTCACGGAGCCTCCTCAAAGGGAGGAGCTCATCCCCACAGGCTGCCGGAGGCCAGAACTGAAAAAATGCTAATTAATGACCAGAGAACCTCATGGCAGATGAGAACATCATGAAGGCTCAAGCGCAGCATCCTCCATGCAGCTGCTGACTCAGGAGGTCCCTATATGTTGCTGAAGCTCTGAGGAATCACGCAGAAGGGCTGCTCTGTATCTGTGCTGTTTTGTGCAAAACTACTCCAGCCCACACGGGATATATGGTACTAGAGCCTAGAAAATGTGGCGAGGCTAAGAATGCAGCAATTATTAAAGATACGCATGTATCAGCTGCAGAGCACACATATGTATCGATGGATCCCCTGGAAGCATTTTGTGATGAAGAAGGCTTTTTAGAAGTGATTTTTTCCTGCTCTTGTAGTTGTCATTTTCAAATAAGCCCAAGACAGGCAAGCACAAGCCTGGAGTCAGCAAATACACTTGAGAAATGCTGGATCTGGCTTGTACAGGTGATGGGGGAAACTCAGTAAACTGCATTTGCTCAAACAAACCTGTCCTCTTTCAGCCCTTGCACCCCCCCAACAGCTCCATCACTGGCAAACAACAGCCTGACTTAGCTTCTAACGCCATTTACTTCGTAAAGAAGGATACCAAGGATTGGGAAATCACAGAACTACAGCTCAGAGGGACGTCAAGAACTTGCCAACTCATACCCTGGGCAAGATCACCTCAACCTGAATTAGTGCTGACAGACACACATCAAACCTGTTCTCGCAAACCTCCAAGGATGGAGGCTCCAAACCTCCCCAGCAAATCACTAGAGCAGATGGCCAATCTCTTCTGTTGGAGGACTCTCCTCAGGAGAAGGCAAATACGAATCTCGCCCGCTATTAGCTGTAGGGTCTCTCTCAGTTAATGGGGAAGGATGGAGCAGGGGCAGACTCTTACAGAGGGAGGTTCATCCCCTACCACCTCGTGACTTGGGCTGCAGTCCAACAACCACCTGAGGATGGACACCCACCGTGAGGACTGTCAACATCCACCTGCTGCTGCCCAGGCCGAGCCTCGCTCCTGCAACACCATTTCCTCTCCGATCTTTGAAGAACCTGCACATGTTTTCAGGGTTTCCAAAAGGGATCACAGGTAAATCACTCCACGATCTTGGTTCTCTTAAGGCATCTCCAGGGCCCCTTTCTGCAACCCCAGCCTTTGCTTCACATCAATCTGACACAGCAGCAGCAGACAGAGATGGAGTCTCCTCTGGTCAGCGTTTCAACCCCAGAACTTGTGGCCAGTTGACGTGCTGTGCTCCAGTATAATGGTACCTAAGCTAGAGAGCCCAGCAATCATTTGTACAGTTAGTGATTAAAAGTCTCTCCCTTGCCCTTACCAACAGAACAGTTATAATTCAGAATTGAACATCAAGGGCCAAAAGTCTAAAGATTTTATTTTCATAAAGTCTAAGCATTTTAAGATCCAATCCTCACCAGTGCCCTAAACACCACCAAAGTCAGATGCTCAGGTCATTGTAGTATCATAGCCTAGAAAATGTTTAAACCTTAGCTCCATGGACACACGTGAGCGTCAAATTTCACCCTGTCTTCAATACCCCGCAGAGGTTTAGAAGTGCTCCCAGGCACTCTGAGCCTTCAGTTCCAGGGCCTTGCTCAGTACGTGATCCTTGCTCTCTCAGACTCACTCACACTCTCACTCCAATTTAATATTAGATCTTGACTGGGCACGTGAACCACAGGCACACAGGAGAAAGGGGACTTTTCACCAGCATGGATGGCAGATCTCCAGATTGTTCAAAAGGGGCCGGAAGCCTGACACAACATGCCTGCTCCAACTCCTATTAACTCCAACAAATTGTTTATTGCACAACAGAAGAAAAATGCTGCCCCTCTCCCCCAGCCAAGTCTTTCCATGTGTGCTGCATGCGCAGGCTCCCTCCTCCCAACCCCACTGGGGAGCCGGCTTTATACCCAGGGAAAGGTAACAGCAGCGATTATTACACACACTATCCCACAGCTCCTCGCTTGTTAAAAAAAACAAGAGTCTCTTTTGTGCCCGAAATAAAAGGAGATACCTTAATTAGAACAATGCAGGTTGGTAAGCATTAAACACTGAGCCCAGCTGCTGTATGCCATTAAATTCATAAAAAAGGAGGGGGGAAGGAGGGCAGTCTTAACGAGATTACACACATTGACTTTGATCAAGACACAAAAGCGCCAAGGCGTTCCAGGGTTTTTATTGCTGTCTTCAGGCTACATTTTAATGGTTACATTAGAAACATGCGAACACAGGCTGGGAGATTTTTTTGAGATGGGAGAGGGAGTGCAAGCATGCCTTGTGAAAAGGCCTGGTTTAATAAATTTGGGGCTGCAGGGAGAGGCTAGGACTGGGGAACACATGAGTAGCCACTTATTAATTGCTTCCCCTATGCAAGTGCCAAGTCCTAACATGATGTCTTGCTGGCCTATTCCCATCCCGCCTGCCTGGTCAGCAGAAGAGCCACGTGCAGATCACACACAGCCAGCTTCATCACCACCTTTCTCACGGAATTCTAGGGGGAGACGGCTTCCCCTCTGCAAGGGAAATGTTAATCCCTGAGCGCCCGGAGTGAGTTTCCCCGTTCTCATATGAGCAGCTGTGACCGCTGAACACGACAAAAAGGGACCTGACCGAAGTTGAACTAAGTTGCTGCTGAACCTAAGAACAGCCTGAAATCAGTGCCACAGATTTAGAAGATGACTTGAGGCTGGCGGGAAGAGGAGAGGACAAAGACTTCAGAGTAAAGAAAATGAAGAAGAAATTAGTGTTTTATCCTGTGCTTGTAGCACGGCTGAAAGACAAGATCACTCTTCACTTAGCAAAGGCGGCAGAGCACATATTCACCCAGACACCTCACAGCTACGTACCCACATATGTGTCTTTTATAACACGCTGCTAAAATGTTTACAAAAGCTTGTATAATGTAAATAGTGACGGGGTGTAGCTGAAGAGCTATAAAATACAGCCCAAGGGATAGCCAAGTTATTGAGTTGCTATTAGTACTCAAGCCCACAGGCACTTCACCATCCTGGTAACTTTTCTTGGACAAGACTTTTAAAAGGCAGGATTTAAAGGAGCATGATCAGCTTAATCGTAATTCCAAGCACACAACGTGTTTTATAAAGTAGAGTAATGCCTTCCAGGAACGTGTTTTTAGGAGTGGCATTCCCTTACAATTCTTGCAACCCAACACTGTATCATCTTGCTAACAGGAGAACTAGAAAGCACAACTGACTATTTTCTACTCCCCAGCCTGAACAAAATGAAAGCTTGAAAATCAACTGCAGAGGGGACATTAAAGGCTGATTACAAAGCTCGCAGTTTTAACACAGGAAAAGAAAACACTTTATTTAATAACACCTTAAATTTTAACCTGATGTCCTTTAATAAATGTATAGTTTATTACTCCACTGGGTCACCTATTCAATGTTCAAGGTAGTCCCCAATCTTCTAAACAGAAGGGCTTGAAAACCACACAGTGCTATTACAAATAACCTAAAAAATATAGATTCACATTATAAAAGCTCCCTTCCATATCCTCTCTCCTGAAGATGATTCCCTTTCCTTCAGGGGAATATTATGTTTCTCAGAAGCTACCCATTCCATGAAATCTCAGTGGATTTGGCCTCCATTCTCACAGCTTTACCTCTCTGCATGGATGCCCCACAAGAAATCACTGAAAGGCAAGGTAGTCCCTAGCACAGAGCTCTTCCCACAGCAGCAGAGGAAAAAGCAAGGGGCAGGACAGAACTTGGGTCACAACGACGCAAACAAAACTCTCTCATGTCAAAGCGTGAGTCGAGTGCTAAACAGCCAGGCTTGGGAAATCTGCAAGCACAGCACTCAGATTGTTTAAAATAAAGCAAAAAGCACCTTTCCCCGTGGCAATCTAGAATAAAGTATCTGAGAAGAAAGGAAAGAGGCTGTAAGTCAACAAGAAAGTAGTCAAGAGCCTCACCAGAGTCCGCAGCCAGCATTCTTCACAGTGCACATGCCAGCACTGAATAGAAGTCAGGGGCATTGTGTAGGAGTCCTGAGGAAAAGAAGCACATAGATTATTTCCATAGCAGGGATCTAGTGATTCTTCACTCCCGACCCCATCACAGTGCCTTTCTTCGTGGCTAACACCGTCTTGTATTTTGTTAAAAAAGTTGGTTAAAAGAACCAACTTGTGTAACATGTAAGTTGTATTTTTGTAATGTTTGTATAGAAGTGGCAGAAAGTCTCCTGCGGTCCCTTTTCTTGGCTTCCCAGAACTCCTGTTGGAAGCCCATAATCCACTCAAGTGGTGACCTGGCTCAACACAGTTATCGCAAAAGCATCTGAAGTTGCTCTGGCCACCTGCCATTATTCTCATCAGGAAGGTCACCAGATCATACGAAAACCAGTGACAGGGTAAGATCAACCCTTATCACAACTCAGCTCTGCAGGAACAGCTTAACTACATCCCAAGAATGCTGCTGCTATTTCAGCTGACATGCCTTCTTGAGTATCGTCTATCATTGTTAACAAACCTCTGGAAATCAGCAAGCAAGCTGTCGTCCCTTCTGTAAGATGAGTGACAAGGACTGCACTCCCACACCTCCCAGCTGAGAGCTGGCTGGGAGAGAGAAGCCCGTGCACCAAGCTGAAGTTACAGAGGGAGCTCTCCGCCAAGCAGAATGTTCTGCTCTCAGCAGAACACAAGCCCAACAGGAGATGTGGAGCCCTGCAGGCTTGGACCATCAGAGGGAGCTGCTGCCCTTCCTGAGGAAGGCCACAGCATCACCAGAGAGCATGCAGGACACCGGCAACTTTTAAAGGCTCAGGCAGCGCTCCTGTTCCCAAATCAGAGGAGGTGAGTCTCTGATCACAGATTCTGCTCTCTCCTGTGCATGTAAATCTGCACATGCAGGAAAAGGATGCTGGTATCTGGGAGTTTTCTACGGGAAGGCAGAAAGTCTCCTGAAGTTGGGCCTTTCTTGCCCCGATATAGAGGGACAGCTACTAATACCAGTGAAACAACGTGATTCATACAGAAATTTTGGTTGTTAAGACCTTAATTTGGAAGGCTAATTGGTGATGAGTTCCCCCACTCTGCCTGAGAAAGGAGAAAAGCTTCTCTCCTCCTCGGCAAAGATACCAAGACATTTCTGATTCATTACCACAAGTGGAGTGCTACTCACCATGCAAATGAGACATTTATAGCGGTCCCCACGGGAAAGCTGCCTTTCTAACTCACGGACACGAGCCTTTAACGCTTCAAATGTTGTCACTGCAGAGTCTTCTGTAATTCTGCAAAAGATGATGGAGAGTGAACATCACTGAGCACACGAGACTGTTAAGAGTTTGGGGGAAAAAGAATCCCACAACAGGTACTGCACGGGAAACGGCATCGTATTTCAAACTAACACATCCGACTTGGGTTTAAAAAGAATTCCTGAAAAGCCCAGTGTGAATTCTTTGAAGTGTCTTTCTAAACACTTCCAAACACATCACAAAAGAACACAACCAGTGCTGGGGCTGACAGCTTCATACAAAACAAGATACAGACATTTAAAGAATAGATATTTTTGTTGGGGTTTTTTTGTTTGTTTGTTTTCTGCCTTTTTTCTCGTCTCCCTTAAGAGATTACTTAGGACCACATGCTTGAGACAAAGTTCTATACGTTGCTTTAAAGCTGCTGAGATAACTTTTTGTGGGCCATAGGAGCTGTTCTTCCCCTTAGAGAATGGAGGCCTTTGCTGGCCATCGGCCTCGTGAAATGCAAAATCAGCTCATTACACAGGATCAACACAATGGCTTATATTAATGAAAGCCCCAGCTTTTTGATTCTAATACCGAAAAAAACGGAGAAACCAAAAGCACTGGACACAGTGCCAACAGGGTGGCTATAAAGGCAGCTTTACAATCTCAGCTTTCCCATTTCCTAGGGTCATTTTTGATGGGCAGCATTATCTCTTTTGTCACAGAGGCACTGTGCTGAGGCCAGGCAAGTGTATTTTCATGATGGTTCTGCAAGGCTGGTTTAAAGAGCAACTTGCCAACCTAAAACCAAGGGCAGACAGCAATGCTTAGCAAATGAAATGCAGGGAGCATTACAGACAAGGATGTGTCACTCCAGCACGCTGCAAAATCCGACTTCTACACAGTGCAGGCATGGGGAGGGGCCCTCAAATATTCCCCAGAAAAGGTTTAGAGCACTGACATAAAGGCTCTCACTCTCTTGGATAAAAAACAAAACAAACCAACAATTTTCACGTATGTCAGTAAATTTCCGGCATCTCCAAGCAGACTCCAGCTCAGAACCTCTCGAAGAGCATTTCGACACCAGAAGCTGCATCATCAATCACGAGATAACCCATGGTGGCACCTATGTCTTCTACGTTTTTAGAGGATGATTCATCAACAGGTGGCTAAAACACAGGTCTAGTGGAATTACTCCAGCCAGTACAGGGAGCTGCAATCTCAGCACTCTCGCTGCAGGCAGGCACTCACTCCTTTGTTCATTAGTCACTCGTCGCTGGCACGCAGGGAGGGACCTGGGGTATCTCCCACAAGCTGACTCCGCTGGCTTTTCCCAAGGTTTTCGTAACAGAACTAGTCAAAGAGATCCTGAGTGATTTTTCTAATTATGACACTTCAGAAGAAAGTGAAGCTGCTGGAATGCATATGGTTAACTACCAGTGTTATAAAGCTCCTTCAGCTTCACTCCTGCCTTTGTACAGATGAGACACGCTCTGCATGAGCTAACAGAGATCTTCATCAGAAGGAGATTCATTGCAAGTGACAGCTGCTAGAAAACGGTAACAATTTTAAAACTGCAAAAAAGGCAAAGAAATACAAATGTCCCATGATAGCCTAGTGGGTGAGGACTGTCTGGGGACAGGGACACTGTGGATTCAAGTCTTGGAATCAACAAATATTCTTTGGAGCAAGATGAAAGAGTTTCAGTAGGAGACAGTCCTCCCTGCTGTGAAAACACTCACTTGCTCCTGCTCTTTGGTATAAATTATTACCATATCCCAGCTTGAGTTCTCACCCTCAAGGAAGAGTTGCTAGCATTTTCAAAGAAAGTCTAGAAAGGTGTTAGTTTTGTCCAAGGAAGAAACAGATTTATTTATTTATAGCTTGAAGATTATTGTTGGCTGAGAAAAGTGTTTCTCTTCCAGTCTGGCCCATCATTGAACTGATGCTGGGTGAAGGCTGCAGTTGGATTTGACTTCACGGAATCCATTTCTCCTCCCTGCACGCACGAGGGCACCGGAGGTGTAAAGACAGCGAGCGTGACTCCTGCCCAAAGCAGGTGGCAAGCAGAACCTCAACGCTTGCTAAGTTCTCCTTTTGCCATCTGTGGAGCCATCCGTCCTCCTCAGATGGGTGGGCAACTCAGCAAGGAAAGGGAAGAGTTGGTTCCTTGAGCAGATACAAGCAAATGCCCATTCATCCCCAGTCCCAGCCCAGTAACAGTCAAAACTTGAAACGGAAAAATTGGCCACTGCAACAACTAGAGGAGATAGAAAATGGCTTGTTTATAGAAATCTAAACAGCTGACCCCCATTGGCCAATTTCAGAAAGTCTCTGAGATAATCACACCTGTCCAGTAATAAACGAATGAATCAGAAAAGGAGGCTGAATAGAGGTATAAGCAATAATGCTCAGAGGCTGCCTGATACAATGGCCAATCAATAGGAGGGCTGTAGATCAGGGTGCTAGTTAGCTGGAAAATTACCGCACCGCTGCGTGCGTCACGCTGTAGGGATCCTGGACAATCAATGTGGGAGGTATTGATTTAGTTATTATCACTTCATACGCTCCAGACATTGTTAAATATACATTTATTAACAAGACTAGGGTGCATTGGTAAGAGAGGGAGCTTTAGCCACTGCAATATCTCCCAGCACTGATCAAAGCTCAGCTATGACAGAATTTAAACTCCGTGTTTTCCCTGCCAAGCGAGCTCACCGGACAAATCCTGACGCACAGCACAGTGCTGAAGACACAGCTCCTACTTTACATGAGAGAGAGGAGTTTTGGCCCTAAGCGAGTATTTTGCACTTGAGATTTCAGGAAAACCTCTCGGAGCAGCAGCAACGAGGGACGTGGCGGCCAAGGGTCAACCCAAAGTGAGCGATAATTGCATGGTTGCTTCCGAAAAGCCGGAGGAAATGAGGTCAAGGGAAATAGGGAGAACATTAGTAAATAAAGGAAACTGAAACTACCTCCAGGGATGGAATAAAGACGAGAGTCACTTCCCATGTGTCTGGCTCCCGTGGTGGCCAGCACACTTGGGACACATGCCATTCCATTTAGTGTCATTTTACCGTCAACCTGCTGCTTGTATCCTAAAGATAAGCATCGCTTAGGAGCAACTCTTCCTGCAGCAGCAATCTTGGGAACTCCCTCAGGATTCCCTCCTGTGTGTGTTCACCTTGTGCGCGCTTGCCTGGACGCAGCTGGGAGCAGCCTTGGGCAGAATTTTTACAGGGTAACGCCAGGGTGGAGCGAGGGTCAGAAAGCCAAGCGCCACGGACAGGGGAAGGCTGTGTACAAGTTACCCTGCCAAGTGAGGCAGAGGGAATCACAGAGGAGGGATTGGCTCTCTGCTTCGCCTTGACCTCACGTTGGATGCAGGAGGACTCTTTAACAATTTTGCGCCTCAGCGCTCTGATTTGACGTGTTTGGATAACGTCATTTATCAGCCTCCTGGGAGACCTGCTGAGCACAACTGCTGCCAAGAGCAATACCTTGAGCCCCAGTGCTGGTGCTTCTTCAGCAGGTGTGAGAGGCCTCACCGATACCCGAATTGTCCTCCCTGGCGGAGGATGTACCGAGAGGGCACCTCCATCCTGGAGCAGAGACTTGCTGCGACACCACCACGAACGAGAGCCTGAATGAGAATGTTTATACAAGAGCAAAAACAGGAAGGGAGGGCTCCTCACGGAAGAAGCTGGGTCCTGTACTTCTCCCCGGACTTTGTGGTTAAGTTTTCCCACACCTTGGCAGTCACAGCCGAGGATGCTGGGTATCAAGGAGCAAGTCTGTGAGACTGGGCAGACAGCATATGATAATTTTCGGTCCTTGTGCCCAATGCATATTTTTCTACTATTCACAGCATTTTCCCCTGAGCACTGAAAATAAGAACACTTTCTCTGAGAAAATCCTTGCTTTGTTCGGGTAAAAGGCCAGAAGAAGTGCACAGAAATACTATGGAAGAGGAGAAAGGACCTATCTGTAGCTTTGAGCTGTTGGGCAGCAATCACCTCCTGGGAAATCTCCCCCGGGAAATGGCCGCCCCCCTCTTCGCTAAAAAACTTTAACCCAAACACTGGTTATTTGTTAAACATTAGCATGCATGTGATCTTTGTTTCTCCAAATTAAATCGAGCAATTCCTACCCGCTGTCCCAGTGGGCAATCACAAGCAATTCCGTTAATTAAATTATCTCTGATTCTGCAGCTCTGGAATCTCTCAATTGACTAAGTCTGTGCTTTATCATCAACAAAATACTGGACCAAAAAGGAAACAAAAAAATGCTGATGTCAGAGTGATTGGCTTCAGTTAACCCTTCCCAGCTGGATATTAAGGGCTGCTCAAGAAACTGTTGTACTGGAACAAGCCCAAGAGTGAGAGCCTTGTACCACAGATACCAGTAGCAGCTGTTCACTTGTGTTTCCTTTCCACCGTACAGAAAAACACAAACACCACACTGTCCCTGCATCCAGCACCCTGCCTATTTGAGAGCCACAGGAAAATGCAAACTGTTAGCTGCTGAAGAAGCGGGAAAACACCTCAAAGAAGCCCCTGCAAATACCCCATCCTCATCTTATCCAGATCTCATCTGATGTATCCTGCTGTTGAGGAGTCTCCATAAAACATTCCCCTTTGGTTTATTTCGACTGGATATAAATTTTCCTTTCTTCATAAATGGCTACACTGTACACAGCATTCCATAAATTTTTACAATTCCACTGTTTGTATGTACCTTGTAAAAAACGCTTAGCACTGATTAAATGCACCACCAATAAAATTTCATGGGCTACTTTTGACACTTGATATTCTGACCTTCTCTCTTCCTCATACGTTTATTTTTGCTTTCCTACGCCTGTAAACACAGACTGGCAGAGAGGAAAATGTACAGTACCAGTGACAAACCTGAAAGTGATGTATTCATTTTTAAACAAAGCCTTTATCCTCCCTTGTCCGAAGTGGAGAACCCTGCAGAACATACACGCCACCTCCCTGCACCGAGGGTAGAGGTCGTGTCACTAGCAGCTTACATATCATAAATATTAGAAACAGACTGGTCGATGCTTTGAAGGCAGAGTCAAGCTAAAGCAAGATTCCAGGAGCAGAGAAATTGCCCCTGGCCATATCCAACCATGGCTGTAGATGACAATTATCGTAACCACCACTACGCTGCAGGAGAGAAAGCCTGGTGCAGTCCTTGCTTTGTGGGGCACAAATCTTCAGGACTTGTTAAAATGACCCCAACATCAGTGCACAATCATGTAATTGCAAGCCTTCTCTCATAGCCAATTTACATTTGGGTGAGAGGGCAACTCTTTCAGAGAAGAGTCCCTGTTTTATTAGCCTGTAACATGCTGTGCAGAGCTCTGTGACACCCAGGAGCACTGCAGAATGGCAGAGCACAGCGATGCTGTCTCAGCTCCCTCACTATCGGAGTTTCAAACACTAACTATAAACGCTCCTATGTTTTTTGGGATAAAAATTGCTTTTGTTTTCAACCCGATGAAAGAATCTGCCCCCACTTTCAGTTTAGCAAGCATCACCTGCAGCAAGTATGAGAGCTAAAGATACGGGGAGTTTATTTTGGCAGATGCTGGTGAGCAGTACTGAAGTCAGTGGGAGATCCACAGACTCAAAGGCCTTTTACACTCACTGGAGTGCAAGAACATAACATAACATAAAGCTGAAAAAGCCCCTTTGCTACTAACAAGCAAAACACTTAAACTGACAACATAAGTTTTTCAAAAGAAAAGTGACAGGTGGCTCTAAAAGAAAACAGATACGGCTCAGGCTTTTTCAGTGTCTTAAGTCTCTGAAAGAAGCCCGATGTCAGGCACTGGCGGCAGATTGACTGTGAATCACCCCACAACATGTGGGCTACCGGACTGGCACAATGTACTGCCATTTTATTTCACTAGATGAGCTGGTTATAGCAGAAGGGGTTTCTACAGCATCCCTTGCTGTAGAAAACTGCCCAGCAAAGCTGTTTACAGAAGAGCCATGTCAAACCACACCAAGTGAAGTTTAGACCCTCTAAAGAGTCTGCAAGACTGCCAATGCTAAAAGCAAATCTCCTGGCAAGACATCAACATTTGAGGAGTTGGCTTCCCCTTTATTTAGCTAAAAATCTCATTTATTGGGTTTATTTGTTTTTAGACTAACCTCCTTTAAAGAGGCTGACTTATAATCCTGTAAAACATTGTCACATGTATTGAGGAAATTGGCAAGGATGCTAATTTATTGTCCTCTAGGAAAAAAAAGCCCTCTTTCCTTGATTAATGTATGTTTTTGTATTGTAAGATATTAAAGAATGTTGCTTCACCTGTAATTATAGAGAACAGTTTACTTTGGCAAAGTGCCCTGGCTTCTGGTTGCCAAGTTATGAATAATGCAATGTTCCCCATTCTAATTTCCGTGTTCTAAGTTGTGAATTTGGAGCGGGGTGCATGCAAGGGCACACACACACACGACTCCGAGGCGCTCTCAGTCACGAGCGCCTCTATTTTATACTTGCTTGCACAACTTGTTAATACTGGCATCTGCTTGCCAAATTCAGAGTTTGCTTCTGACTAATTTCATCTTGATGCAAACCAAAAATGTTGTCTCTTTTTTTCCCCACAGAGGAATTATTTCTCTTACACTTGCATGCACCGTCGCAATACCACTGAGAGGAGCTTACTGCTGCAAGGAGGCGTTTTAAGCTGCATTTAGTAGGGACTTGGGTAAAGATTCCCTGAAGAATTTAATGACAGAAGAATTAATTTTGCTTTCATATCTCCCCCGCCTCCATAACACAGAACCCAACAATGTCTTTACAGAAGCGGGAAGTAAATTCAGGCGCTGGCTCTTTCTCTTCCCTTTTTTTGGCCCGTGTTTTGCTGGGACACATGTGCCCAGCCCCAATCAAAACAGAGACAGATGGCACCGCTGATCATTCAGAATAGAAGGAGCCTCGGAGTCAGCATGTTTAGATGCATTTGTAGGGCTACGCAGTATCCACTGGCCACTGGGACTGATTTAAAAAGGCGGCGAGTGAAAGTCTGAGCTTGCGCCAAAATTTTAAATGTGCCATTTGAGCAATTATGGTTCGACATGAAAGCTGGGAGAAAGAATGCATGGGTCATTCTGATTAGATTTAGAGACTATGTTCCCTGTTCCAAAGAGAAAATAAATGCAATCCCATTGCTTTACTGGAGCAGCTTTGGCGATAAAGGAAAAAGCCATGCTATGGAAAAGTGGCTCGCTGCAGCAAGGTTTTGTTGAGGCGGCGCAGGCTGAATCAGAAAATGATTCTCTAAACAGTGTTTCTAAAGAGAAATAATTACTCATCTAATGTGTTAATATCTCGATTCACTTTTCAAATGTATCCTTCATCCTGCTGACCCTAATTGTATTTCTAACAGATCTGTGAAGGTGCACTGTGGTCTCTATCTTAATACAAGCCAGGGCCACAAAAGGCAGGAAGTGGAAATGGAAAATGCAGGTCCCCCTCCTTGCTGAGGCACGCAGGCTAAAGGTTCCAGCCTACCGAAACTTGCCTCCATCCACAAGTAAACATGTTTGGATTATGACCAAACTCCATGTGTAGCTAGGCAGGCCTATTTTTCTACTGGAAGACTTATGGCAGCTGTAACTTGTCATTTTACTGTGGCCTGGAGCTGGTCTGGGATTATTGGTAGCTTTGGTTGGACGATCGGGGCACAAAATTATAAAATATCCATGAAGTGAAAGAGGAATAGCAAATTCCTAGGGCTGAGAGTTGCTCAGAAGGTTGGACAGGCAGCTGAGTCTTGCAGCCAGCCTCTGTGAGCAATTAAATAAATGTCTTCTACTCCCATGGCCCCCATCCAAGCGACTGAAATAAACAGGAAATATCTATGCTACTACAGCAGCACTTGGATTCATCTATAGCCTTTTAAGGGCTTTACTGTGGAGGTGATACGCTTTCCAGAACCTCCATTCATGACCGCTGATTGGAGGCACACAAGGGCAGTGTGATAACACATCCTCCAGACAGCTTCCTACAACTGCTGCTGCCGCCCTAGAACTTTTACACTGTTGCTGTTTCCTTTACGGGGAAAGAAAGGATCAGAATTAGCATCATTTAAGGTAATCGCGCCTTCAAAAAGAAACATGAGGCTATTAAAGGAGGCCAGGGCACATTAGTATCATGTAACCAATTGTGGTCCCAGAGCTAGAAGAGGAAACCAGCAGTGCAGTGGAAGGACAGGTCACGAGCTGGCTGAGGGAAAAGCAGGAATGCTTATGCAACTCTGTGGGAAACAACAGCTTTTTGCAGACAAAATCATCAAAAAGGGAGAAAAAAATATAATGGAGAAAAAGGATGAAGTGCCTGTAGCAGCGGGGCGTAAGGTTAGGAAAAGCAACAACGCTGAAGCGAGGACAAAAAAATCAACACGGATATTAAACTACTTTAATTACATTACTTGCTATTACATTGCTTCTGTAAAGGCAGTGCTGGGTTCTGTGTTACAGAGGCGAAGGAGATATGAAAGCACAATGAATTATTCTGTCATTAGATTCTTTGGGAAATCTTTACCAAGCTCCAACTAAATGTGGCTTAACACTCCTCCTTGCAGCAGTAAGCACCCCTCAGTGGTACTGCAACTGTGCGTGTGAGTGTAAGAGAAATAATTACCCACTCTACAGCTATCCCAGACACGGTTTAATGAGAACTAACACAAACTGGTCCTTTTAAAAGTCCTATTTCATAGTTACACTTACTAACTGTAGCCGAAGAAATGCATAAACTACCGAGAGCTGTAATTACAACCATCCTGTTGTCATACAGCAGCTGGCACAGCACAAACACTTACTGAGTCCTGCCACAACAGTCCATGAGTGCCAAGGAAAGCAGCGGCCCTGTCACCACCACCACCACCCAGCCAGCCTGTGCAGCCAGGGCTGCCCCTCAGCAGATGCAGGAGAGAGACAGCAAACTCGCAGCGGATGGGGCACAGCACGATCCCTTTTCTGCTCTTCAAAGGAACGTTTTCATCCAAACGGGGAATGCAGCCTACGTAAAGATAATTGTTACTTTTCTCTTGAGAGCATCTGGGCACCACGCAAACATTTCCTAAAAAAAAAAATATCAGTCCCTGACTCTAAATTCTTGCAGCATAGCTAAGGGATGTGAATAAACAGTCACATCCTCAAAATATTTTCAGAAGGAACATGGCAAGATCCACAATGCTCCATCAGAGACAACGTTAAACACAACAGGCTAATTTTAGGGACGAGTCCTCTCTCTGACAAGCTGCTCACACATCTAAGGGCAGAATGCATCTGCTAGAAGGCAGCTGTTTGTGTTTTATAAGCTAAAGTTTCTCTTACCTATGGAATAACTCCAATATTTCACAGGGAATCATCATCCATCTAACTGAAGTACCCTCTAACAGACCATCAGCCTCATATCCCCTTTGAAATAGCACAGCTGAGCACTTGCTGGGCCACGATTTATTTTTTACCTTCTAAGACATCTTGGTAACTCTATAGCTCAATAGTGACAGTCGAATTTCACACTGCGATAGCCCCCCATCGATTTTTCATTCCCAGGAAGCAACTCTACAAATTAAAGTTAACAGCATTTCTGAAACTAAGAGAAGAAAAAAGAAAAGAAGGGGCAGGCAAAGAGACATAAATTGCGAGACGCCTAAACCGCGCCCCCAGCGTAGGAATACAATTCCATCCTGGGTTTTTCACCAGTTACGGGACAGGGATGCAGAACCTACTGCCCCTGAAGCCAGCAGCTCCCTTGGGTTTGCAGATGCTTCAGCTTTAAAACATCACAGGTTCAACAGAAATAAGAGTCCCTTCCTATAGGAAGACGTCAAAATCTATAGAAAACTGCCTCAAGGCATGAAATCAGACCAAACCTCTGGACGAGGCTGCACTAAACAGAGATACCACGTACGCCCAGGTCTGAGCTTGTACAGTCACGGCCTGCCTCGCTGAGCTTCGTTACCCACCAGCCTGTGAAGGACCGGACACCGATACAATTTCAGTTTGCAGGGTGGTTATAATGTGTGAGACCATCACTGGCACACGCAACTTCTCTCCAACAGTAAAAAGAGGGAGCAGAATAAACACAGCCCAGCACTCTGGTCTCCACTGTCACATCCCGGAGGAAGAAGTAATGCCAAAGCCTCACTTCATAAAGAAAAGGAGCATCTATCTCTGTACCCTTTCAACACTGAACATCAGTATACAGTACAAACACAGTATTACATACTGCTGAATTACTGAAAAGGACTAAAACCTAATAAAGATAAAAATCTGGACACAAGCAGCACAGCCCAGCAGCTCTTTCTCAGCCTGGCTTTGACAATCTCACACTTCAGTTCAGTGTCCTGAATCCTCTCCCGAGTTCACATGGGCTGCTCCAGCACTGGACCCACCAACAGCATCATGCTCTCACTTAGCAGAGCACAAAGGGTTAGTTCATTTATGATTCAAGTTAATTTTTTAATTCTGTCTATGCTATGAGATGTTTTTGTCTCCCAGCAAAGCCTGTTAACGGTGTGACACTGTGGAGAAGGGCTGGGAAGCGCTTATCCTGTGCTGTGAATTCTCAACAGCTTCTGTTTTCCTCTGACATACCAGCTTAGGCGCAGCTCCTTCCCTTTCAGGCCTCTGCTAATCCTCTGGCTTCACACTCCACTCCCGCCTGGACGCGTCTGCCCGGGAGCAGGGTCTCCCCAACAGACACTGCTACCTCCCTGACCGCTCTCACATGCCCGTCTCTTTGCACAAGGACCCCTACCTAAACTTTGTTTCATTTTAACTGATGCTCCTCCCTGTGCTACTGTGCCAGAGCCCCTCCAGAGCCAACGTTTCAAAACAGCTGGATTGGAAAGAGGCAAGGTGGGGGGGGGGGAAGGGGAAGAAAGAGGAGACAGGAAAAATAAAACAAATACAATTGCTTTTTGCCTCTAAAACCCTCTTTTTAACTCAACAAGCGTCTCATCCAATGAAGCATGATAAGCATGAAGTGTTATATAAAGAAGATAATTATAAAGGGATTTAATGCTTGGCAGGCTTGTATTGCAAGGTTCAGAGCAGAGGTAGCATACTCACTTAAACAGCCTTGTGTCCGGGTTTGCTATTATGCGGGCAGCGTGGCTGAGGCCAAGCGGAATCAGAAACAAGATTTGTTTTACAAAACAACAACAACAACAAAAAAAGCACAGCCCCCTTCCCAACGAGGATGGCAGTTTCAGTCCCACCTCCTTCCACTTCTGTCCCATCCCTGATTAATGATGTTGTCTGCCTGATTTATGACCCACCCCAACAGATTAGAGTTTCCCTCTTCAACCTCCCCCCCTTTCACCCCTCCCAGAAGGCACAGCCACACTCCGCTGGAAATATTAGAGAATTATTAAATAAACATTCATACGTCATGTCTCTTCCCATACTGAGCTCATCGTAGTCAATGCTCAGCGGCCGGGTCCTGTTTGCTTTGGGGCTGACACCAAACAGCTGGAGTGATTCATGGAGAGGCTGGCTACAATGCTCTGTGCCATATATCATGCTCGCAGCGCTCCCTGCCCCGGCGGAGATAAACTGATCAACCACAACGGGCTGGAATGAATTTATGACAACACAAAATTGAGGAAAACAAATGGGAGGTGACCCAGTGGGCCACTAACCCAGACTCTCTCGCTGGCCTGCAATCTAGTCTGGTGGCAGAAAGCAAAATTGAACATTGGCACTCTGAATTAAGATGCTGGCTTTTAACCCTGGGGAACCTCGGTTTCAAAATGGCACCAGACCCTCAGAAGGCAGGGAGAAAGACTTTTTGTAGGGAAGGATCTTTTTGCAGCTCTCTGTGAGCAGCACGGCTTCTGCTGAGAGTCCAGCGTCAGTGGAGGCATCGGGGAGGGTGCCTGGGCAATTAGGGACCAGCTGCTCTCTGAGCAAAGCTGCGTCTCAAGCTGAGGTAAAGGAGCAGTGAACAAGCTGAGCTTTGCCTTGGTGGTGGCTGGGGTCTTCAGCAGACAGGCAGGGCTCAGACGGTGTGATGCTCCTTCACCTCTCCCCAAGAGCCTTCAGCACCCCAGTGTGTCTTCCGGACACCTCCCATGGGCAACATTAGAACAGCCCAGCGCTGAGACACCCCACAGTGCTGGGAAGGAGAGCTGGGACGAGCACCGTGGTTCCCACTACCCCTGGCTGCCACCTGAAGTTCAACACTGCACAGATAAGATCAACTTGTCCAAGTTACCGATGATCTGGCACAGCACAAGGAGCAGAGCAAGAAACACAGACTCACCCCAAACCCCATCTTAGCTGTTCTACATGAAAGAGACCTCTCCCACAAAATTCCATGTTTAGATTAAATTAACTTGCTCCAGTGAAGAAACTCAGCTGCGTGCCAAAAGGAGAACTGCTCACTGTACTGTATTAATGGATTAAAAACCAAACAAAAACACGCTACTCTCTTTGCCTGGACTTATTTTTGGAAGAGGGGAGGAAGGAACGTCATTCTTATGAGAGAAGGATCAATAGGCAGATCACTGCTAACTCTATTAGCCACTGCTCTAAACAGAGAGCACAGCTGACACAGGTGCTAAGCCATGTGCTTCTGGACAATTTAAAAAATGCTAATCAGATGCTACACAAGGTTTAACATGCCAATCAATAATGCTCAGATTTAAAGGCAAAAATTGAAGTTACAAACAATGGAGTAAAGTGATGCTGCCAAAAACTTCCTGTAAGCACCACCCAAAACAAGAAAAATGAAACCAATTTAGCTCCAGATTAAGAAACAGGAACTAGAGATGAATCAATTTAGCCTGTTGGGCTGGGTTGCCATATATCATGGCTCAGCAGTGGAGTGGGAAGCAGCCAGACAGTGAGAAACCCTTCCCCCTCCTTTTCTGTAGGCTTCTAGCTCTGATCCCTGTTATCAATTAATTTAACAGAACCCCTCTACACAGACAAGCACACAGAGCATTCAGACTCCTTAAATGGCAGGACAGAAACTATTTATCACACATGAATCTCAAAGGAAAGGAGAGAGAGGGAAAAAAAAAAGGCAGCTAGGAATTCTCCTCTGGAAACACCATCTTGTTTTCTGAACCTCAGTGAAATAAAGTACCTTAAATAGAAAGGTCTCTCTGCTACTTTCAAAAATTAACATTATTGGAAAGACTGAACAAGACATTTAAGGAATTTCCTGTAATTTCTATTGGGTTTTACTGACTTTTAGCAGAACTGAAGCTTTAGCAGGCAAGGTTATTGCAGAGCAAGGTGTGTGTGCATAGATGCACACACATACTCGCTCTCCGCACTTCACAGCAGCGTTAGCACGAGAGTTGTTTGGAAAGGATTCTGGGACCCTTCAAAAGGTGCTGGCTAAAGCCTCTTTGATCAGATTATTAAAGCTATGTCAATTTCATCACTTGAGCTCAAGTGTTCTGGAAAATGTCAAATCCTTTCAGCTCCTACAGTTTAAAGATTTTCAATAGGAGTGGATCTGGGAGGGTGGAAGGCTGCTGGGCTGACAGGCAGGAGGCCCAAAGGGAAGCCAAGCAGCAGCTAAGACAGAGGCTGACAGATTAGGGCAGAAGGGATGAGTCCTTGCCACCAAGACAGCATGCAGTGGTTGGCTCACTCTAAGGACAAAGCTGGTTCTGCCCTGACCTGCACGCTCCCAGACTCAGTGGTCCTCGGCCAAAGTCTGCTGACTGAGAAGCATCGAATGGCAGACAGCCAACATTTGGGACATGCTAACAAAAGGGCTTGGAGAAAGGAAAGTGCCGAGACAGCAAAGCAGCGTTAAAATTCCCTCTGCAGCAGGGAGTTTCCCCAGTTAACTCTGACTGTGAACATATGCTCTGCCAGGCTGCCTGAAATGGCAGAGATCCAAATATGTGCCAGGGACGCAACCTCTCAAGTCAGGACCAGGGGCAGGAGGGGAACAAACTACATTAGAAAAATGACAACTTTCTGTAAAGTCAGCTTAAAGCTACACCACTAGATGTTTCCCCATCCCAAATTATCCATGGATCTTACCCCAAAATGTAATACTTAAAACCCACCATTACATCATTGCTTCCACCTCATTCAAGTAGTTTGGTCTCTCACTTGATCTTGGAGCAATGTTTTATATCAGGCAATAAACAACTTAAAACACTGCCCCATCCCAGCTAATGCAGTCCATGGCAGCAGAGAGAGAACAGCCTCTAGTTTTAGGCTTGGACCATCAAATCTGCACAAGCACAAAGTCACCCCAGCAGCATGTGGAAGGAGGCTTGGAATAGAGGTTGTTACTCAAATGAACAGTGCAGATAAACCCTTTTCTTTCTATTCCACACTAGACTGCAGCACATTCAGTGAGCAGAAGGGGACAGGAAAGGAGATGCCCAGCAGTCCCTGCACTACTGTATATTCAAACACTGGGACTTAAACTTCCGAACCACTGAAAAGGCTGCAGGTAAAAAACTCAAACATTGAGACATTTTTTCTGCTAGGAACCATACAAAGGCTCAATATAGATCTTAAGGAAAAAGAAATTCCCTCTGTGAGACTTCTGCTAAGTTACAGGGCTGCTAGAGGGAGATTCCCTTTTGTTGAGAGATGAAAGGTGGAACATACAGAAAGAAAGCATGGATATATCTATTTACATAATTTAAAAGAAGGCAATTTGCAGTGGAGAAGCCTTCAGAAGCTGTGCCCAATTCCTTGTCGCTGGGTACCTGCCCTCATAGATATCTGGTGGAGAACTCCCCACAAACCCTCTGTGAACACAGCAGTGGCGAGTGTTCCAAGTTCAGGTTTTGTGTTGCAGCACAACTTCCCTTCTCAGTGGTAAAAGCTTCAAATATGCCTACCTTCAGATTACCACTGCTGCTGGGAGCACCAGATGGGACACTATGGCTCTTTAAAACAAGAAAAAGGGAAGCCACCCACTTCACACTCACTTTTCAATGTCACTGTTCTTACAGGTCTTCTGCATGGTCTCCTGTTTACTGCTTTCACCATTACTCGTTGAGGGCATTTCTGTTGAGGGAAGAACAGAAAAATTAGTAAGAGAACATTAAATCATTGCAATGAAATAGTCTGAGCAAGTCACAGTTTCAGAGGACCCCAGTGAGTCATTTTCATGCCAGTTCTTGGTAACAGAGAGAAGTGACTGATGCTAGGTGTTCCTCTCTGGCAGACTCTCTGGACAGTACATATCTATGATTCAGGGCCCAAAATACAACCCCTGCTCCCTCCCCACTTCATAGTGACCTGACCCCCACTGATGTACCAGTTGTTTAAGCCAGGATTTAATTCAGAAGGGTTGATGCAGCTGCCACATGAAAGTGTACTTCTAGAAAGGTGGGTTTGGAGCAAATCCACCCAGCCCGGCCTCATTTCATTTGCTCCCAGCCTCTCCCATTTGCTGAGACCCCTCAGATACAAGCAGAAAAATATATGACAGGTAACTAGAATGACAGAATAGTCTGCTCATCACGTGCTCCCAGCACAGGAGAGGGTGTGAGACACCAGATGGAGGCGAGAAGATGAACCAGCCCCAAGGTTGTAGGTTCACCACTGTGGATTCAGGTAAAAGGTATGAAGAAAACAGCTCATAGCAAATGTCATCGGGGCTGCCTCCTCACCACCTCTGTGGCTGTAGCTACTGAAGATGATAATACCTACAAGCAAGTGCTTCTACATCACAGAAAATAAATGTGATTGCCTATCCCACGGAAGAAAATGCCTGCAATAGATATCCTATGTTCTCCATTTAACCATCATGCCCTTGGCAAAACTGGTTCTACTCCCTTCCCCCACTCCCACTGGCAAGTAGTTATGTCTTGTAGGTACTTTCAAGGCTGGGAATCAAATGCCCAAAGCATGACAGGAACAGAACAGGGAACAAAATCATCGGGACATGTCTCTTCAGGTCGCTGAGCTTCAGTTTCCTTCCTAAGGGAGCTGGAGCAGCACTGCCCAGCTCTGGAAATGGATTTGGCATCTACAGCTGGAAAGCGCCAGGTTTTATTATTCTCATATTTCCACTAGGTTGCTGCTTACACTTACAGTGCTGCTGGCATCGAATAAAAACCCCCAGCAGTGTAACGGGTTTAACACTTCCCCCTTCCTTCTTACTGCGGTGAGTTTTTAAGTAATGCATGCAAAGGTACATATTCACATTAACTCGTTTGCTCTGGAGTCTCAACTATAGGTCATGAAGTAGGACAGATCCTAGAGTTTCCACTCCAAAGGTGAAGGCTTCAGAACTGTAGGCTTTTCTTGCCATACAAAGGCCAGCAAGGACAAGACCTACCCAAAAGATTCAAGTCTCTAGCATATCCTCTCAAAGAAGGGAAGATAAGAAAGCAAAAAAAAACCCCAACAAGAGGTGCACCTGTGTAGTTTAAACGCCCAGCAGCTGAACACCACCATCACACTGTCAGGCTCTGCTGGCTCCCTCTGTAATACAGCAGTTTGCCTTTCCGTGACATGGCATCAAGTCAATCCAATCCCTATCTCTCATCACCATACCAGTTAAGGTGGCATTTTTGGGAACTTCCCCAGCTGCCATTAACGACAATTAATTGTGCTGTAAAGTTTCAAAAAGATAATGTGGTTTTATGTGCATACATATCTGATGACACTCTGCAAGAGCATGAGTAACTACCTTTCCTAAGTACTGGCAAGCAGAAGACATGGACTACCTATCTGCCCTCCTGCAGTACATAAATTAACAATTTACAATTTCAACACTCACCATCGCTGGCCCATTTAGAAAACTCTGGTGTTATTCGAGTACTTGGTGTGCCACCACTGAAAGAGAAAAGGACAATATGCTAAAGGTTGAATACAAAAAAATTTTGCTGCTCAGGAAAAGCTACCCCTTCCACCCACCATTTCTCTCTCAGTACTTGTATCCATCAGTCTAAGCTTAAAAATGTGAGCAGACAGCTGGCCAAAAAACATGCTCATGCTTCATGGCATCAGCAACACTACTGCATTTCTACAGAAACCCTACAGAATTTCAAGGTGCTTTTACAAGCAACATCACCTCTCGTGTTGTAGAGATGGGTAAACAAGTCCAGGAAACGCGCAAGGAAAGACCTTGCTCAAACAGCAAAACAATGTGTTAGGTGCAAGCCACATGAAGGAACTGGGTCACCTGGCCTCAGGTCCTCAGTTCTCTCACCAAGCACTAAGTGTCCGTAGCCACTGATAACCCAGTACCCTCCTGCTACAACACCAGAGTCCTGGCTGTGAAGGAGCTTCAGCATCTTTGCGGCCCTGCCTTTGGACGAGCATAGTTAGCAAAGTATTGAATGGACCAATGGTTTGGATCCAGCGTGGCAAATGCCACTTTTCTATGGAGTGAAACCTAATTTTGAACTAGTGTTTGGGACGGGCTAAGCAGTAAGAAAACTTCATTTCACTGCTCTATCAATCACTTCAACCTTGACCCCACAGGATCACTCAGTGAAAGAGACAGAGGGGTAATTTAAGTCCTGTTTTATGCAGGGCAGAGGGCTTAGAAAGCAATCCTAGCTCCCTGTTAAGACTCATTTTATTTGCCTGGAATGCTTCCTCGAGTGCCCTGAATGCTGGCTGCCTACATTCTCCACATATGTACGTGGGCAAAGCACACATCCTGCCCCAACCCAGAGCTGAATACAGAAGGATTGGTTTGCACATCCCACAACACGTAACGTTGTAATGTAATCGGGTGCAATGAAGTCACACATGGGGTGCCAGACTCCTACTGTGCCAACCAAGATTCCAATGCCATCACACTGTACTGCTAAGAGGCCACATTTCATCATGAAACTAGATGATGTGTAAGGCCTTAGTACAGCACAGTTCCTCATGGCCAGAATTCATCCTCTGTCCAGCACTGTTCAGGGCAAAGATGGCACTGGCTGGGCACTGGGGTGGCTGAGAGAGAGAGAGAGTGTGCAGGGAGGCTTTATTGAGGCTGCACAGGTAGAAATGGAGACCCACCTGTTGGACTATGCTTCTTTGTAAGTCTCTTGTTGCAACCCTTGCATTCAAGTGAACAGGTATTTATCACAAACTGAGACTCCACAAAAGTAACAAATGCAGTAATTTAGAAAGGCGTGACACTTACTTTAAAACAGCACCTCGGAGCGCCTCTCTTTCTTTGGCTTCACCTGGCTCTTCTCCAGTGCAAGGGATAATGTCTGCCTCTGTGTACCTGAGCACAAAGGGTTAAGGAACGTACAGCCCTGCTGCAAACGGTGGAAAGGCTTTTGAAATGGTTAGGACACTGTCTGGGATATAAAACAAATTAATTCCAACTGGGAACACCTTAAAAAACAAGGGGTTGGTATCCATGAAGGGGCTTGCTTTTAAATTCTGGATTCAAGTTTTGTTTTAGGTGGAAAGAAACAGAAATCTTTTGATAGTAACATGATTCCACAGCTTCGTGGAAAGGGAAAACCAGTTCCCGAACCCATGCAAACCTAACCAGCACGATTTCACAAATTCTGTTTGAAGTACAAAGGTCTTCCACCAGTGAAAAGTTGGAGCTTCAATCTTAAAGGCTGGTACAGATTTCAATAAACCTAATTCCATAGTTATACATTGCCCCTCATCACAGCTAAGGCAGGGTCTGCCTAATGCCCTTGCAGGAATTCTTCCTTGATGCCTATTACAACTGCTGTGGGACAGAAGTCTGCCCACAGCTCACCCAGAACTGTGTCCAAAGAGCCTGCTCCCAGATGGAGTAGTTCCCAAAATATGCCTTTAATGATAGCTCTGCCCATGAACTGTCTAATGAAAGGGGAAAAAAAAAAATCAAATCTCTCAGAGTGGAAGGTGAATAGTGCTTACTGCACAAATCCCCTGAAAATAAAAGGGTATGTTGTGGAACAGAAACTCAATTCCTTCCCATGAAGCAGGAAAAACTATCCATATGGAAGGAACCTGGATGGAGGCAACAGATTGCTTATGAAACAGAATAGAGAAACTCTAACTGATCCCTTGCAATGTCTCCTATAGACTTCAACCAGGTCTGAAGTAGTGCTGCATCAACAGCAGGATCTCAAAGGAAGCAAGTGGGAATCCCTCCAAGTTCAAATAACACGGTAACTGGAGAAGGCTGCGTCATTTCCAGTAGGGCTGGACACAGATTATCCACCCAGGGCAGATGCACCCCTGGCTTCCCTCTCAGTAAGAGCCTTTCAAAAACGATACTGTGGTTTCCCGTATTCGAGTGTGTCGTCTCCATCCACATCCAGGTCAGCGTCGCTGTCTGGATTCTCCTTCCCGCTGCACATGATAAACCCAGAACCTGAAAGAAAATAAAACACACGGATGAGCATTTGAATTGGAGATGAAGCGTAGGAGATCTCCCAAGAAAGGTGCTACAGCGTCAGTTTGCAGGCTGTCCTTTACTCTTAACAGCCTCATAAAAGGTGCCCTCTCCAAAGACTGCACAAGAACACTCACAGAAATGCTCTAACTTCCTAGATTTTATGCTCTAAATGCCCCCCGACATTGAAAATGGAACGTTCTTGACTTTTAGCTCTCCACATGAATTATTTTAAAATTGAAGTCACTGTAAGGGTCTCTCTCAAAGGTAGAAAAAACAATGAAGCAAAATAGGAAAGACTAATTTTTCACAGAAGTAGTTAATGCAAAATCCACACTACTAGCAGGTAAGAGAAGGCCACAAGGACGTTCTGAATTACTTCTTAATTCAGATGCAGAGGGCAGGCAGAGGCTAAAATACAATTAGAAATATCTCTTCCATTTTAAAATGCATTTAGTCATGGCTTAGATTTTTTAAATTTAAAACATTTAAGGACAGCAAACCTGTTTCTGCAAGAGGGGGGGAAAAAAAATCAGACTTCTGTCATTAACAGCTCCTTACAAGCACTTATATGAGCAAATTGCAATGTAACTCATCAAGAGTGCTGCTCTTCCAGCACAGGTGGGTCAGGCACACATCCAGTCCCAACTCCAGCGGGAAGCAAGCACTTACAGTTCCACCTGAGGCTGACTGTGCAACAATTGTCACTTTCTAACAATTTATATCTTTATTTTGGTCCCAAGCATTTTGTAAACTGTAACCAGGCTTCTTTTAATTGAATCTGCACAAACACCTACAAAGATGAATCTTCACATGGTATTTGCTGCCTCGGGTTTATTAATAGAAGGAAAACTACAGAAGGCATATTTACTCTTTGTGAGAGCTAACACTGAATATGCTCTCTCCCGTAAGACTGGACATTAAGCAAAGACCTCCTGAACTCTAGGGTGTTGCAGGGTCCCCATTTGTGTTCAGTTCTGCAGCAGATCTAAGCTGTTTGGGTACATAAGCTATGCAGATGGAAATGTGCTCACTGCAGCTGCCTCCAGTATTCCTTCACTTAGCACTCCTGTCCAGACAGCAGCGCTGGACACCTGGCTCACACAGATGTACCTGCCAGAGCCTGAAGGACCTGGCACATCCCGAGGGCTGGTGACCTAGGAGTGTGGGAGACCAGGGAGCACAGCCCAACTGTAAACACTGAAAGGGTAAGGTAGATGTTGCCTTGGCCTTGCACCGATGCCCCAAAAGGGCTATGTTCCTGTACTGTGAGTGTGATTCTAAATGCACAATACAGGCTAAAACTATGGTAGAAGCACTGAATATTATATGCATGTCTGCAGAATGAGGACATTCCAAAGCATTAGGACAGCCTTTTCCCACCGGGTTCTCACCAGCACACTTAACATAAGCCCAGAAGAGTGACCTGTGTTTCTAACAGGCTGCATGTGTGCAGAGAGCAGGGCAAAGCAAAGGTCTCATTTCCAAGAATATCATGCAGACACAGCTCTTTACTGTCGCTCTCTAGGAACGGATGCTCTCATTGATTCATTAAGCCCCCAATAAAATTTGTTTATATGGATTTGATATTTCTCTTCCCTGAATATCAAGAAGGTCCTTAACGAGTGACAACTGTAGCATGACAACGATTTTAAGACTAACCTTTTCCTAGAAGCATAAACTACCTTTTACTTCAAGTAATTGCCAGCCTTAATTTTCAGCAGAGGCAACGCAGCTAGCACCAGCAATGCAGCACTCATGTCTGTGCCAGGTACCGTGGGAGCCACGCCTGTGGGTCAGCCCCACGGTGTCACCGGGGCAGCCCTTTTCCAGCAGACCCCTTCCAGAGTGTTTCACAGAGTGGCTACACACGGCCAGCCAACACGTGTCACGAGCTGCCTCCTCTTGCTGCAATGGCTCATCCAGTAAATCTCCACTCATTCAGTTCATCACAATGTTTGGGAGAAGATTTAGAGGGGTAAGAGAGACCTGTCAAAGAAGCTGGATAGTCTTTCAAAGCTGCTTTAAAAGTCAAGAGTGGGTGATGGGGTGGTAATTTATAGGCGTGGCATTTAACCTGCAGTAACACCATCCCCTGCACCTGGCATTACTTTAGCCCATCACTTCTCAAAGGCCATAAACTTTGGACACACAGGTCTTCATTTTTCTTGTAGCTGTGGGAGACACAAATCATGCAAAGCTGGAGCTGTGACTTGGCCAGTCCCAGGAGGTGATCTGAACATTAGCCAGACCGTGAATACTTGGAGCAAGTGCCTTGGTGGGGGGGAAGGTGGCCAAACGAGTGAACATAAGTGGGACCAACCCACTTACGTGTTACTGTCTCTGCAAGGATGCCAAGCACACAGCAGACATGCACCTTTCCATCAATTTTGCTTCCAAGTGACTCAAGCCAACTGGTGGTTTATGGCTAGAGCTTAAGACAAGAGGATCTGCTTACTGCAAAACAGTTTACAAATATTAAGGCACCTTGACTTCAGAATCCTTGTGTCCTTGCTCTCAAGACCTTTGTACTTAAGAAAATCCCTTTTAAGTCTGGAAGGAAAATATTCCAGAGCTTTGGCTGAATTTAGCTCTATTGCCTATTGCATTGCCAGCAGACTACTATACTTCCTATGAAGGGAGGGTACAAGGGGAGAGTTTGGATAGTATGTGTTAAGATGGCAAACACACACTGGGATGATCTGAGAGAGCCTTTCCATCAGAGGACGGCACAGCAGAGAAGTTCACAGGTTAAAATGAGGGGCAGGAGAAAGGTAAATTTTCTTTTCTGATCAAACAAAGACTCCCAGACCAACACCTAAAAGAAGGCACAAGAAGGTGATCCAACTCTCAGTTTTTCACTTAACATGGAATTTTTTTTTTATGTGACCAAGTGCAGTCCATTGCAACACGGTAAAAAACAATGATTTAGAAACTGTATGCTAAACAAAGTAATCTCCGTGAATCCAAAAAATACTCGGAATATAGGCTGTGCTATCCGTTTTAGGACTTCAGAAGCTGCTTTAAATAAAAAGGAAAAACAAAAGACACAAAATATGTTTCTGATAAGAATCAAAAGATCCATAAATCCCAGTACTGCTCCTGCACCCAAGAAAATACTGAAGTACAGGATGAAAAGCTTGGCCCAGCATCACCTGGGGAACGAACGGCCTGCAACTCTGACACCTTTTCATTCTGGGATGGATTTTCAGCAGGGATGGATTTTGAGGCCAGTTCCAGTGGGATGGGGTTTGGTGCCACAATTTCAACCTGACCCTCCTTGTCTAACTTCCTGGGGTTGCTTCCATGCACAAAGCCAGTGAAAACACCCACGCAGCTGTTCAAATATTTGACGTCTGAACTGCTTGACATTATTCATTCATCTCAGGCTCATTCAAACCAGATTTCTGGACAAGTGCTGTTATAAATGGATTAAGAAGACCACTAAATGCAAGGAAGGCCCAAAAGGATCACACCTGCTTCTCGCTAACTCAGCCCAAATGTAAAGAGGGCTCACAACTTCCAGCTCCTGCTGGTGGTATGCGCTGACATCCAGGAGAAAGGAAAACGTGAAACGGAGCGCGGAGGACAGGAGCTTCCAGAAGACCCCCTACCACTCCACTCGGGCGATTTGCAATTCAATAGCGTGCACTGGGAACAGGGAAGGGTTCCTCCAGCAAGGCTCTGCTTCTGAAGGTCACACAGTAATTCACAGCCATCAGCAACACTGCCTAGAGCGGACCTCTAAAGCCAGTGTGTTATCCAGAGGTCAGTGCTCGGGACCAGAACTTTATCCCCACTCGTTAACAAAGTGAAATCCGACAACTGAATGTTAACTCGCGAGTTTGACCTAGGAATTCATAGGAGACGTGATCTGTTATTCACAGAAGCAGCTGTGACTCTTAGGAGTCACCCAAGGCCTGAGGAATGTAATTCCACACGTGAATTTGAAAAGGCTGCTTTTAGATGAGAGAAGAACAAACCCAGTGCATGCTCTCCTATACCTTTCCTGTTCCTTGTTGAGAATTTTTTGCTCTTGCCGTGCATTTGGTAGGAGGCAACTCCTTGTCATATGCTGCCAGCCCCAATACAATTAGCCTCCTGATGTTAAAGCAGCACAATTCTCTGACAGTCTTAATCCCAGCTGCCTCCTTAAGGACCAGACAAACAGGAGTGAACAGGCAGGTCAGACGCTGGGGCCATTAAGCAGAGAAAAAACAAAGTTACAGCTCTGTCTCCAATCCCCATTGCTCTTGTAGCCAGGTGCTCTGACAAGCAATTCCAGCACTGGTATTGAGTGGCACCTCTATAAACCCTGTGACAGTTTGGGAGACAAACTCGCCCATCAATCAGAATGTACCTATCAACATCACTTACCTAGCACTGTGTACACAGCTTTCTTTGCTTGGGCTGGTCTCAGAGCAGTCTGCCTGAGCACCAATTCAAGTTAGTTTCTGAAAAATTTAGGTACTCCACACAAGCAACAGTGCTTCTGAAATACTGACTCAGAGGTCAGAAAAGCAGGAAAAATTCGCATGCCTCTTAACTGCTGCCAGCTTCAAGAACCGGCAGACTTATAGGAATCAGCTGAGCTTGAAGGTGAAAACACTTCCCATTCTTGCCACGTACCTATTAACAACGTGTGTAGATAAATCTCACCAGAAATCCTTTCCTTCCCTTTTTGTAAGTTATCATAGCACTTTTCTTTCTCCTAAGTTGTCCCCTATGCCTAAGCATCCTCTCTGACCTCTGCACTGCTTCTCAAATCTCCCTTCCTTTGTGCAATCCTCCTGACAAGTGGTCACCTGAACAACTCTCCAGTGAATGGTGGCCCAGGCTAAGACCAAGCGTCATTAAGAGTCACGACATATAAGCAGATTCACAGAACAGATAAAAGGACTTCACATTCAAGTCCCTCCTTCTCTCCATCACATTCAGTGGCAGATGGTTAAAGTGACAACATATGCTGCTTCAGGTGCTGACAGCGCTGCTGGCTCCTGCGCAGGCACGAGCTCACACGGAGACTGGCAGTCTTAGGCACAGAATGGAAACACCAGACCACTGCAGACCCAAACGACCCCAGCCCAATTTTATGAACACAGGTAGGAAAACACAGACCTACTGTGCCCCACCTCTACTCCTCAACTCCCATTTAGGCAGATCAGTTTTGGTGGCCAGCTGTTCTGTACATCTTTTCAATTATATGTTTCTATTTAATTATCACTCCAAAGAAAGCCAAGGAAGAAAACGAAGATGTCGGTATTATTATTTACACCCCCACTGTGAATGCAGCTACTAGATGCTGCTCATGCAGAGGATCAAACTCGTCTGGATAACTCACATTTCTCCAGTTTGGCCCTCAAGGAATGTGCGTGGATGTGTGCGTTTGTGTGTGAAATCTATACTGGAAATATTCTAGAAATCCTGAATTTTGTGTAAATCCCGTAAATGGGTCTAAATTCAAATCCATCTCAGAGGCATAGAGCTCTACTGGGGCCTATTTTGGCGGGGAAGAGGCATTCATCCTGTTTGCAGGTAGTGCACATGTGTTCAGGAAAGAAGAAAAGCCTCCCATAAATCTCCGGAACTGCAGCCTTTGCTAATTACACTCCTTGCAGTGACCCCCTTCTGTACAACCTCCCTTTCCAGCACGTTCACTCTATTTTCTTATCGAAATGTCACTCGTTGGCTTCTTGGAGAGTAAAAACAATGAAGGCAATAAAAGTAGTTTATGCAGACTCACGGCCAGGCCTCACATACTTTTGAGAATGGCTCTAAACTGGGTTTATTTCATCATCTGCTGAAGTATCCCAAACTAGTACTAAGAGGACAAGGTGGCATGGATGCCATTTTATTGTAAGAGACATCTGGGAAGAAAGAGAAAGCCACTAAAAATTCTTGAAAACGAAAGGAAGGCAGAGATGAGGCCATGTTGAACGCAGGTCTTTCTACAGATCAGTAATACCCCCCCCAGCCTTATTTTTGGACAGTGAAATTGTTCTCCCACTTTTTCCTAGCACCAACAGGGATAGAATAGTTCTGGTGATGTTCCCAGCCTGTTGCAGGAAAAAAAATGACAATCAGAAGCCAAGAAAAGCTGCTTACAAAACAAGGGTTTCATTTCTCTGGAGCCAGATCCATTTAAAGCTAAACGGTGATTTACCTGGAAAACTGACACCCAACTGTGTTGTTACAGCACACACCTGAAACAGCAGATGCATCCATCTGATGCCGTCTATTAGCTCCCACAGAGGCACAAATGGGCTGTCAGAGACCTGACTGCTTACCAGCGTGGATGCTTACAGGGATCTCTGCTAACAGATCACAGAAACAGCTGCCTTTAAAGAAAGGGGCCATATAATTTTACGACCATTAACATAATTTTGCAGCAGCATGCTGAACAAAGGGCAGGCAAGCACTGCTGTACAGGGTAAGAGCCAGCTGCTGCAAGGCTCAGGAAGAGGCTTCCCCACCCCTTGCGGCATTGAGGAGTATTCCAGAGATAGCTTTTATGCCTCCTGTAACCCCATCAGGTACAGATTACGGCTGCAGAGGGGAAAACACACTCGGACCAAAGGTCTGATCTGGTTTGCCATTCATGGCTGCCTCCTAGAGCCTCGTGCTGGCGTGATGCAGGAAGGTGAGAACGGTCTCATGTCTATCTCAAAGGCCGCTCTTCAAAACCCAGAGCTGAAGTACAAAAGCAGCAGCAACAGCCATGGTCTTTGCAGCTACAGCTCGTTTTCCACAGTTAGGGAAAGGTGGATCTGAAAGCTTTTGTTCCCCTGGGGAGAGGGTGGAAACAAACAAAAAAGGAAGAGGGAGAATTAAAGTAATCTTGAATCACTAAGCAGATTCACATCACTGGATCAATAAGCACCACTGACAGGGATCACAGGAATGTCGCAACTTTGCCAATAATAAAGCAGCACAGCAGAGCTCGGAGGATGACTTTTCTAAGGCAGCGGAGCATGAAGCAGTAAGGCTGGTGAACAGCTGAAAGTGACACCCTGGCTTACATCGGGCTGCTGCCAGTGGCGGGGCTCGATGCAGTTTGCTTTAAATAATGATGAGCACGGAGATTGTATTCATGGGGGAAAGGCAACCAAGGACTGGAAAAACCAAGGGCTAAATTTCATAGGCCAAACACACGTGCTCTTCCTCCCAAACTAATTCTTTTCTAGGTTGGAAAGAAGAAAGAAAAATCAGTGCTAATTTAATCAATTGATCAGTCTATTGATTGCAAAACTGGAGCTGCTAGTTAGCCATGTGCTGTAATGCCCTCAACTCTGAAACCACAAAACACACCATCGATTTCTTCACTTCCAGCTCCAAAACAAGAAATAAAACCGGGCTTTCGGTGGAAAAACAACTTCCTCGTCCAGGGAGAAGATGCAAGCAAAGAAGAGAGGCCAGGAAACAGGGACAAGCGCATCTTGCGAGGTTCAAACTGAAATTAGTTACAGATGCAGTCACAGTGTCTTGTGTAAACTCTATCGATTGGGTGGCTGACAGTCTTGGGAGCCTCCATAGCAGGACAATCAATCCGGCTGCAGTGTCACCTGCCACTTTGCTGAACAGTTGACAATGCAATTATCCAGTGTGGAGGCAGGGAGTTGGCGTGTGTCAAACGCAGTTAGCCACTTTCCGGGCACTACTCGATAATGCGTTTCACCGCCGCGCGCAGGAGACGACACGCGGAGACAGGAGCTGTTTAGAGCCATTGAGACCTGTGCTCCCTTTTTCCTTTAGAAACATCTCACTGCCCCTGACTTAACAACTGTATTCTAAAATGCTATTAAAATCACGTCAATCAACTATTGTGTGCTTAAAGCTCAAGTTTGACCTGAGCGTCCAAGAAGTAGGTTGCAGTTCTAGCAAAACTGCAGACCCTTGAGGGAAAAAAATTAAAAATTTATCAGATTACTATCTTAAAGCCTGGGATTTTCAAAACCACAGCTAAAAGACCACTAGAAAACTGGACTGCAGAGCAACTGATGTCTGAGATCGATGGAAACTGAAGTTTAAAGGAACTGTCAACTTGAAACCCAGTCTACTTCAAAAAACTGAGTAGTTTCAGGTGCTCTACCTGCTCCCTTACTCCCCCTGCTAATTTTCATGGTGTTACAACAACATTTTCTGTTTTCGTTTTTTCCCCCCATTCCTCTAGGAAGAGGGTGACAGACATCCCTTTTCATCCCCCAAATATGATACGTAATACTGTAAAATGGAGAGAATTCCACTTCTTCCCACAGAAAATATTTTCCTCGTCAGAGTGGCTGTTGGTGTTATATAAATCAATGACCAAGGCTGAGTTGATTGTGCTCCTTTCAGCTAATGCAATCTGGCAGTTTGAGCATAAAAATTAGATTCTTAGATTTACAAAACTGTACAATCAACAATGAGACATTTTAATGGCTATCCTCACCAATTTCTTTTTTTCCAGTTAAAATGATTTTTACTTTGCTAAGTCTCATTGATCACTTTGTGCTCCAAAATGAAGAAAATGGTTTTCCTTGAAGAATTATTCAGACATACATGACATTGGGCATCAATTACGTGGCAGGTCATGCTGGCTTTTGTATGTAAGGTAAGAGGTTTTTTCTTCTTAAATCACATACTATTCTAATCTGTTCTTCTGGCTCACTAGAGTCAACTTATGATATTAATATACAGAACAATACTTAAAAGAGATATTTATTAACCACAATCCTTCAAATTCTATATGCAGACACAAACTACAGAGAAAGACTCAGGTGCGGCCCATGTGATCATTGTGTCTAACACTATGCAAACAGATTTTGTTAGCATTTTTAGGTCAAGTATTACCTTATGGGCAAGTACTTGCTGTCGAAGGAGAGAGGTGCAAACATTAAGAAGTGGCTGGGGTACTCCATCAGACCAGTCCACATTACTACGCTTCCGGAATGGAGGCATTACCCGGATTACAACTTTTACACAAGGGCTGAGGATACAGGTGCCCTGGGGCTCAGCAGCCCTCTATAAGGGGCATAAGGCACAGAATAAGCACTTGAGAAACATGAAATTTATACATCTTGCCCACTTGGAAGCTTACAGCAGGTAGAAGTGACCAGCAGAAGGTAGCAACCCAAACATAGGAAGGCTAAAATTCAAGGACTGAGAGGCTGGAAAGGATGCTCAGATGTACAGACACGTTCACCTTAGGGAGAGACGCTGACACTGGAAACGTGGCAGAGAAATGCACTGAACTGAGCTCTTGCTAAATGGGGGAAGATTAGGAATTTCATTACAGCAAAGATTCCATACACTCTTACCACAGACCGCTCTTGTATCCAGGCTGAAGTTTGCTTTAGCCTGCCAGGGTAAAATGAATTCTTGTTCCTCTACACAGCAACAACAAAGATGATTCTAGTTACTAGACCACTCTTCCAAAAGGCCTAAATATGCCAGTGACATCTTCCATTTCCCACACAGTCTCTTAAGAGAAGTCACACACTCACTGCTCAGCTCAGATGCTTTTACTACATTTGAGTAGATCAGTTTATACCCTCTTACCAGTGTAACCTTAAATATGGCATGAATCTCCTGACATGGAAAAAGGGAAGTCTCCTTGCCTCTTGAAGCTTTCCTGCATGTCTCATTATATTTTATTTGAAAAAGAGGGCACAGCTGGCTACTAAGTGAGATTCTAGAGCAAGACCTTTAAGGTTTGTCACCAGCTCTGCTACTATCTTTATAACACTAGAGAAGATGCTTCTCCATGTTTCCACATATGTGTCAAACAGATTTTAAGAGTTTTGTTGTAGAGTTCTGTTTTCATGAAATCGCACAGAGACGCACAAGTGAGTTTTCCTTCTGTATTTGGGGCCTTCTGCCAGGCAGTTACCAGACCCAAGAAGTCACTGTAATCACAAAATCTTGCTCTTGAGGTAGGAGAACTAAAAAGTATCTGTTTAGATTCTGAGGCCAGGTCCCCACAGGTGAAAGAATGATTCTAATGCTACATGGATTTAGAAGGAGAACAAACTGGAGGAGCATACAGCTACTGCCCCAATGCCCTTTCTGGGACAACTAAGCCACACCGGATGAAGGCTGGCCAACAACGCTTGCTGCTCAAACTGAAGCACACCTTGATTCTGTGGCGATAGAAAGCTGCCAGTGGGAGGTCTGCAGCCATTTGCTAGAAACTTTTAAACATTTTAATACAGTCCCACTTTCCAGGCAGCTGCCCTAATTGTACATGACATGAGATCCAATGCAAATGGACACCCAAGGATAACTGTAGTTTGTTACAGCTTATAAAGGCTTTACCAAGTTCCTCTATGCGTATGCTCAGTTGTGCTGTTCTTTTCCCTTGGTAAGACATTAACAAACAGATCCAAGCCCTTTGCTAGCCTGGGAGGAGGGCAGCATTGAGAAATGAAAAGAAATACCAGAAAAATAAAGAGAAACTTCAGAGTTAAGTAATCCCTGTGTGTTTCGCCTTCTTCAAGAGTATCACAATCTATCAGACAGATCCTTGTCATGTTGATCTTTCTTAGAAAGTATCCTTCCCTGAAAATGCCCTGCTTGCCATTTTAACATTTTCAAAGTCCTTCTCTCTTCTGTGTTATTTTTGATGCAACTGATCTGCTGAAGCAAAAGAAATCCAGAAGAGCAGCGGTGACTAGCTTGCCACTGCACCTAGAGGAAGGCTTTTTGGTGGGGGAGCTGGAGGGGAGAAGAGTACGACAGGGCAGGTGGAGAGAACTTAGCTACAATTCTTCAATTCTTTCATATCTAAAGAGGACAGCAATCTCTGTTCTATCAGACCGCACGGTTCGTGCTTTAAATGGTACTTGCTGCCAGCTTGCTTTCCCTGTCTCTCTCCCTTTGAAGCAGACTGGACAGCTTCCTCAAGCTGGCGTTATCACTCCCTCTAACCACTCTTGGCAGGCAATCTAATTCCCCCTGAAAAGGTCACCGCCATTTTAACTGCCTTTCAATCACATTAAGCACGCTGCCGCTCGTGCTCAGAGCGCTGCGCCCGCAGCTCTCCTGACTGAGGTGCGATCGATAAACTGACATCCCGCCCCACACCCAGCTCCCCAACCGCCCCAGCCGCGCTCTCCTCCTTCCCCTCTCCCGGACAAGCCGCCTCCTGGAACGGACGGAGAGAGACCGAGGGACAAAATCCTCTCCTCAAATCCCAGGCAGCAGAAGGGAGCTGCTAACCTGGCATTTACTAATCTTTG